>CM049583.1:2101198-2448698 GCA_027123335.1 Amphiprion clarkii | reverse complement strand
CTGCTTGTCCTTGACCTCCTCCACTCCTTTTGTTTTTAACGACATTTCAGTTGCAGTTCTTTTGTGAATCTCACCGAGAGATTTTGGTCACAGTGTTCAGTTTTTACTTGTGGAGACGCAGGAGGAAGTCTTTCATTCAACTTTGTACAGAGACGAACTTTTGAGAACTCGCCGTGTGAAATATACTTTAGTCAAACTGACACAGTGACGAGCTGCCATGTTTAGACTCGCGTAATCCCTCACTGCCTTTTGAGGCAATCATACTGCACCTCAGAGATCCATGAAAAAGGCATCATTCCCAAAGTAAAAACCCTTCAATCAGAGCGGTTGTTGAACGTTCAGCTGGTCCAGACTCGACATTTGTTTCTCTCAGCACTAATATTAGCCTTAAACTATTTCCTGCCCTGCTATCCTCACTCACTCTGTACTTGGTGAAGAAGCATACGGACACTTGCACACCCTTATTTCTGAGCCAGTGAAACCTAAGTGGAGAGTACATGCTGCTGCGGCTTACCAGAAGCAACCACAGCTCACAACTTCAGTGCATTTCTTTTGCAAGCAGATCGAGTTCCCCACACGACGCTCAAAGGGAATGATGCAACTCTGTTCGCCTTGTTCAAGCCATTTATTTTTGTAGTGTTTTTTTTTCTTGAACCATTGCAAACAAAGCTACGAAATGATATTATTCAAATGTGTCTGTCAATCTTACCTGGCGGAGGGGTCGGGTGGCGGTGGTCGCATGTACAGTGAAAGACGGAAAACGAACCACTGCTTTTACTACGGAACTGTAAAGACAAACACTTCGATGCACCTCAACTCACCTGCGGGGCGACTCGCAGTTCAGACCCTCTCACTGATGTTGTGGAAAACCTCAAGTCGTGCCCCCCTCGCCCGCCTCCTCCCCTCCCCTCCCCCCCAGCGGCGCCCACTCCACCTGCAAAACACCTGCATTACAAAGCGACGTGCAATACAAGCCACAGACTCTACCGTCCGAGCCGCCCTACCACGGCCTGAGAGGAGACTAGAAGGAACTGCAAAGACTTTATCTGCCCCCTCCCACCATTTAAAAAAAACAAAAAAAGAAAAAACTGCCACTACTTTCTCCCCTTCATCTCCCCCTCCTCACCCATAACGAGTGTGTGAACTCAGGAGAGTAGCGAAGCTGGTCCTCAACCATCTTCTGTCCGAGACACAAGGACACAAAGCACTTCTTCTTCAGCCGGCCTGCTCTCCACACCTAGGCTGGTTTTAGGGGAGAGGGAGGGACTGGTGTGTGTGTGTGTGTGTGTGTGTGTTTCTGTGTGTGTGTGTGTGTGTGTGTGTGTGTGAGATTGGGGAGAAGGCATCAAACCAAAACGAGAGGAGCCCAGAAGACCAGATGACTTTTTTTCTTTCCTCCTTTTTGCCCACATTTGCATCGGTAGTAAAAATGAACGAGTGGTCGATGATAGCACTTATTTACCCTCAATGCCAACAAATAGAAGAGAGGAGAAGCAACACTGGCGAATAAAAACTGAAAAAGCAAAGACAAAAAAAAAAGCAATCTGCTAAGTGGCTTCTCTATATACTTATTTTTTAACTTAACATGGATGTGAATTATTTTTTTTTGTTGTTGTTTTGTTTTTGGAATCCTTCTTCCCTCAAGTCAGCGGGACCAGAAAGGATGTCAAACACGGTAGCAAAGTGAAGGGAAAATACAAAGAACTCGACTGACGATGGGTGTGGCTGGGAAGGACCCCCAGAAAGCACCTCATCCTCACCCTCTTATATCAAAGTAAATATCACTGTTACATTGCAACTTGTTTAGCCTTGGTGTCTGGAAAGGCTCGCCGTGTTCTACTGGGTCCAGCAGGGAGGACCGCCGTCTCTTCTGTCCTGGTTTGTGTTGGAGGCCCTGCCAACCTGTGTGATAGTGTGGCCACTGAGTGCCTGCCTGCTGCAGAGTGCCGTGCTGCAGCAGCCCTCATCCCTCCCCCTTCCTTCCTGCCTTCCTCCCCCGTCGCTCGCTGCCTCCCTGCGGATCCCCACAGACTGGCTTCCCTCCTCTTCCTCCCTCCTTTTGAGCAGCTCTTTCAGAACTGGCCCACCTGTATTAAATCTACTACTACTGCTACGCCAGTCCTCAGCAAACCTCCACTTCCACTCTCTCTCCTGCAAGGATCACTTTAGCCAGAGATGGAGTTGTTTGATGTGTTTTGTTTTTTCTCTCTCTTGGATTTTACTTATGAAATTGCCAGTGTGCATTTTTTTTTTTATTTTTGTTGTTGTGAGATGATGTTGTTGCTGTTATCATTGATGATATAGTTCATGATTGTTTCTGATGATGATGACGATTTCATGGCTTTTTAAATATCGGTCTTTATGCAGTGTTCAGCTTCTCTCCTGCCCCTCCCACGGCCTCCGAGGCAAAAACCAGTGTGTAGTGACGAGGTACGCGTTGGTGGGTGAAGCGTAGTCCAGGATAGCGATCCAGCGCCCCCCCACCCCCGTCCATCCTGGGGTCTACTCACTCACGCTGGTGCTTTAACTCTGGGAGCACTCAGTTAAACTTAGAACCACCTCAACTGACAACAGCCTTCCATTTCTATGCAACGACGAGGAGGTGTTCGTTCACAGCCATCCCCTGACATCTGCCAACCTTCACTTATCTCTCAACCTTCACGACCAGGCAGCTTCTCTCCAAACCTCACCTGGAAAACGTGTAGGGGGACGCCGAAGGAGCCGGTCTTTCAGTGGCGTGGACGGAGCTATTAGATGACACTAGTTGTTGGCAAGCGGTCTTCAGTCTTGTGCCAACTGATTTACAGATATCTACTTCCACCTTCCTAATTTATCTTTAGCACCAGGAGTGTTTCTACCGCTGTAGGAGGGCAGGACGGGCCGGGGGGGACTGGAGGATGTAGACGAGGCTGCAGTAGGAGGAGGGGGGAGGTCCCTGTATGTGTCTGTGCACTGTTTATGGGTCACATCGGGTACATCTCTTTAAAAACCAAAAACATTATCTTTTTCTTTATCACCAAGGTTTTCGCAAAAACTAGAAACTACGAAAAAAAAGAAGTCTGTTTCAGCTGTGCACTCCGAGGCTGAGATGTTCTGTTTCACTGCAAGCTGCCGCCTTCTCACCCTGCCTGAGGGGAAGCTGTATCCTGGAGGTTCATGTCGGACCACCAACCCGAAGGTCGCACCAGCCAGTATATATACACATATATACACTAGCGTTCAAAAGTTTAGGGTCACGTAGAAACATCCTTATTTTTGAAAGAAAAGCAGTTTTTTCCAATGAAGATACCATGAAATGAATGATAAATCCAGTGTAGACATTGTTAATGTGGTAAATGACTATTGTAGCTGGAAACAGCTGATTTTTAATGGAATATCTCCATAGGGGTACAGAGGAACATTTCCAGCAACCATCACTCCTGTGTTCTAATGCTACATTGTGTTAGCTAATGGTGTTGAAAGGCTCATTGATGATTAGAAAACCCTGCAGTTATGTTAGCACATGGATAAAAGTGGGAGTTTTACTGGAAAACATGGAATTGTCTGAAGTTTGGGGTCATGATTTGTCCCCCCAAACGTTTTTGTGAGTGAATTTTTGGCCATTTTTGGCAGGTTAATTGAGAGGCAGACAGGGCGGGAGGAAGACCTGCAGCTGGAATGGAACTCAGGCCACTGCATCGGGGAACCTCGCCCTGTTTACGGGTGGCCCAGTTGAGCTATCTGACCACCAGTGACCCAAACCTTTGAACGGTAGCGTAGATGTATCCAGATGTATGTAAACAACAGGTCATTTCTGCACATCTGGCTCTGGGGTCGGAGCAGCGGCCCGACGTATCGGCAGAAACAGGGACACACCTCAAGTTGGGTACCAAGTCTTAAATCGTAGGGGATTCGCCCTCTTCCAGAGTCGCTTCAGACTCGTTCAACACAAACAATCACTATTGCCTGTGCTGTCTGTCTGTGATTGTTCCTGAAAACCTGCATTTGCTCCACACTGGACTTGAATCAAGGAACTGGTGGTGAAGTGAACCGAGTGGGAGGACCGGGACCGAGGTGGAGGCCGGACCCTCCCACACCCACGTCTGCACTCTTATCTACCTGTCTAGTGTTGGAAATCAGATCCTCTCCCTTTTATTTCTCCTTTTTGTAAGTCACATGGACTGAAAGGCAACTGGAGCTGAATTAAAATATGCTTCTCAATCATGGATCAGACAAGGGTCTGGGGCAGGGACCCCGAAAAGAGTTGAATTAGCAAATCTCTCTTTAAAAACAAAAGGCCTGGGTTGAATATGCACATGCTAGCTCGTATGCACTGTACAACCACGAGTACATGATGGCTGTACTGTGTGTATATGGCTGGATCTCTCTGTTTTCCACTTAGCCTACGCCCTCCCCCTGCCCCGGTTGGTTCAGCCCTTACCCTGTGTATCCGACATTCTATTCCCCAGAAGACGAGATCATAAACATATCAGAGTAATACGAAATAATGAAAACAAATACTTGAATCAAAAGAAGCGCCAATAATGTAATGTGAACACTTTTTGTAGTGGTTTTTTGTCTCATTCATACACTTCAGAGATTTTTTGATAGCGTCGGTTCAGAGTGAATAAAAATTTGAAATGTTGTTGAAAACAAAGATCGATATAAAGGCAAAATTTTACATCTGTTGTATTTGAGTGTTTGCACAAGGCTGCTTGTACTGTACGAATGAATGTGAGGTGAAAATACGTGTGAGAGCTCGTGATTACAGCGGAGGAATTATCCGCCTCGTGTTCTTCTTTTCAATTCAGTATACTTTTGTTGTTGATTTTTCTTTTTTTTTCTTTTTTTTTGCTTGTCAAAACTATATTCTGATGTTAATTGTTACTAGCCTCTAGCGTTGCACTGAGTGTCGGCCTCACCCCTCATCCAGCTAAACGAACAACATGATACAAGTACTGAGGGGAGACGGGGACAGTTCACGTGTAAATGTTTACTCAAGGACTAAAAATAAGTGTGTTTTTAAAAATGTAATGTTTATCTACCTTAGTGGCTTTCATTGTGGAATAATCCAAGAAAGTATGGATCATAATTGAGTATTGCACCATTTTTCAGACTATAAACCTAAAAAAAAGAAGAAAAACTGAAAAAAAATCACATATGTATAAAAAAAATGCAAAAAAAAAAGAAGTATTTTGCAGACCTGTGGCCATAGATTGGGGTAGAAGGACTTCAGCTCTCCTAAATCTGAGCAACGGAGAGCGAAGGACGAGACATCAGACCGAGCCTTGGCTTCTAGGGCTCATTCAGAGGTGCCTACCTTTTTTTTGTTTTTTCTCTTTTTTTTTTTTTGGTTTGTCAGCTTTTCGTTCTGTTTTCACTCATCTGTTTTAATGCAAGGCCACTGACAGTTTACAAACACTTAGTTTTTTTCTAGAGTTCGAAAAAATTTCAGCAAAACAAAGGAAGGAATGTTGGAAAAAGGAAAAAAAAACAGGACAAATGCTTCCATTTTTGAGAAAAAAAAAGAAAAAGAGAAAAAGTGCAACACAAACGCTTCACCGAATGAAGATTTATTCTCGTGCTACTTTCAGAACTCTGGGATCGAACAGTGTTGTCTCGTTCTGCTTAACCTTCTGTATGTTTTATGTTGATTATATATATTTTTCCTTTATATAAAAACAAACAAAAAAAAGAAAAAAAGACATAATTGCTCACTCTCTTGCACACACACGAAAAAGTGGATCTTGTCTCAGGAAGGTTCCAGAGTACCGACTCCACGCCATTTTAATGTACATTTTTATGATGAGTTAAAAACAAGAAAAATAACAAAAAAAAAAAAGGATGACTTAAAAGAAACAATTCTAAGCACTGAAAGTTATGGATTTCAGAAGAAGAGAAATTTTGTTTCTAAATCCGTAGCAGTTACGTAATAACCAAATAATGGACTTTAAATGAAAAATGGAGTGCTTTATATATAAATCTATATATTAAAATTGCTTTACATTTAAAAATGGTCAATGATGAGTTTGTTTAAAAAAGAAAAGGGTAAAAAAAAAGAAAAAAATAGGGTGAATAACATGCAAAATGCTGTATGTTTGAATCTTTGTGTTTTCTTAATGAGGTCCCGTCCTGAACGAATCAGGAACATTGTGCATTACTCTCTCTCTCTCTCTCTCTCTCTCTCTCTCTCTGTCTTTCTCTATGTCTCTCTCTCATTCTCTCCCACAGCGGGTATTATTATGATTATTATTAATAGAAGAATCAGACTTTTGAACATGAGCTGGTTGTAAAGGATCATGAAACTATGCACAAGTGTCGGGGGGCGGGTCGGGGTTTGGGTTTTACAGCCCGGCTGATCTTATTGCAGGGGTTTTTGGGATCCGATGTGTTGTTGTTTGTTAATTTTAATTTTTAAACGGGGGTGGAGGGAGGCGGTGGAGAGGTGACTCACTTCAAACCCTCCACCTCCGGCTTCCTTCCCCTGATTCAGATCGACCTACATCGCCATGCTGTGTATTCCTAAAACCAATGAGCGTCTCACTCTTTAGCACTGTGGGATTCTAGCCTGTCGCCCTCAAGGGGTTTATTATTTGTTTTGTTTTATGGAGGGTGGGTTTAGGGCTGCTTTTATTTTATTTTTTGCCTTTTTTTGTTGTTTTTTGTTTTTTGAAAATATTAAGTAAAAATGTCTGTACTGAGAGTTAATGAGAAGTCAGTGGCTTGTAATGTTTTATTTTTTTCTCTGTATATCTCTTTCTCCTCATAGAATGTGATTGTTAAATGACATGCACCGAAACAAAATGTTTTCATGAACTATGGAGCTTCTTTCAAATATTAATAAAATAGCATTTTTTTTCTTGGCTGTTAAACATGTCTGCCTTTTTGCTTATTTATCTATTTATTTATTTAAGGGTCATTCCAGGACTGGAGGACATTCTACGTCCCACCCATCAAATTTCAGATAATCCATGTAGAAAATCCTAAAAACATGCAGTTGTTGTGTAAATGTTCTTATCCTGAGAACAAATCTTAAAAAAAAAAATAAGACAAAAGAATGTTTGAAAATATTTTTAAAAATACCAAATAAGTCTGGAGTTCCCCTAAAATGACATTTTTCTCTTTTCTCACCCCCCTGATGACCAAACTGAATCTCCAGTAAAACAGTTCAAATCAAATTTAAATCTTCTTTTTTGGTTTTATTTTTTTCAATGATGTCTCGTAATTGGGGGAAAAAAAATTTAACCAGCATATTTTAAATAATAGTTACCAGATTGGATGTTCATCAGTGTGCACTGTCCTGTCAAATAAATCAAAAAGACTTTTTTAAAAAAAAGGAATTATTATGCATGGAGCGTGTCCCAGACCATACACCCAACCCTGCTGATGATGGTTTTGTCATTTCATGTCTCGTTTCTGTTGTGTCTGTTGTTTTGTGTCTTGTTTGTGTTGTTTTGTATCATTTTGTATGTTGTTTTTCTCATCTTCTGTCTCATTTCTGTCATTTTGTGTCTTGTTTCTGTGGTTTTGTGTTTTGTTTTTGTTGTTTTCTGTTTTGTTTTTGTTGTTTATGTCATCCAACAGTGTTCCTACAGAATGTGTAGAGCAAAGCTATGTCCTCTCTTCTATCTTCCATCTTTTCATCCCATTGTCAGCCTTGATTGAATGTCTCCCTCTACCTCATATTATCAGGATCAGACTAATTCTTTGGACTGTTTTCCATCAGTCAGTTTGTCCTCTTGGTCAGCAGTAACAGCAGCTAAATATCTAGCTTCTACTGCTGAGAAAAAGATCACATTAGCATGGATTAGCAACCCTGTTACTGTGATTAGAGTAGGGTTAGCAAACAACACAGAAAACATGGAATAAAAATGCTGCCATTGATGTGGAAGCTGAGCCAATCAATACCTATTATTGATGGATATGGAGCAGAAAACTGGAGAAGAGAAAGTTTATTTTTCAAACATTTTGAAGCCCAAACGTCCTCCAGTTCTGGAATGACCCTTACAGTATTTGTTGGGTTTTTTTGTCTATTATTTCCTGGACGCGTTGCACCGGAAGCTTCAGGCTCTGAGGGCGAGCTGTCGGGGGCAGGCATAGTAGTTGTCCTGCGGCTGTCGGATGTTGGGGTTTGCGTAGACGGGGAAGCTGACTTCCTCCAGGTGTGAGGGGGCTTCCTGGTTATTCTGGGGGCTTCCAGGCCTCTGCTGCTTCCGGCTCATTTCCTCGTAGATTGGAACATGAGGCTGCGGTCGGTGTCGAGGCTTCGTCTTCACCTACAGACGTTTAGTTCATGTTCAGCGTTAGCGAGCATCTGCCTTTGTTTTTTCTAGCATATAATTTCTAACAAATTTTCTGAGCCAAACAAGGAGAAGCTGTGAATAACGTCACAACTAATGATTATTGGAATTATCAACCAATCTGCCAGCTGTCTCAGATAACTGATTCATCTTTTTGCCTATAAAATGACTCAGAATCAGTTTAGTTTTACAAGAAAGTGACACCAAGTTGCTCTATATTTGTTAAAGTTGCTCAAAAATTAGACAGAGTTGCTCTATATTAGCTAAAGTTGCTTTCTATTAGTTAAAATTGCTCTATATTAAAGTTGCTTTATATTTGTTGCAGTTGCTTCATATTAGTTAAAGTTGTTCTATTTTAAATTTGCTCTAAATGAGTTAAAATTGTTCTATATTAGTTGAAGTTGCTTCATATTATTTAAAGTTGCTCTGTTATAGTTAAAGGTCCTCTATATTATTTAAAGTTACTCTAAAGGAGTTAAAGTTGCTCTATTTTAAAATTGTTCTGTATTAGTTAAAGTTGCTCTGAATGTCTGTCATGATGCATCTAGAAACTCATTTCCACTGCAAACACATTTAATCAACTTAAACCTCAAATTTGTCATTAATTTTAATTCTAAGATTAAAATGAACAACTTTAAACCTGCTGGACATCAGAACATAACAGCATTTAGCTCTGAAGCCACAGAACTTTGTAATAATCATTTAAATGTGAAGTATAAAATGATTTTTTATGACTACAGGAGGTTTTAAAGGCTGTAGTTTATCAGTTATTGAACAGATTTCCTGCTCTGTGTTCTCATTACGGATCCTTTTGACCAGTTTAGTTTGCCTTTTGGATATGTCCCTTTACATTTAATTAACTTTCTCTTTGTCACTTCATTTTACAGATTTCATGACTCATTCACCAACAATCCCTCCGACACTTATCTGACAAACGGACGTCTGTCAGACTTCTGACACGTTAATTGATATTCAGCTCCATATGACTCATTAGTGCTGCTTTCTTTGTCGTTTCCACTCGTAGTAGGTGCAGAGAAAGAATGCAAAGTTATGTAACGTGACAGGAGAAAGCACCAATCACAGGATGACTGACACGTTAGCAGCAAGTCGTGCTATTTCACAAGAAAACCTCAGAAATTACCATTGGAATTCTGAGGAACTTCACTAGGGAGCTTTTAGTTTCTAGAAGACGTTTGGCCTCTAATCCAACAGGCTTCTTATTTCTGTCATTTTCTGTCTTGTTTTTGTCATTTTGTGTCTCATTTCTGTCGTTTTGCATCTAGTTTTTGTCATCTTCTGTCTCGTTTCTGTCATTTGGTGTCTTGTTTTCGTCGTTTTGCATCTAATTTCTGTCATTTTGTGTCTTGTTTTTGTTGTTTACATCATCAAAATTTTCCTAAAGAATGTGCAGAGCAATGCCCTCTCTTCTAGAGCCTTGATTGGATGTCTCACTCTACCTCATATTATCAGGATCAGACTAATTCTTTGGACTGTTTTCCATCAGTCAGTTTGTCCTCTTGGTCAGCAGTAACAGCTAGCTAAATATCTAGCTTCTACTGCTGAGAAAAAGATCACATTAGCATGGATTAGCAACCCTGTTACTGTGATTAGAGTAGGGTTAGCAAACAACACAGAAAACATGGAATAAAAATGCTGCCATTGATGTGGAAGCTGAGCCAATCAATACCTATTATTGATGGATATGGAGCAGAAAACTGGAAAAGAGAAAGTTTATTTTTCAAACATTTCGGAGCCCAAACATCCTCCAGTTCTGGAATGAGCCTCATAGTAGCTAAATACTCACACATTTGTCGATGGCCAGCCAGCTGAGCGTCACCAGAAGAAGTCCTGCTGCTGTGAAGATGGTCCAGAGCAGAGGGGGGTAACTCTGAGAGCACCGACACGACCTCCCTGCACCAAAAACACACCATTAGAATCTGAACTAACTGTTCAACTGCAGCACAGTGAGGCGTTTTAGCCGCTTACCTTCAACCAACAGGAAGACCCTCTGTGTGCTGAGGATGCTCTGGTCTGAGCTGTTCTCCTCCCTGTAACTCAGCTCCCACATGTACAGTCCAGTGTCGCTCAGCTGGACCTGAGAGATGGTCACGTTCAGGGAGTCCAGTCCTCCACGGAGCTGCAGACGAGTCCTGACCTCCGGGTCCACCCTGACCTCCCCGGCCTCGCTCAGCGACAGCAGCGTGGTCTGGCTCTGGGCCCAGCGGTGGTAAAGGTGGAGGCCTGACGGGCTGCCGTGGTTCTTCTGAGGGGAGCAGGTCAGGACCAGAGACTGGCCCTCTGTCAGACACTCAAACACCAACTCTGCACCGGCTGCAGGAGGAAATAATCAGCGAATGACTGGATGTCTCTCTGTTCCATCACTTCTGTCCAGACGTCTCAGTAATTACAGTTTAAATGCATTAATGCATCAGCTTCGAGTCTAAATATGCAAACTGGTCATTTTTTCCATTAAATCTTGATCCCTTTTCATAGACGCGTAGCATTGTCACATGAGTCTATCTATCTATCTATCTATCTATCTATCTATCTATCTATCTATCTATCTATCTATCTATCTATCTATCTATCTATCTATCTATCTATCTATCTATCTATCTATCTATCTATCTATCTATCTATCTATCTATCTATCTATCTATCTATCTATCTATCTATCTATCTATCTATCTATCTATCTATCTATCTATCTATCTATCTATCTATCTATCTATCTATCTATCTATCTATAGTCTATCTATCTATCTATCTATCTATCTATCTATCTATAGTCTATCTATCTATCTATAGTCTATCTATCTATCTATCTATCTATCTATAGTCTATCTATCTATAGTCTATCTATCTATAGTCTATCTATCTATCTATCTATCTATGTGTATACATACACTACAGGTACAGCAAATTGTGCAACAAAGTGTTTTCTGATCACCTCAAAGCTAAACATGTTGCTGTTAGCACCAGAGCTAACGTTAGCTACAACAGTCCTGGTACCAGTAAATGATGTAGCCATCCCATAATAAGCCATTTTTCAAGACAATGAAAGTACTTGAGTTTACACAAAGTCTTAAAATGTTTCATATAGTCGCTATAATGTCACTTTGAGTTTGCAGTAATCTGTGAATGTAGCAGACAGATGAAAAATGCAGATAAATAGAAATGAAAGGAACATTTTTCTTGTTGAAGTTCACGTATATGTGTCTGTTCATTGATTCAGTTATCAACCAATAGTTTTTTGAGTTGCAAATCTTTGTTTATTGTGTCAAATATTATTTTTTTTACATATCTGACAAAAATGCGATGAATTAATTTTAAAGCCTCTAGATTATCCCACCCACGAAATAAAACTGATTCTGATTCGGAGTTGCGTGTCTGAAACAACAGCAGCAACTTTATTAATTCAACATTGTTATAAATTATCCCCGACATGGAGACTGGATGGATCAGGATCTAACAGCAGGACACACATGGACATGTGTTTAGGAAATCACAAATAAACTTTGCTGTTAGTTATTTGGACATTTCAATAAGCTGCTACTAGTTTAGATTTAAGGGCTGCGCAGTGGTTTGCTGGTTAGCACTGTCGCCTCACAGCTAGAAGATCCCCGGTTCACATCCTGGCCTTCCTGGGATCTTTCTGCATGTGTGGGTTCTCCAGCTTCTTCCAACAGTCCAGAAACATGCTGAGGTTAACTGGTGATTCTAAATTGTCTGTAGGTGTGAATGGGATTGTTTGTCTCTATGTGTAGCCCTGTGATAGACTGTTACCTGTCCAGGTGTCCACCGTCTTCACTGTCAGCTGGGTTGGACTCCATGGATAGTTTAGATTTAGTCGTTTGTTTGTTTTTTCATTGTTATGCGTCATTCGTCATGTGGTGTCATCTTGCATGAATGACAAATGAAGAAACGCAGAAAAGTGACCTTCATCTGAATGATTAATATGATGTCACTTTATTCAAGACTTTATTCACCACATCAACAAGATGATTTACAAATACAGTCCATGAACGATATATTTTTGGGTGATATTCTGATTCTGCTGCCACTATCTGATTGAAATCCGTCCTATAATTTGGTTTATGACTTAAAAAATGACTGAAATATTCCGATACTTGGTTGAACAGCCACACTTGAGACTGTGGAAGGTAAAGTTAAAGAGATATAAGTTCAAAAAGTACCACAACAAACATCTGTCAAATAAGACAACCCAGAGGAAACAGAACAGATGAAGAAATTTATTTACATCAGAAGGCAGAAACAGACAAAAGAACACAGGTTTCTCTTAAAGTTGGGTTTTAAAGTCTGAACATCTGTCAAATATTTAACAAACGACAAATTTAGTCCAAACGGCTCCACTTTGTTGGTCTGTTTGCACAATTAAAGGCTGAAAATTAATGATTTCCCCTTTTGTCTACTGGGAGTTGATGTTGTGACGCATCTAGAAACCTGTTTTCACTGCAATTTGCATGAACTTTAAACAACCCAAACCAAAATGAACAACTTTAAACCAGCGACACATCAGGACATGACAGCATTTAACTCTGAAGAAACAGAACTTTGTCAAATTATAATACATCCACATTATACTGAAGGAAAATGTTCTTCTGTACAGATATTAACATAATTTGGCACTGACAGAGTTGGATTAGATGTTTCAAAGTGTAAATTTGACTTACCTTCACAGAGCTGAATGAAAATGAGAAGCCCAGCCAGGCTCATCTTCATGTTTTCTTCAGTTATAAAAGCTCAGACATCTATAAGCACTAAGTCATAATGTCCTCTTCCCTTCCCTCCTCGGTGTGCTGAGACTCTGTTCAGCCTCACTGTTTATTGTTCTTCTCCTTTAAGCAGGAAAACGACTTCAAAGCCAGAACAGCCGTTAAATCACTGCAGTTGGTCTGGTGTCTGACTCATTTACAAAGAGAGTGTTTATTTTACAGAATCAGGATGTCCAACTTCAGCTCTTAAAGTCTTCACTGTAAAACTGAATGCAAACCCAAAAAAACAATTCTTCTCCAGTATTTCAGCGGTAGAATCCTCACGCCTGACCCGAGCTGCACCTGTCACACTGTGGTTTTATAAAGAAGGTTGAGTTTTACTTTCATTTTGCGTCGCCGGATGTTTGTGGTGACTCCAGATGGGGGTGAAGGTGCAGCTCAGAGCAGCAGCAGAGGGATCGTTGTTAATAATCAGCGGTTTGACAGAAGCCACAGCGTCTCACAGCTTTCCTGTCATTATTCTTCTGCATTTGTGTGTTTGTGCTCTCCACACACAAGACCAAATCTAAAATTAGGATAGCATATATGCACAATGCCAGTAGATACTAGATAAACATAAAACATACAGCAGATGTGAGTTCACCCATGTTGCACTGATTCTAGGTTGGGTTTTGCTCTTATCTTATATTAAAATTAAAGTGCAGACACCTCAGTGGAAACAGCAGCAACAGTCCATCTGTCATTACTCCGATTCATATCTTCATTAATTCATTCATGTAAATGTTCTTAAATTTGTGTTGTTAGTGTCCATCCATCTGTTTTCCTTCTTTATATAATGTTCACTACCGTTCAAAAGTTTAGGGTCATCCAGACAATTTCATGTTTTCCCTGAAAACACATGAAAAGTGAGCCCAAACTTTTGAACGTTAGTGTATACCTCACTTCTTTCATTTATCCCTACAATATTCTAATTTATTATTTAAGCTGTAATCAAAGCAAAGGGTGGTTATTTTGAAAAATATAAAACATGCTTTGACTTATTTCACACATTTTGTTTACTACATAATTCCATCTGTGTTCATTCATAGTTTTGATGCCTTCAGTGAGAATCTACAATGTAAATAGTCATGAGAATAAAGAAAAAACATGAAATGAGAAGGTGACAGTCAGACAGTCAAAATGTGAATGAATACTTTTTTTCTGTGGCATTACCTATAATTTCCCACTCCTATTTATATGTGTGTGTATTTTTTCTTTCAAATAAAAGAAAACATCTGTAAAATGTTGATATTTTTGCTGATTTAAAAGTAGATACGAAATGCATTTCAAAAATAGGGAAAATCTAAAAAAAAAAAGTACTCAATAAAAATGCACTTTCAAACACTTTTTTTCTTTTTTTACAGTTTATGTGTTTCCACATAATTTATCTCAGACTAATTCTTTTGTGTCCTTAATTCTCCAAGAAACAGGTGAGAATTTAGTCATCTCTAAATAAGATAATTTACTTCTGATAAGACAAAATTAAAGCTATGTTGAGCTGCTAAACGTTCCTGAACCTTGTCTGGTGGGAGTGAAACCACCTGGAGGCTGATTAGATAATTGTCCTCAGGCTGCTCTCATGAGGCTGATTGCTTGAAGCCTTAAAGTCTCCACCGCTGCTCCTCACCTCCACCTGTCTTTGCTGCCTCGTGGATCCGAGAGGAGCTCTTGCAGTTTTGAGTGACATTTATGGAGACCTTGTGTTGTGGGGTGAACCTGCTGGTCGGACTCTTCTTGTCAGGAATCTGTGCTGTCGCTTTTCCTCCAACACACATCGCGCAGCATGCCCCGTTCCAGAGAGCCCAGCAGTCCAAACCCTCTGAGCAGCAGAAGCAGCAGGTGAACACCGTCAGCGTCACCTGCCATCCAGACTCCCTGGAGATCACCATCAAGGCCGACATGTTCGCGGTTGGAGCTCCAGTCAACAGCGAGGAGCTGCGTCTGGGAGTGGATCACAGTGATTCCTGCAGAGCTGCAGCTTCTTCAGAGGATGAGTACAGGATCGTAGTTGGACTGGTGGACTGTGGCACCAAACACTGGGTAACTTCAAACCTTCATTACTGCACATGAGTCTTAGTTTTTATTTCATGCAGTGACAAAAGAAGAAAAAAATGTTTTTAAACTTCTGAATGAAAGGGAGCAGAAAGAAGAATAAACTTGTGAAATCTGCCTCTTTTATAACAATCAGTTTACAGTTGTTTAAAATCAAACATTAAAGCTGCTAGCAGCGTTGAACAGGTTTTCCTGTCCTTGCTGGTCAGTGACTCCAAGCATGTCCACCAGGTGGCGCTGCAACACAGTATGTTTTGACCTATGGCCTTTTTAATGGTGACCTATCATAACTGTCCACCAGGTGGTGCTATCACTGAAGTAATCAGTCTAGGCATGTTAGGAGTGCTGGATTCTGATCACACATATACAATATACTTTATTGTCCCACTTGGGGAAGTTTATCTTGGACTCAGAAGTGTGAAGTCTGAGGCAGATTGGGGCAAGTACAGGCTGGTTATGCAGCACCTCCTGTTTCATGGTGACCTGTCCACCAGGTGGTGCTCTCTGTTGGTATTTTGGCCTGTAGAATTACTCAGGGCCAGACTCTGATCGCACATGTTAAGTTTGAGGCGGATTGGTGGATGTACAAGCCAGTTAGACAACACTTCATGTGTCATGGTGAATTGTTGAAATTCTGGCGGCAGCCATTTCCACGCCCTCAGACTTTGGATTTCAAGAGGGTCTGAGACACATTCTACTTTCTCTCCTGACAAACACTATGAAACTCTTGCTTATTTTCTTTGTATTTTAATAACATGCTGGTTTTAACCACATTTTTAAGTCTTGCATGTGATTTTTAGATTCCTAGTCTAGATTGTTCCATAAATTGACCCCTTTTACAGAAACGCAAATTAATTTGGTCTTAAACCTTGGTTTTATGAAGATCTCTGCGCCTCATACATACTTTCACTTTTTCTGGACATTGACTCATAACTTTCTTTGAGCTTAATACATAATTTGCAGAATAATAATCTACTATGCCTACTGTAGCTGAAGAAATGTTGGCTTAGTTGGATCTTTATGGGGTTTTTTTGGCTGTTCTTATGACTCTTTTCTGTAAAATGAAAATTGACTGGATGTTCGTTCCCTAACTTCAACACAGTAGGTCAGATATGGAACGATCAGCATTATAGAACAATACTTTGTTTTAGCCAATAAATCCTTCACTTTGTATATTACAGCAATTGTTTTAGAAATGTTGTGTAATTTGTGATTTCCAATTTAAAATCTCAACCATGACACTCAAAAGCTCCTCCGCTCTCCACAGATGACCGAAGACTCCCTGGTCTACACAAACCTCCTCATTTACGCCCCCGAGGCCTCCCCTAATGGACTGATTCGGATGGACGAGGCTGTAATTCCAATCGAGTGTCACTATGAAAGGTCTGTTTGCCTTTTTTTCTTTTTTTTTGGAAGCATGTCCTCGGGTCATTGTTGAAATTCCTCTCTGAAGTGTTTTTGTTTCCCAGGAAGTACAGTTTGTCCAGCTCTTCACTCATGCCAACCTGGATCCCTTTCACGTCCACGCAGGCTGCCGTGGAAACGTTGGCGTTCGACTTGAGACTGATGACGAGTGAGTTCAACCCACAAAGCGCTAACCCAGCCCTAAAGCTTTATGTATTTTTCTGTTAATAACACCGCCTCTCTTCTGGTGCAGATGACTGGATGTATGAAAGAAGCGCCAACGTGTTCCACCTCGGCGAGCCCATCTGCATCGAGGCCTCGGTCCAGGTCGGACATCACATGGGGCTCAGAGTGTTCATCAGCAGCTGTGTGGCGACGCTTCAGTCGGATATTTACTCCGAGCCCAAATACATCTTTGTGGAAAATGGGTGAGCAAAGCAAGACTTCACATGTGCGGGGTGCTGCTAAATGTCTGGATGTACAAAGTCAGGAGAGGCTTCAAGTGATGAATCGGTGTCTGGAAAACAAACAGAATACAAAAAAGAACCGCCTGAAGGTTGCACTTTCTGGCCAATGAAACTTTCAGAAAACTTTGCTTTTTATGCCTTTTTCAGGTTAGTTTTCTTTATTGAAATTAAAAGGTCAATAATCTTTGTCATTATGCAATTAGTTTTCACCACTTGCATAGCGAAACTTTTTTGGTAATAAAGTCACTGACAGATGGACAGTAAAACATACAGTGCATTAAAAAATTGTAAAATACATTAAAAGTAAAAATTATACATGCAACACACTGATTAAAGTGCAGCAGTGGAAGGTACATTTCACACTTAAAGATGCAGGATTCTGGATAATCTAACTGGAGCAGGTGAAACATTTTTCTACCCTTTTTATTCTCAAAGAACAGCTTTCAAATATATAAATGTCCTGTTTTCAAGGGTCCTCTAGCCACAAACTAGCTGGTGTTTTTGCATCTGCTGCTGGCATAATGCACCCAAAAACATCCAACAAACCTCTGTTTTTTACCATCAAAGTGCATTTTGGGGCAGACATTAGTCCATCCATGTATTCACTGCATCCTCATTAGGGTTGCAGGGGGCTGGAGTCTAGTCAGGGGACACCTGGACAGGTAACAGTCTGTCTATCATAGGGATACATATGGAGACACTCACACCTACAGACAACTTAGAATCACCAGTTAACCTCAGCATGTTTTTGGACTGTAGGAGGAAGCTGGAGAAAACCTGAAAATGCCCAATGCATCCCTTTCTGCACCCCACAAGTCGTGTCCTTTTCCAGTGTAAGCTGATCTGTTCCAACCCCACAGTGTTTGGAATAGCATCTCCATCTTCCATGTGAATTCATGATTTTCCTGACTGGAATTCTGAATGGATGGCTGGTTTTATTTCGTTGGGAATCAAGAGAAAGACCTGACTGGCTCTACAAGCAGCCAAAAAAAGACACTGCAACTGGTCAATGTTCACGGCTGTCCTTCATTTCTGCCCTCTGATTGGTTCCCTTGTCTCGACCAGCTGTATCCTCCTTGTAAATGTCTTCCTCATCCTTGTCCATTTGGAGTTACCAATTAACCTCAGCATGTTTTTGGACTATGGAAGGAAGCCAGAGATGATCCTGCATGCACAGGGAGAACATGCTAACAGATCCCAGGAAGGCTGGGAGGCAAACCGAGGATCTTCTAGCTGCAAGGCGACAGTGCTAACCACCAAACCACTGTGCTGCCTGAATCAGACATGTTGAAACTGAGTATTAACGCAGTTTTCTTCCTCTGTTCACAGGTGTCTGCTCGACTCCCAGCTTCCGGGTTCGAAGGCTCACTTCTTACCCAGGACGCAGGACGATAAACTCCAGTTGGTCATCGATGCCTTTAAGTTCCACAATGATGACAGAGGAGAGGTGAGAGTTTGACAAATGCAGCATCTCCCCTCAGCATCTTTACTTGCGTTTGTTTTTGTCTCTTGTCTCTGCAGCTCTACATCACATGTCACCTAAATGCTGTTCCAGTGAACGACGCAGAAGCCCCGAATAAGGCGTGCACTGTTGTAAATGGAAGGCAAGTGTGGAAATGATTTAAACTGAACACAAAATGAGCAAACTGAGGAACGCATGTGGAAAAATGACTACTTTTCAGATGGCGGTCGGCTGATGGGAACGACTACCTGTGTGGCTACTGTCAGAATGAAGCTGGCCAGCCGTCCAGCAGCTCCAGCAGGTTCGATCCTCGGGGGTTCGGGAAGCTGGCAGAGTCTGAACCCCTGTTTAAAAGTGGACTGAGGACTAATCAGGGTAGCGTTTCTTCTGAAAAACACCTGATCCTGTTACTACATGCTGCTCACCGCTAGATGTCAGTGTTCACACAGCTTTGTCTGGATTTGCTGTCCTGTTGTTTCTCAGTGTGGGATCATGAGAAAAAGTTGGGTCCTGTGATGGTTCTGCCGTCACGGAGAAGTGGGCCACTACCTATGGAAGAGCTTCCTCCAGTTCTCAATAAAATCAGCAGAACTGCCCTGTATGGCAGCCGGTGGAGAAGTGGAATAAGCGAACCTGGTAGGAGTCGACCTCCATATTTACAAGAACCAAAGAGCCTATTCTGGCTATAAAGAAGTAAAAATGATGCATTTTTAGTTACAGATGTGGAGAAGACACTGCTCACTCCTCCACCAGACTTGGAAGAGGAGGAAGAAGATTATGATGATGATGACGACGACGACAATGATGATGACAAAAGTGGAAAAGATCTAAAAGGTAAAATGGAAACTGCTTTTACAATTTAACACCTGACATGTAACTTGATTTTCTTTCTCTAATTACAGGAGACGACACAGACTATAAAGATGTTGCACCTCTAGAAAAAGCTTCCCCAGACTTCAAGGTGAAACCGTTGCCGGTGGAACTGGACCTGAACGCCACAGAAGCTCCCAGTGACGTCAGCTTCACCTCCCAGTACGAAGTGAAGGAGACTTTACTGTCCAACACAACCACTGCCCAACCTGACCCAGAGACAACAGACCCAAAGAAATAAACGCTTCCAAATACATTTTATATCGTCTGCTTTGACCACGTTTGTGAGAGCTGCTTTTTTTAAATGCAGCATTCCCTCTGTTCAGTTCCAAAAGGATGGAGGTAAATTTGATCCAGATTTGTGCTGAACATGGACACTAATGCCACATTTTAGTCGATACACGCAGGAAGGAAATGGGAGAATTTCTACATTATGTATGGGAGTATTTAGTTTTATTTGTCTGGAGCAGCTTCCCTGGCCTTTGTTAACCTCTCAGAGTTGATGCCAAGAAAGCACCTGCAATGAAATGACAAAGAAAAATATATTAGGTGTGGCAGGCAAAGATCCCATAAACTCAAGATGGAACTCTGTCACATTCATCAAAAAAAATTCCAGGAAACCCAAATTATTAAGCAAAACAGAGGCTTCCACTTAGAACAGCTATTTAGTTCAATACACATTTAAATCTAATTTTTGCAGCCGTTTGCATAACCAGCAAATTTACCTTTCCTGAGTGGAGAGAAAAGCAACATGACACATCCTACAAACCTGTTTTATTAAAACTTGAAATTACCCAAATGGTCGAATGCAGACAAGTACATGTGGAGATCTGATAACAGATCAGTGGAGCATCACATTGGATATTTGATGGAAAATTACACGACAGACAGAGATAGCTAACTTTACCTAGTTGGATCTGGTGGCTTAGAAATTCATTTTCCTGGTCTGCTTTACATGTGTTATGTTACGATCCTGCTCCAGCCCCTGCCCTTCTTTCTCCTTCTCCATCCTTTTTCCTGTCTGTCATCCATCGCTCCCTCTTCTCTCTCTCTCTCTCCTGTGTTTCTCTGCTCCCTGAATCTTCCACCTGCCTGCAGTCTGATTGCTGCAATGAGAATCAGCTGTCATAATTAACTCACACCAGTCACCTGTTTGCAATTCCACCTCCCAGTATTGAAGCCAGTTCTGTCATTCAGTCCCTGTTGGACCGTAGACTCACATCCCCGCTGAAACCCTGTTTCCTCATGGACTCCATTTCCCCCCTTGGATTATGTTCCCCTCACCAAGCCCTGCTTACCCCCTGACTGCTTCAGCTCCATGGACTCTGCTCTTCTTCCCCCCAGATTCCTGCCAGTCCCTGTTTTTTTGTTCCTTGTCTACCTACCTTGCTCCTGTAGCTTGGCTTTCCAGACTTTGTAAGTACTCTGTTTCGTTGCCTGTTTCAGTTTGTCCCTGTTTGGTTTTTGTAGATTAGCTGTGGGTTTTGTAGTGACTTCTTTTAGTATAGATTTGGTTTAGTTTTCCCCCCCGTTCGGTTTTCCTTCTTCTGTATTTAGTTCCTGTTTTGTTTAAATAATGACCCATTTCCCTTTGACCACCTGTCTGCCAGCGTCTGGGTTCTCTGACCCCTCCCTTAACAGAAAGAGCCAAAGTTTGGTCCACTCTGCAGCCAAAGGGGAGGATGCTAGCTGCTAGCTAACAGTGTGGGGAAATGTTAGCATTCATGCTAGCAACTCGTGGCTAACACCAAGCAGTAACTAGCCTGGCTATGTTTATGTTACTGTCACAAAATAAAACATAAAATAGACTCACAGAATTAAAAGTAAGGCTGACTTTTTAATAATCCGTTATCTTGTTAAGTGAACCACCGGACCAGGATGGATCAGCTACAGGTGGTCCCTGCAGGTCTGAGGGCTGAAAATCGTCGTCCTCAGTTCTTCCTTTTCTCCTATTTATTCCCTCAGTAATGAGTAAAATCACTGATAGAAAAAAAAATGACTGATACAGAATATTTTAAACCTATTTCATCACTTCTAGTGTTGGCTGTTTGCTAAATGCGGTGATGTGCAGGAAGATTTGCCGAGACGAGTAACGGTCGGACTGCAGCAACAGTCACACTCAAATCAACCCAAACCAGAACAATACTGTAATCTGCTGTAAGATTGTACGGTAGCTTGCTGTTATTATTTTGTTCGTTAATAATACATGAATTTACAGTGTTCTGCTGTATTACAATGAGCGGTATACTACTGTACAAAATATGCTGTATTTTTACAGCAATTTTTTACACTGTAGGTAATAATCTATCAAAGGCTTGATTGGCTCAGCTTCCACATCAATGGCAGCATTTTTATTCCATGTTTTCTGTGTTGTTTGCTAACCCTACTCTAATCACAGTAACAGGGTTGCTAATCCATGCTAATGTGATCTTTTTCTCAGCAGTAGAAGCTAGATATTTAGCTAGCTGTTACTGCTGACCAAGAGGACAAACTGACTGATGGAAAACAGTCCAAAGAATTAGTCTGATCCTGATAATATGAGGTAGAGGGAGACATTCAATCAAGGCTGACAATGGGATGAAAAGATGGAAAATAGAAGAGAGGACATAGCTTTGCTCTACACATTCTATAGGAAAACTGATGTAAATGACGAAAACAAGACACAAAATGCCAAAAACGAGATATAAAATGACACAAATGAGACCTAAAACCACAGAAATAAGACATGAAACGACAAAAACAAGACACAAAAGAAACTGTTCTGTTAACATGTTGTGGGACACATGTTCCATGAAATATTATGTTGATTAAATAAATGTTTCCACAATTACAACAGACATCAATGGAGAAAATAAAACCAAATAAAGGAGATTTAGATTTCATTTCAACTGTTTTATTTTAGATTCAATTTGGTCATCGGGGGGGTGGGACAAGAGAAAAATGGCATTTTAGGGGGAACTCCAGACTTATTTGGTATTTTAAAAAATATTTTCAAACATTCTTTTCTCCTAGTTTTTTTTTGTTTTGTTTTTAGATTTGGTCTCAGGACAAGAACATTTACACAACAACTGTGTGTTTTAGTATTTTCTACATGGATGATTTGAAATTTGATGGGTGGGACGTAAAATGTCCTCCAGTCCTGGAATGACCCTGCTGGTAGAGGCGTGTGAATTAAATAGGGAGGGTCTCTTTCACAGAAAAAGCCGTTGACTGATTAGAGGAATCGTGTGCCAAGAGGCTGAGGACATACACAAACAAAGAGAAGCCTAAGTCTAAACCATGGCTTCTTTCCAACTGTTTTTAGCCATTAAGAATGGAAAACGTTTCATAAAAAGACTGAACTTTATCCATTCCATTTTGTTGGCAGTAGTCCTCTGAAGAGTAATGGTCCATGATATCAAGCTAACTTCACATTGCAGAATAAAAACTTTAACTGAGATAAGTTATTTGTTTTCTATCTCAAAGAACAAACACGCTCAACAATCATCTCCTTTCTAGACCATGACATAAAGTAAAATACTAGATTGTTCTTTTGTGCCTCATTTTTTGTAATATTTAGTATTTTTGGCTGACTTTCGTTGTTTGTCAATCCGTGTATGGTTCGCTCGTTCGTTTTTCCGTTTCAAAATAAAATCTAAAAAAAAACAATAAACCGCGCTGTTTTTTAAGTTTTTAAAACCTAAATGTAGAAATGTATTATTTAACTAATGAAAAAACCACAGTGTTGGTTTTTTGCTCTAGCTTTTTAAAGCCGAAATACAAAATACTCTGTTGGTATTTTGGCCTGTAGAATTACTCAGGGCCAGACTCTGATCGCACATGTAAAGTTTCAGGCAGATTGGTGGATGTACAAGCCAGTTAGACAACACTTCATGTGTCATGGTGAATTGTTGAAATTCTGGCGGCAGCCATTTCCACGCCCTCAGACTTTGGATTTCAAGAGGGTCTGAGACCCATTCTACTTTCTCTCCTGACAAACACTATGAAACTCTTGCTTATTTTCTTTGTATTTTAATAACATGCTGGTTTTAACCACATTTTTAAGTCTTGCATGTGATTTTCAGAGTCCTAGTCTAGATTGTTCCATAAATTGACCCCTTTTACAGAAATGCAAATTAATTTGGTCTTAAACCTTTGTTTTATGAAGATCTCTGCGCCTCATACATACTTTCACTTTTTCTGGACATTGACTCATAACTTTCTTTGAGCTTAATACATAATTTGCAGAATAATAATCTACTATGCCTACTGTAGCTGAAGAAATGTTGGCTTAGTTGGATCTTTATGGGGTTTTTTTGGCTGTTCTTATGACTCTTTTCTGTAAAATGAAAATTGACTGGATGTTTGTTCCCTAACTTCAACACAGTAGGTCAGATATGGAACGATCAGCATTATAGAACAATACTTTGTTTTAGCCAATAAATCCTTCACTTTGTATATTACAGCAATTGTTTTAGAAATGTTGTGTAATTTGTGATTTCCAGTTTAAAATCTCAACCATGACACTCAAAAGCTCCTCCGTTCTCCACAGATGACTGAAGACTCCCTGGTCTACACAAACCTCCTCATTTACGCCCCCGAGGCCTCCCCTAATGGACTGATTCGGATGGACGAGGCTGTAATTCCAATCGAGTGTCACTATGAAAGGTCTGTTTGCCTTTTTTTCTTTTTTTTTGGAAGCATGTCCTCGGGTCATTGTTGAAATGCCTCTCTGAAGCGTTTTTGTTTCCCAGGAAGTACAGTTTGTCCAGCTCTTCACTCATGCCAACCTGGATCCCTTTCACGTCCACGCAGGCTGCCGTGGAAACGTTGGCGTTCGACTTGAGACTGATGACGAGTGAGTTCAACCCACAAAGCGCTAACCCAGCCCTAAAGCGTTATTTATTTTTCTGTTAATAACACCGCCTCTCTTCTGGTGCAGATGACTGGATGTATGAAAGAAGCGTCAACGTGTTCCACCTCGGCGAGCCCATCTGCATCGAGGCCTCGGTCCAGGTCGGACATCACATGGGGCTCAGGGTGTTCATCAGCAGCTGTGTGGCGACGCTTCAGTCGGATATTTACTCCGAGCCCAAATACATCTTTGTGGAAAATGGGTGAGCAAAGCAAGACTTCACATGTGCGGGGTGCTGCTAAATGTCTGGATGTACAAAGTCAGGAGAGGCTTCAAGTGATGAATCGGTGCCTGGGAAAACAAACGGAATACAAAAAAGAACCGCCTGAAGGTTGCACTTTCTGGCCAATGAAACTTTCAGAAAACTTTGCTTTTTATGCCTTTTTCAGGTTAGTTTTCTTTATTGAAATTAAAAGGTCAATAATCTTTGTCATTATGCAATTAGTTTTCACCACTCGCATAGCGAAACTTTTTTGGTAATAAAGTCACTGACAGATGGACAGTAAAACATACAGTGCATTAAAAAATTGTAAAATACATTAAAAGTAAAAATTATACATGCAACAGACTGATTAAAGTGCAGCAGTGGAAGGTACATTTCACACTTAAAGATGCAGGATTCTGGATAATCTAACTGGAGCAGGTGAAACATTTTTCTACCCTTTTTATTCTCAAAGAACAGCTTTCAAATATATAAATGTCCTGTTTTCAAGGGTCCTCTAGCCACAAACTAGCTGGTGTTTTTGCATCTGCTGCTGGCATAATGCACCCAAAAACATCCAACAAACCTGTAATGTTTTTTTACCATCAAAGTGCATTTTGGGGCAGACATTAGTCCATCCATGTATTCACTGCATCCTCATTGGGGTTGCAGGGGGCTGGAGTCTAGTCAGGGGACACCTGGACAGGTAACAGTCTGTCTATTATAGGGATACATATGGAGACACTCACACCTACAGACAACTTAGAATCACCAGTTAACCTCAGCATGTTTTTGGACTGTAGGAGGAAGCTGGAGAAAACCTGAAAATGCCCAATGCATCCCTTTCTGCACCCCACAAGTCGTGTCCTTTTCCAGTGTAAGCTGATCTGTTCCAACCCCACAGTGTTTGGAATAGCATCGCCATCTTCCATGTGAATTCATGATTTTCCTGACTGGAATTCTGAGTGGATGGCTGGTTTTATTTCTTTGGGAATCAAGAGAAAGACCTGACTGGCTCTACAGGCAGCCAAAAAAAGACACTGCAACTGGTCAATGTTCACGGCTATCCTTCATTTCTGCCCTCTGATTGGTTCCCTTGTCTCGACCAGCTGTATCCTCCTTGTAAATTTCTTCCTCATCCTTGTCCATTTGGAGTTACCAATTAACCTCAGCATGTTTTTGGACTATGGAAGGAAGCCAGAGATGATCCTGCATGCACAGGGAGAACATGCTAACAGATCCCAGGAAGGCTGGGAGGCAAACCAAGGATCTTCTAGCTGCAAGGCGACAGTGCTAACCACCAAACCACTGTGCTGCCTGAATCAGACATGTTGAAACTGAGTATTAACGCAGTTTTCTTCCTCTGTTCACAGGTGTCTGCTCGACTCCCAGCTTCCGGGTTCGAAGGCTCACTTCTTACCCAGGACGCAGGACGATAAACTCCAGTTGGTCATCGATGCCTTTAAGTTCCACAATGATGACAGAGGAGAGGTGAGAGTTTGACAAATGCAGCATCTCCCCTCAGCATCTTTACTTGCGTTTATTTTTGTCTCTTGTCTCTGCAGCTCTACATCACATGTCACCTAAACGCTGTTCCAGTGAACGACGCAGAAGCCCCGAATAAGGCGTGCACTGTTGTAAATGGAAGGCAAGTGTGGAAATGATTTAAACTGAAAACAAAATGAGCAAACTGAGGAACACATGTGGGAAAATGACACTACTTTTCAGATGGCGGTCGGCTGATGGGAACGACTACCTGTGTGGCTACTGTCAGAATGAAGCTGGCCAGCCGTCCAGCAGCTCCAGCAGGTTCGATCCTCGGGGGTTCGGGAAGCTGGCAGAGTCTGAACCCCTGTTTAAAAGTGGACTGAGGACTAATCAGGGTAGCGTTTCTTCTGAAAAACACCTGATCCTGTTACTACATGCTGCTCACCGCTAGATGTCAGTGTTCACACAGCTTTGTCTGGATTTGCTGTCCTGTTGTTTCTCAGTGTGGGATCATGAGAAAAAGTTGGGTCCTGTGATGGTTCTGCCGTCACGGAGAAGTGGGCCACTACCTATGGAAGAGCTTCCTCCAGTTCTCAATAAAATCAGCAGAACTGCCCTGTATGGCAGCCGGTGGAGAAGTGGAATAAGCGAACCTGGTAGGAGTCGACCTCCATATTTACAAGAACCAAAGAGCCTATTCTGGCTATAAAGAAGTAAAAATGATGCATTTTTAGTTACAGATGTGGAGAAGACACTGCTCACTCCTCCACCAGACTTGGAAGAGGAGGAAGAAGATTATGATGATGATGATGACGACGACGACGACAATGATGACAAAAGTGGAAAAGATCTAAAAGGTAAAATGGAAACTGCTTTTACAATTTAACACCTGACATGTAACTTGATTTTCTTTCTCTGATTACAGGAGACAACACAGACTATAAAGATGCTGCACCTCTAGAAAAAGCTTCCCCAGACTTCAAGGTGAAACCGTTGCCGGTGGAACTGGACCTGAACGCCACAGAAGCTCCCAGTGACGTCAGCTTCACCTCCCAGTACGAAGTGAAGGAGACTTTACTGTCCAACACAACCACTTCCCAACCTGAGCCAGAGACAACAGACCCAAAGAAATAAACGCTTCCAAATACATTTTATATCGTTTGCTTTGACCACGTTTGTGAGAGCTGCCTTTTTTAAAGTAAACCTACTGTGGTTGGGGAAAAAATGGAAAACGCACTAATGGTCATAATAAACCCTTTAGAAATTTACACTACTGTTGAAAAGTTTGGGGTCACTTATGGCTGTCCTCGAGCCCTTTTCCTATTTCATTCTCTTTGAGAGTGACAAAACCTGCATATAAATGACGGAGCTCCACATTGTTCTATAATGAGAGTCAGGAGGTTCTGCTGGAGAACAGTTGAAGAAGATCGATCATGTGTCTGATGCTGATCTGGAGAGGGCTGGAATTTCTGTTAACCACGTTATTTTCAGTTCCATACTTTATTAACTGTAGAATGTTACGTTTCACTTCTGTGTGTTTTACATTCAGATCTGACATGTGGACGACAGTTTATGATGGGATACTGGTCATCTACTGGTGCCGCTGTTCCAGTTTAACTGGTGATCAGGTTAACTGGTGATAGTTTCCATCTCCAGATGTTTCATTGCAGATTCGTCCTGACCACACCTGGCTGTGTGTGAAATAAAGATACTAGATAAAGAAGACCTCGCCAAAAAACGTCTGTATCACTACTGAATAAAGTCTATATCCATGTAAATATCATCTACAGACAGTAAAAAGAAATGTGCTGGTGAAATAAAAACACGTATTTTTATGAACGGTGAGAGGAAACTATGGAATCCAGAGATAAAATTAGAGACCACAGTCTGACTCATCATGCCACCGATCAGTCCAATAAACGTCCTCACAAGGATGTAAAACGGATTACATAAATATAACACAAACTACCTGCATAGTTTAATCACTCAGACTGCAGTACTGGAAGTATTCTAGTCTTCCTCTGCAATGTCTCTAAAAGTATCTTTTGGCCATTTCCAAACCAGCCAGAGTTTTTGGGAAAACACAACTCACAAATATATACATTGTCTATGTGAAACGCACCGCGTTGCATGCTGGTCCGTTTGCGGTGCGTTTCAAGCCGTGATCAGCTGCGTCTCCCCGGAGTGGGCAGCTGCTCATTTGCACAAAGTAGACTCAACTTCTATTTTATGCAGATAAAGGAGGTCCGACGCATCGCAAAACTTTTGGCAAAGGTCTAAACTAGCCGTCCTTGAATTAAAACAGACAGATTCAGCCACTGCAGAGCTTATTTCTTGCCTCAAATGCTTTCAGAAATACTTTTTGCTCAAGTGTTTTTGAAATCTAAAGGACTTTAGTGCGAAATCTACCATGTTTTATGTTGCATCGTGGCCAAAATAACTGCACAACATCTCAAGTTTAGTTCAGTTGTTTTACTGAAGTTCGTGCACAACCACCAAGCACATTTTTTGGTACCGCTTTTTCTGTGGTTCTCTCAACAGTAACATTCAGTAGGTAACATTATGCTCGTGCGCCCTCTACTGGAGAAACCATATAACAACAATATAACATTGTAATAATTACTGTCCACAGTATACTTGTACATTTAACTTGGAACAAGCCTTGGTATAACATTTAAAACAATAATATTAAATCTCAGTATACCACATCTCCCTCACCTTTAAGCAAAAACCAACCACGGCAATTTAAGCCAATAGGTGTACATAACATATTCACAATAATAAACTGAAGATGACTTAGCCCAAAACTAAGCAATAAACTCTATTAAGCTTTCCTTTTTTACTTTAACAAACAAAATCTTTAAGGTGAGTAGAGGTACGTCTCTCTCTAGTGGAATGTCTTGTTTCTAGCTCAGCAGGTTTCTGAATATCTGAGACAGAAGGTATCTCTGACACAATTTTCTCTGTGTTAGAACTCTGCTCTTCTAACATGTGAGGTTTGGTCATGTCAGGTAGTGTAACAACATTTTGAGTAGTGTCAGGAAACAACACTAAGCTTCTCTCTTTCTCAACATTTAGCTCACAATCTGCCAATCTAGCTCTGACCTGATCCACGTGCCTTTTCACAACTTGACCAGAACCAACATTAACAGTATACGAAAGAGGTCCTGAAAAGTCTTGAATAACTCCAGGAATCCACTTTGGTCCATAGGAATAGTTCCTGATGAGTACATCATCTCCTGATGTAAATCCTCTCTGTTTACTGTGTGCATCATGGTTCTCTTTCTGTTTCAGCTGCTTTTGTAGCACTGTGGTTTTCACATCTGGACGAACCAAATCCAGGGCTGATCTTAGCCTACGTGACATCATGAGTTCTGCAGGTGATAATCCTGTTGTTGCGTGAGTTGTGATCCGGTAGCTAAACAAGAATCTTGATAACCTTGTTTTTATTGTCCCTTCTTTCATCTTCTTCATCCCCTCTTTGAAAGTCTGAACCGCTCTCTCAGCAAGTCTATTTGTAGATGGGTGAAATGGGGCGGATCTCACATGATGTATTCCATTTTTCTTCACTAAATCTTGGAACTCTGCACTTGTGAAGCAAGTTCCATTGTCAGACACAAGCATTTTTGGTATTCCGAAAATACTGAAGCTTTGTCTGAGTTTTTCAATCGTGACTTGGGAGGTGCATGTTTTAGTTGGGTAAACATCAAGCCACTTTGAATGTGCGTCCACAATCATGAGAAACATTTCTCCTTGGAATGGTCCAGCATAGTCCACATGAATCCTCAACCATGGTGACTCAGGCCATTCCCATGGGTGTAAAGGTGCATGGGCAGGTGCTTTTTGATGCGCCTGACATTCATGACATGCCTGAACAGTTCTCTCAACGTCTTGGTCCATTCCTGGCCACCACATGTATGATCTGGCCAGTCCTTTCATTTTAGTCATTCCCGTCTGAGTTTGATGTAACAGTTTCAGCATCCTTTCTCTTCCTTTTGTAGGAATTACAACTCAAGTTCCCCAGAGAATGCAGCCATCTCTTACACTGAGCTCCAGTTTCATCTGGTGGAATGCCTTAAGGTTTGGATCAGTTACTGCAGGCCATCCTTTGAGGATGTATTCATGTACTTGTGATAATACAGAATCTTTTGATGTCCAGCTCTTTATCTGCTTTGTACTTATAAGTGTCTCATCTAGTATGTCCATCATTAGCACTTGCTCAGTCCTCTCCTCTTTCCTTAATTTGACAGGGACTGGCAATCTGCTCAACGCGTCTGCATTAGCGTGATGTTTGCCTGGTTTGTAGACAATGTTGTACTGGTATGCACTGAGTTTGACAGCCCACCTTTGTACTCTTGGTGATCCCATTTGAGGAATTGGCTTCTTTTCATTGAACAGATAAATCAATGGCTTGTGATCTGTGTAAGTTGTGAAGTTGCAACCGTACAAATATTTGTGAAACTTCTCAATTCCAAATATGACCGCAAGTCCTTCTTTGTCCAACTGAGAGTATCTTGTCTCAGCAGGTTGCAAAGTACGAGAAACAAATCCAACCGGTCTTTCACTTCCATCTTCCATGACGTGTGACACTACTGCACCTACTCCATAAGGTGAAGCATCGCGTGACAAAACTAACTCTCGGTCAGCTGAGTAGTGTACTAGAACATCTGATATGTTTAGCAAGTCCTTGGCGTTTTGGAATGCCTCTTCTTGTTCTTTATTCCATTTCCAGCGAACATCATGCCTTAATAGTTCATGCAACAGTGCCAACCGGGTTGCCAAGTTAGGAAGGAACTTGTTGTAGTAGTTTAACAATCCCAAGAATGATTTAAGCTCTGTTACATTTGTTGGTGCTGGTGCAACTTGAATTGCTCTGACTTTTTTATCCACTGGGTGTAGTCCTTGTGCTTCGACTCTGTACCCCAGGTACTCCACTTCATCCTGAAGAAACGTGCATTTGTTCCTCCTGAGACGTAATCCAGCCTCTTTCAGTCTCTTTAGCACAATGTCTAAGTTCTTGATATGATCAGCTACATCCACACCACTGACCAAAATGTCATCCAAATACATTGCGACCAGGGGGATGCCACTTAAAAGACTCTCCATCGTTCTCTGAAATATGGCTGGAGCGGAGGCCACACCGAACGGTAGTCTGTTGTAGGTGAACAAACCTCTGTGCGTGAAAACTGTGAGGTATTTCTTGGAGTCGTCATCCATGAGTATTTGTTGATAAGCGTGACTCATATCTAACTTCGAAAATTGCTTACCATTTGCAAGTGCATTAAAGAAATCCTCTACTCTGGGTATTGGATACTGCTCAAGTGATGACACTGTGTTTACAGTTAGTTTGTAATCACCACATAATCTGACTGTGCCCACTGGTTTCAGGATGGGTACTACTGGTGCTGCCCATTCTGAATACTTCACCGGTATGATGATGTCCTCTTTCAGCAATCTGTCAATTTCCTCATCCACTCTTGCTCACATGGCATAAGGAATCGACCTTGGACGGAAGAAGCGTGGAACAGCATTTTCTTTCACATGAATAGTGGCTTTGGTGCCCTTTAATGTGCCCAGCTCCTCTTTGAAAACTTCCTCATGTATGCACAGCACTTCCTGTAATTTCTCATTTGCCTCCTTCTCTTAGTACATATGGTGCACTTGACGAGCTTTGTATCTGGCTTTTATTTCTTTCCAATCAAGTTGAATGTCTTCCATCCAACCTAGGCCCAGCAAGGAAGGACCCTCTCCTTTCACAACCACGAGGGGCAGTTTGGCTCTTTGCTTTTTTTACTTCACCTGGACCTGAGCTGTTCCAACAACTTTCACTGGATCTCCTGTACAGGTCTCCAACTTAATCCCGACTTGTTTAATGTGGGGAGTTTTCGTGTTTTTCCACATTGTTTGAAATGTCTTTTCATTCATTATGGTGAGACTGCAGCCTGTGTCAATCTCAAAATTAACTCTCTTCCCATTCACTTTCATGATTTCCGTGTATGGATCCACTTTTCTTAGGTGTATTTCACTCATACGCCCTAGCTTAAACTTCATGCTTTGTAATGCAAAAGGATCTTCCTCTGAACTCTGAGTGGCTTTCTTCTGTTTGTTCTTTAACTTTATGTGAATGTTAACTTGAATGAGACTTCTCATTTTTCACAGCTCCTGATTTTGCATTTCCTTTCTGTTTGCCTTTATTCCGACAAGCTCTAGCAATATGGCCAACTTTACCACATGCATGACATTTTTCTTGTTTAAATTTACATTCTGCAGCATTATGTTGTCCTTTGCAACGATAACACTCTTGAACACTGCTGCTCTTGAACGCGCTCCTCTGATCTGTCTCTGCCAGAAGTTGTCTTTGAATCCGGTCATCATTTATTCCACATACGATCCTATCTCTCAACTTATGCTCCAGCGTGTTGCCATAATTACAGTCCTGTGCCAGCCTGCGCAGCTCTGCTACGTATTCCATCACTGATTCATTGGGCTTACGACTGCAAGAATCAAACTTGTACCTCTGGACAATTTCACTTGGTTTGGGGTCGAAGTGGTTTTTCAGCAACGTCACAAGTTGTTGGTAAGTCTTCTCTTTTGGTTTACTTGGGCGGAGGAGGTTCCGTATTAAACTGTATGTAGATGCGCCGACCACACTGAGGAGTATAGCTCTCTGCTTATCGCCGTCAACAATCTCATTGGCCTCAAAAAACAGTTCCATTATTTCACAGTATTCTTCCCAGCTTTGACTTTTAGCATCAAACGCCACTAGAGTGCCGATGGTCGCCATCTTCTCTTAACTTTTATGGTAACTCTCCCCCCTTTTTGAAACTTTTCTCCAGCAAACCACGTCCTTACTGTCAATCCTGTTTGTTCTCGTCGCCAAAAAGATGTTGCATCGTGGCCAAAATAACTTTGCACAACATCTCAAGTTTAGTTCAGTTGTTTTACTGAAGCTCGTGCACAACCACCAAGCACATTTGTTGGTACCGCTTTTTCTGTGGTTCTCTCACAACAGTAACATTCAGTAGGTAACATTACGCTCGTGCGCCCTCTACTGGAGAAACCGTATAACAACAATATAACATTGTAATAATTACTGTCCACAGTATACATGTACATTTAACTTGGAACAAGCCTTGGTGTAACATTTAAAACAATAATATTAAATCTCAGTATACCACATTTTAATTTTAAATAGTTAAGACAAACTGTAAAAAAGAGTGACTTTTCCAAAGAGTTGCATTTCCAGGAGGAAGTGCTCGATCCCTCCGTGTCCGAGAAACTAAGGTGCAATTTGCGGAGAAAAATAAAATAAAAATTCATGATATTTGATATGTTATGTGATATGTTTTTAGAGTGCAGTGATTGTCATCCCTGGTTCATTAGGCTGTGTAATCGGTCTTAATAGTAGATATGATTAGAACCCATTCAGATGAATATGATTGTGATTTTAGGATTTTGTAGCCTACTGTGGATCTCTACCTTCCCTGTTCTCTGATTTTTTATTTTTATTTTTTATTTTTTAATGCTTGACCTGTGGTTTAACATTTTTAACACCTAGTTTAGTTTGGTTCTGCTTTAGTTTTCGTAGATTATCCTTTGAGTTTAGTTGAGAGTTTTGGTCGATTGGCTTATTTTCTGTATTAGGTTTGGTTTAGTTTTCCTCCAAGCTTAGTTTCCCGTTTAGTTTAGTTCTGTAGGTTGCCTTTTTTTAATGGACTTGAAAATAAATCCTTTTAAAAACTATCTGCCTGTTCTCTGAGCCTCCGTGAGAGTCTGGTCTTGATGTGGTTCGGTGCAGCTGAAACAGATGAGCTTTATTTCAGAACATCTGTCTGCTGCCTCCTGATGTCTCCTCCTCTCTGGGAGGGACGAGACGGGAAGAGGACGAACAAACTGAGAAAAAACGGAGGCGGGATAAAGTGTGGAAACGAAACTTAACTCTAAGACCAGATGGACGTCCAGTCTCTGATGCTCTGAGGTGAGAGAAAAAAATGTTTTATTTCAAAGTGGAATTTCCCTCAAAGTGTAACAGAGAGTGCAGCTGAGTTGTAGGAAGAGTTTTGTTGGGTTTCTGTTTTCCTGACGGGACTTCTGGAAGCTGGAGGAGGCTGGTAGTCCAGAAACCTGCCATCCACCTGGCTCCAGTTCGGTAAAGTTGGAAAGATATTCACAGATTCGGACTTCCGGCATCAATAACTCATCAGATATACGCTGTCAAAACATAAACGTTGCCTCTTTGAAATTGTTGTAAGCTGGACAATGTGCTACAAGGCCAGTTCAATCAAAAGTAGCTGTCTTTGAAGCTGCAGAGATAACATTGGCGTCTATGCAGACGGCTGTGCAACAGTGAACAGGGACCGTCAGCAAATTGCAAAAATGCTGCAACAGCGAAGAGACACAAATATTCAACAACTTCACTTTTATACACTGTAGTGTCACTAAAAACACTGCAGCCATCAGTTGGCTTCTGTTTGTCATACTACAACTCTTGGTTTTATATAGAAACATTTTTTCATAATTTTAAAGAATTGTTATTATTTTTATTATTAGTAATAAAATTCAATAACTTCACTCTTATGCAGTGTAGAAAATTTACTCTGTCTAACCATCAGTGGGTGCGGTCTGTAGAAAGCAAACCGGTTTTTCTACCACGTGACAAACCATACATTTCCTGCTCATCGGTTCATTTCCTGGTCAGCCTCTGACTACAGGTTTATTCCTGCTGCTTCTCTCATAGAGTTTATTTTGTCGTCTGATCTGCACCTTTCCAGCCTTTTGTATTGAACTCTCCTGTCCTTGACCTCCTGTTGTTCCTGAACTTTTGCTGCTGTATTTTTTCCTCATGTCTTTGGCTGCCTGTTGCAGGTCTGTGTCTCTCTACTGACGTCTCCCTCCTGAACTCCTCACCTGCTCTGGTCTGCATTACCTTCAATATCAGGTGAACCATCTAACCTTCAATCACAACTCAGTGCTGATTCATCTTCCTATATAAGCTCCATGTAAATGCAGTTAAGGGATAATTAATCACAGCACTCTGAAATGTTGAGCAGTAATGATTGATTACAACATTTTAATTTATCTTTCAGTTCCTGTTCTTGGTCATGGATGACTTTGTTTGTAGCAAACTGACTGAATGGAGTCTCAGTGAGCTCATTGATAGATTTAAAGGTAAAGTATTACCATATATCATTGCTTTGTACAGTATTATTCATTATTGATGTGATCTGCCAGTAATGAAACATAACATGTACTAATACAGACATAAAAATGCTGCAGCATTGTTCTGCTGGTTCTATTGTTCTCATCTGTGAGTGAACAAAAATACTGATAGTAAAACATTTGAACATCATCACACAGACCAAGCAGAGACATGAGCTTTGCTGGAGCTTCTTGGAGGCTGTTAAATAAAGTTACAGTACAAGAGAATGAAGATGCATTCAGCTCATACAGCCACTGAAACATTAACAGCTGTGTCCACATGTTTCACTGCTTTATTGGATAGATTTCTGCAGCACTTTGAAAATAATGTTTATTTATGTATGACAAAGATTTAACTAAATATCTCAACTACAGATCATAGAGTGGACGAGGAAAGTCTGTATGATCTTGATGATCAACACATTAAAGACTTGATCCCAGAAGTGGGACCAAGAGCAAAATTCACAAAGAGACTCAAGCAGTTAAAGGTAATGTTCTGCATCTGAAGATATTCTGCTCACTTCAACGTTTGGTGTCATAAATCTCACTAATGTAGATCCATACTGTTACAGGGGAACTTTTATTCAAATTATGATGGCGTCTGTGGATAAAAGTTTACAATATCTCATTGACAATAATATTATTTACAAGGATTTTGATCATCTTTTTATTACCAGAAAGAACAAAACACAACTCGGGCAGCAGCTGCTTCTCCTGTTCCAGTAAGTTAATCACAGTTTTATACTGATTAGACAGGATTTATTAAGCAGATTAAATTTTCATTATCTGCTCAAACATTTTCATGACATGAAGGTCATTGTTTTGTTAAATTTCTTGATTAAATTCTGTTTACCAATCAGTTTATATTCATCCTCAGGTTTTGCCATCAACAAGTGATAAAGGTGAGATACCCTTTTATTAAAGATAAAATATTCAAAATAACTGTACGGACAAATTCCCATATTCAGTGACCTGGGACACACAGGTAACTTTTTTTGCCTTTTTAAAAAATCCAATAAGCAAAGAAAAATCTAGATCTTCAGGGCAAATCCAGCAAAGAGCAACAACCAAATATACGACAGCATGACAATGAAACGCAATCAAACACAGGTAATTCCATCTCTTTCTGAACAATGGCAACCAACAGCTGATTTTTGGGTTAAACTTCTCTGCAATGCAATTTTATTGTGCGCCCAATGTTTGATTCTATCCTGGTCATGGAAAATATTTTCTGTTGTCTGAGGCATTTGAAAAGATAAAATTTTAAGAGTCAACATACCAAAAATGGATTTTAAATTTATTCAATAAGTGTCCATAAAATGAGCCTGATTTACTCTGAGGCAAATTAAGTTGACTTTGCTACAAAAGTTGCTCTCACAGTTGACACATTCACCCAATTTTTACATGCATCAAATTGTGCATTGTTTAGATGCAGTGGTTCATGCTTATGCTAAATAATCCCTTATCTTTACACCAACAGAAGCAAAAATACTGTCTGATGTGAAAGACATAATGGGATCAGTCCTTAAGAAACTGCATTGCCAGGACAACACAAACCTCAACAATTTCCTGAGGTGAGTATTAAGTTTTCCTGGTCTACACTGAACCATGTACCAGATCCACAGAGTAACAGAAAGAGTTTGTCTTTAGTTTCTTTACAACAGTTTGCAAACACACACAGTATGACTGTGGAAAAGATCATGACTTTGTGGTAATTAGTTAACCTTTTATTATTCACACTGAGCCTACAGGACATCTCCATAATCTTATGTAGACAACTCGGTGGACGGTATAATGTTTGTTTGTGTTCTCAAAGAAGATACCTGCTCTGTTTTGGTATAAGAAACCAATCTTATAAATTTTAAAGGACAGTCTCCTGTCTGATTACATGTCCCAATTCCTAATACTTGCTGCCTTCTGTATGGCAACACTGTTTTTTATCTATATGATGCTGTTTACTGTTATGCACTAAAACACCAAGTCAGTTTCCTTGTAATTGAAAACTTATTAACAGTAAAACTTTTTTGATTCTAGTTCATGTAGTGCTATGCTTCATTAAATGGGGACAAAATCTATAGCCAAGGTTCAGGAGCAGGACTACACTTCAGTCATCCCCCTTCCTGTCCTACGTCTATACCTACCACTCTTGCTTCCGACTTGCTCAGTCTTACTTCCCGTGCACAGAGCAACACATCACTCAACCACGCTGCCAGTCTGAAAGTTTTAGAAAACTCTGACTTACCACCAGATGCTCATCCACCAGCCCTTCATGAGGAAACATTCAGCCCGGTGCCAGATTTCCTCCACGCCGATCAGCTTAATCCACAACGAGACCCTAAAGATGAAGGGATTAGCGTCACTCCAGGAACATCAGTAACAGGTCACTCATCTCAAAGAGACGACTCTGATCAGAACTCCTCTCTCTGTTCTCCATCAGTCACTCCTCATCTGATTCCATCTTAAACCAGAAAAGCTCTTCTCAGGGAAGACCAAAACTTAACTACTCCCTCCTCAACTTCCATTCACTCCAGTGAAATATCCAAACGGACTGCCGAGGGTCTTCAGAAAGCAAAGACGAAGACTTTATCTGCCACCACACTGAAGACAAAGTTAAATTATTCCAACTTCTGACACTCTCCCGGGGCTTAGATCACATGACAAACCACAACAATCCTCCCTCCAGCAGATGTCGATGCGGTGCCTCAGAGCATGACATCATCATGCTACTCATAGCTCCGCCCATTTTTTTAAAAAGACACCATTGACGCCTGAAGCAAACCTCCAGAGAAGCTGAATCACACTCTCAATGCACCCGGAAACACTCATCACACTCCCACGTCCACATTCCTGACATTTCTCCTGGTGATGTCTCTCCACCAAGATCTCCAACCACCGTTGGTCTTCAGACAGCTTAAGAGATACTCTTCAGCTGCCACCTCGCTAACAGCAAAGTCAAACTACTTAAACTTCTGACAAACTCTCAGCGCTTTCAATACATGATAAACCACAACAATCTTCTCCTACAGACACCGCGGTTGTATACCCAAGCATTACATCACCACACTCTCCATATCTTCATCTGGGTTGCCAGGTATGATTCATCCCATCCACCAGCAGCCTACCCAGCTCCACCACTACAGACATTTCTGGCCAGGAGATACCAAGCCAGGGGGATACCAACTCACCTTTCCTCCCCCTCCCTTGAAACTTCCCAAGAACCTTTTCTTTTCTCGTCCGGCACCAGGCCGCTAGCTCCTCCCTGTTTCATCCTTTTTTTTTCCAGCATCCTCCCTCTCTCTGTTTTGGCAGTGGGTTGCCAGTCCCCCTCTTCCATCTCTCATTCCCAGTAAACATCCACCCCCTTTTCTCTCTCTCTCTCTCTCTCTCTCTCTCTCTCTCTCTCTCTCTCTCTCTCTCTCTCTCTCTCTCTCTCTCTCTCTCTCTCTCTCTCTCTCTCTCTCTCTCTCTCTCTCTCTCTCTCATCAATCTGTAATCCCATTCAACTATTTCGGCTCTCATTCTGGCATCGAGATGCCGGTTTCACTAACCTTGTCAACAGTTCATTCTCACACTTCTCACACTGCATCACCAGTTTCTCCCAGCTTCATACCCTCGTCAAGTCCCAGCAAAGATGCCAGTAGCAGATACCTCGATTGGCCACACCAACAAGCCACCCAAGAGGCATCCAATTTAGGTATCCAAACCACCTCAACTGCCTCTTTGCGACACTCCCTTCAGATGGTGAGCCCCTCATCCTATCTCAAAGGCCATGCCCAGCCAACCTACACAGGAAACTCATTTTGGCCTCTTGTACCCACAATTTCATTCTTCCATCACTATCTACAGCTCATGACCATAGATCTGGGTTGGAATGTAGATTGACCGGTAAATCCTTCCAGCTCAGCTCCCTCCTCATTACGATGGTTCAGTACTGCTGCTGATGCTGCATCAGCTGTCTGCCCATCTCACGCTTCATTCTTTTGTCACTCATGAACAAGATCCCAAGCAACAGTCAGCTATTCAGTCATACTCCTTCTGCCAGTTTTGGAGGTGTCTTGGTCAATGATGGTCTCCATGTCATAGCCTTCCGAGTTCTTGCAGGTTCTTCAAAAAACCGTTCCAGCCATCTCCAGCAGTATTCAAAATCTACCCATTGTTATCGCTACACTCTCATGGAGCCACTCTGCTAACTTTATTCTCATATTCTTTATAAACAAAAGTTAAAGCTACTCTCCTGCAGTCATGCCTCTCGTGTGGCGACTCACATGGCAGTCAGTCTTCAACCTGTTCCTCCTCCATGTTGAACACTTCCTAACATCACTGACTTCCTTCACTCCCTTCGTAATAGATTCAGTTCCTCCTTTCCATTGTTCAGTATAGCTACATTATCCAGCCCCATCTCATATTGCTCACCTCCATCTTGGACTCAAAATTCCCACAATACCTCTGTAGCAAAAGTATTTAATGATGGTCATCTTTAACTAACATCCATCCTGCTATCCTAAGCCATCAATACATTCCAACATTCTACTTCCCAACCTCTATCCAGCACTCTATCAATGTTCCATTGGCTTCCCTTTGTTCCTGTGATGCACAGAGTCCATTGCAATGTCTACCGATGAGTCAAGTTCAATCCACACCATCATTTTAACTGTACATCTTGTGTCAACTTTCCTCCATCTCCCAAGACCACCCAGTCTATTCACTCAAACAAAGCCATGCCAATCAAGAGGGTAATTCATGTCCATCAATCATGCATTTCAAACTAGATTCACATTTAAGCCCTTACAAGTCTCAAGTGTACCATAAGCAAACCAGAAAAAAGCTTTGCCCTCTGACCCTCAGCTCACTACAGAGACTGGTTAAGTCACAATCTTATCCCAATTCCTCTTCCACTTTGAGCAAGTCCTGATGGCATCCAGAATCCCAGCATGTTCTCTGCCTAGTCTCTCTGTATTGATGCAACTTCCAGCCGAAGGGTCCGGACCTCCTGATCAAGACCATGGGCCTCAAGTGTATCCCCTTCTCAACTGCTCCAATCCTCAAGACCTACATTACGCCCACTCTTCGTTTCTTTCTTATGGGAGGCTTCTGGGGGTCTGTCGGCCCAGAAGACACTGCTGATCTCTGACTACGCTTTTCCCCCACAGGCCATCAGCCCAGCTCAGTCATAATCAACATAACGATCCTTTTCATCCAATAAATAATCCAAACAGCTTTTGCTAGTGAATTAATCACAATTTAGCAGTTAACAGTGGCGCAAATGACACACAAGACAGAATCTCCAGCATAAAAATTAGCATTACAGTGTTAAGTTGGAAAATAAATATTCCATATGGAATAAGCAGATACAGTAAAGTGTTTTGTAGATTCGAGTAGATGTACAGGCCACCTGTCACAAGGCAGGGGGGTTTGAACCCAGAGTGAAGGCACACAGGAGGGTAGATGGATTCTTAAACAAGGACTTTTATTTACAACAACCGAAGCAAACCAAACTCCATACAGAACCGGCAGACCGGTTCGGAAGCTGGTGGTCAGTGGCGACGTACGCCAGGGCTGCCGATGTGCAGCGGAGACGGGCGGCTGCACTCCTTTAGCAACTGTGCCCGATCAGCCTGGGCTGTCAGCTGGCCAGGAGCACAGCACAGAGAAGGGAGGGACCATGACACCAATATTTACCTTTATGAACCATCACCCATCTTGGGACTTGACCTGAAGTCATCTACAACACTATGAACTCTGACACAGATGAGATTTGAATCAATTGTAAGCAAAATCTTAAAGTTCAATAGAGAGCAACTAGATGTTGTGATCAGCAGTGTCAAAACTCCTTACCAGAGCTACGCAGAGCACAACATAGTGTTTTATTGCTTTGGTTTTTTTCTCCAGGATCATCTTTAGCGAGAGGTTTTTAAAGCCTCCTGCTGTGAGCAATGGGCTTTATTATCCTCCACAAGGCCACACAGTTGTAAATTTACAAGTGATTCTAGCATTCTGGCCACACAGCTTGAATAAAAGTCTGTAGTTGCTTAGATCACAAGGGTCATCATCTTTATTTCAGCAAAGCAAATGAGTAGGTTCCCAGAGTGAAGGGAATTTTGGTCCATTCCTTTCTGCTGAGCCAAATTAAATCCTTTTTTTGGGCCACCTATTGCTGCTATCAGTCGTCTTTGAGCTTGTTGAGAGCTGCACTTACTGTTTCTAGTACCACATGACTGATCACTTCAGTAGCACTTACACACCAATCACTTCTCCCATTTAAAGTGGATTCCTACTGAAGCTTAAAATATAACAGTCTGAAAGTTTGGACTAACTTTGCCAGTGGGAAGCTACTTTTTTCTGCTGTTGCTGATGTCCACCAGCTTCTGAAGAAAACATCTGGCTCTCTAGCTGCTAAATGCACACATTTTTACTGCTTACTTTGTCAGAACAATACTCAGAGCACTAAGAGTGGCCCAAAAATATGTGAGCCAAAACAATGATCTGAGAGAAAAAAGTCATAAAATTATGGTGGTAATTCTGTGTGGAGTTATTCACAAACATGTCGTCTTTAGAGACATTATTAATACAGAAATATTGACTATAATAAGATGCTTTAGCAGGCTGTTGACATACAGTGTTCATGTATTTCTCAAATTACTCTGTTAACCTTTATTTGAACTCTTTGCAGGACTAAAATCCATGATTTGAAGAGAGAAAAGAGGGAACTGATTGGTGTCTTTGGTAGAACTGGGGCTGGAAAAAGCTCTTTGATAAATGCCATCCTTGGAGAGAAGAATCTGTTGCCCTCTGGAGAGATCACTGCCTGTACCTCAGTCATGATTAAAGTGGAAGCAAACATACGCAACTCAAAGTACGAAGCAGACATCGAGTTCATTACACCTGAGGTAAAGCGAGCTGTGAATGTGTTTACACTTACTTAATGCTGTTCATCACTGCCAAAATGTAAAACTTTCTTTATTGTTTTTAGGAGTGGAAAGATGAGATTTGGACAATGAAGCAGTTTCTTGGGAATGCAGATGAGGAATGGGGAGATGATGAAGATCGTCGTGACATTATTGAAAAGCTGTCTGCAGTGTACAGAGAAGAGTGGAAACACAAATCTCCTGAAAACCTGATGGACATCAGATATTTCAGTGAAATTGAAGAATTTCTCCAGTCCCAGAGAATGACTTTGACATGTGGATCAGTAAGCTGAAAAACATCATATCATTTCATAGAGACTGAGATTCTAAATGACACTGGTGTGAGCACAGATCAGGAAAACATGCTGTTTATGTTGTTTTATTAAATCTCAGTGCTGCTTTTGAACCAGTTAGTCACATCTTAATGTTGAACTGTTTGGAATATTACAAATGAAACTGTTGTCTCCACTTTGGGGTTTAAAATTTATCATTTAAATGGTTTATTTTAACTCTTGGTGATCATGTTTAATTGCTCTTCTGTTCTAGTTTATGCTGTGTCAGTCTTTTATGCTGTTTGCAAAGTATTTCAGTGAGCATCTATATGCAACCGCCTTGTAATAGCTCACTATTCTTTTGTTTTTTTTATTGCAGGCCAAAGAGCTATCTTTAAAATTAGTCAAATACACAAGAAGCGCCTCCAGACAAGGAGAAGTAATGAGGTACTATTGGCCACTGGTGAAGTGTGTGACTGTCAAGGTGCCAAATAATGATCTTCTCCAACACGTCACACTGGTGGACCTTCCTGGAAGTGGAGACTGGAACAAGAGCAGAGCTAAAATGTGGAAAGGGGTAATTGATCCTCATGCACTGCTGTTAATTAAACATTACTGCATTAGATGGAAATTGTAATGGCATCTTTTTACAAAGCACTGATGGTTAATTATAAATAACTAAAATGCTGTTATACTCTTTCAGATTGTTGGAAATTGTTCTACTGTCTGGATAGTGACTGAAATCAATCGAGCAGCATCAGAAGAAGAAGCCTGGGAGATCTTGATGAGTACCTGCAGCCTCATGGGAAACGGTGGCCAGTGTCAGCGAATTCACTTTATCTGCACCAAGTCTGATGTTATTGAAGATCCAGATGATGAGTAAGTAGACTAGGATAGTAAACATGTATAGTTAAATACAGCATTAAAATTAGACAACGATGCATGTGATGACCATGAGATCCTCGCGAATAAATGCAATCAAATACACAGTTGACAGAAAAAGTATGTGAGCCTTTTGGGATTACTTGGATTTCTGCATAAATTGGTCATAAAATGTGTTCTGATCTTTATCTAAGTCACAACAATAGACAAACAAAGCTGCTTAAACTAATAACGCACAAAAAATGACATATTTTCATGTTTTTATTGAACACAACATGTAAACATTCACAGTGCAGGATGGAAAAAGTATGTGAACCCCGAGGCTAATGGCTTCTCCAAGAGCTAATTGGAGCCAGGAGTCAGCCAAACTGGAGTCCAATTGATGTGATGAGATTGGAGGTGTTGGTTATAGTTGCCCTGCCCAATAAAAAACACACACCAGTTTTAAGTTTGCTGTTCCCAAGAAGCATTGCCTGATGTGAACCACGCCTCGCACAAAAGAGCTCTCAGAAGACCTACGATCACGAACTGTTGACTTGCATGAAGCTGGAAAGGATTACAAAAGTATCTCTGAAAGCCTTGATGTTGATGTGTCCACGGTAAGACAGATTGTCTACAAATAGAGAAAGCTCAGCACTGTTGCTACTCTCTCTCAGCGTGGTCGTCCTGTAAAGATGATTGCAAGAGCACAGCGCAGAATGCTCAATGAGGTGAAGAAGACTTACAGGAATCTCTGGCACATGCTAACATTTACAATAAGTAAAACATTAAGAGTGGAGTTCATGGAAGGACACCACAGAGGCAACCACTGCTGTCCAAAAAAAAAAAAACATTGCTGCACGCTTGAAGTTTGCAAAAGAGCACCAGGATGTTCACCAACTAGCTCACCAACATCAAAACCTCATCACAACTGTGAAATATGGAGGATGGGGCATCATGGTTTGGGGGTGCTTAGATAGATAGATACTTTATTAATCACGAGGGAAATTGAAAGTATTCGGCAGCTTACAAACAACAACAAAAATCAAACAGACGTCAAAAATCAATGACAGAATGGCTTCATCCATCCATCCATCCATTGTCTTCCACTTATCTGGGGCTGGGTCATGGATACAGCAGGCGAAGCACGTCACTCCAGACATCCCGACCACCAGCAACACTTTCCAGCTCTTCCTGGGGGATCCCGAGGTGTTCCCAGGCCAGACAAGATATATAATCCCTCCAGTGAGTTCTGGGTCTGCCCCGGGGTCTCCTCCCAGGTAGATGTGCTCGGAAAACCTCCAGAGGAAGTCTCCCCGGAACCACCTCAACTGGCTCCTTTCGACGTGAAGGAGCAGCAGCTCCCACCAGATGTCTGAGCTCCTCCCTCCATCTCTAAGGCTGAGCCCAGCCACCCTACTGAGGAAACCCATTTCAGCCGCTTGTATTCGTGATCTTGTTCTTTGGGTCACTACCCAGAGCTCATGACCATTGGTGAGGGTTGGGACATGGATGGTAAATCGAGAGCTTCGCCTTACGGCTCAGCTCCCTCTTCACCACGACAATTCGATACAACGCCCGCATTACTGCTGACGCCACACAAATCCACCTGTCCATCTCACATTCCATTTTCCCATCACTCGTGAACTAGATCCGGAGATACTTGAACTCCTTCGCTTGGGGAAGCAACTCCCCGCCAACCCAACGGGATCAATCCACCGGTTTCCAGCAGGGAACCATGGCCTCGGACTTGGAGGTGCTGATCCACTTCCCCGCCGCTTCACACTCGGCTGCAAACCGCTCCAGTGCTGCTGAAGGTCATGATGTGAGGAAGCCAACAGAACCACATCATCTGCAAAAAGCAGAGATGCGATCCTGAGGTCCCCAAACCAGACACCCTCCTCTCCCCGACTGCGCCTTGAGATCCCGTCCATGAACACCACGAACAGGATCGGAGACAAGGGGCAGCCCTGGAGGAGTCCAACACCCACTGGAAACGTGTTTGACTTTGTGCCAAGTATGTGGACACAGCTGTCACTTTGCTTGTACAGAGACCGAAGGGCTCGTATCAGCGAGTCCAGTACCCCAAACTCCCGCAGTGCCTCCCACAGAGCCCCTCGGGGGACACGGTCGTAGGCCTTCTGCAGATCCACAAAACACATATAGACTGTAGAATGGCTTCAACAAAAGAAAATACTCCTTCTTGAGTGGTTCAGTCCTGACCTCAACCCGATTGAGATGCTGTGGCATGTCCTCAAGAGAGCGATTGACACCAGACATCCAAAGAATATTGCTTGAATATATAGATTAGAATAGAAATACTTGCTTAATCCCCAATGGGAAATTTGGTTGTTACAGCAGAAAGAGTCCTATTCCCACCACCATAAATACAGATAAATATGCAAAAATGTGCAGTAAATAAAAATAAGCAATAAGAAAAATATAAAATGCAAAATGTCTTTTGTAAAGAATGTAGAAGTGTTTCAACAACTGTCAATAACTGTATCTGTTTCCTCTAATTACCAAAACAACATTACAGAAAGAATTCTAGGAAACCACATCCATCCATCCATCCATCCATCCATTATCTATACACCGCTTAATCCTCACTAGGGTCGCGGGGGGTGCTGGAGCCTATCCCAGCTGACTCGGGCGAAGGCAGGGGACACCCTAGACAGGTCGCCAGTCTGTCGCAGGGCCACACACAAAGACAAACAAGCACTCATACACTCACACCTACGGGCAATTTAGAATAGTCAATTAACCTCAGCATATTTTTGGACTGTGGGAGGAAGCCGGAGTACCTGGAGAAAAGCCACGCATGCACAGGGAGAACATGCAAACTCCATGCAGAAAGGTCCCGGGAAAGCCGGGACGCGAACCAGGGACCTTCTAGCTGCAAGGCGAAAGTGCTAACCACTACGCCACTGTGCAGCCCGAAACCACAGACATGTAAAATAAAATAAAGCATCACCATTTTAATATAAATGGGAGCATCTGTAAAGGATTAATAAAAGATCATTTACACTTTCATTCTGTCAGAGAAATGAACTGTATGAAACATTTCAGCTTCCAGTGATCTAAACATTGCATAAGGTGCAACCTGATATATTTCTTTTCTTATAGTGCAGATGTTCATGCTCATATAATTCAAAGAAACGTGACAGCCAAGGAAGAAGTGATCAAAAAATATGGCAGTCTAAACCAGGTTAAGGTGAGTTTTATAGACTAACAGAAAATCTACACAGATTCATGGTTGTAGTTACAGACTGGAACTGCAGCCTGACAGCTTTTAGCTTACTGAGGTCCCTTTATTAAGGTCCTCCTGTACTGTTGTACTTCTTTTTTTGCTACCGATCATGATTCGTGTATGTCCAGCTGCTGTAGCCTGTAAAGCTGAGGGATCAATACAGTTCACCTCATCTTATTTTCTGTCTGATCTTAAAACCTGTTCTCCTCAGAAACACTTCAGTGATGACTGCTTCAAAGTGTTCACAGTGAGCTCCAAAGAGTTCTTAAAACGAAAACGTCTAAATCCAGAGGACACTGGTAGGTGAATTCTCCATAAGTGAACACTTGAACAGCAGAACATGCATAGCTCAAATGCATGTTCTTTTTTAGCAACTCGTTGGCCTAGAATATGAAAATTAAACAGAATATTCAAACTGCTCTTGTTTTTTCCAGAAATTCCCCAGCTTCAGGATTTTTTGAAGGATCTCAATGACTATCACTCAGAGACATTAAACTATGTGACTGGAGCTTATGGGATTCTCTCTTTGATGCAAGGAGCCAACTCTACAGAAGGGGTAAGAACAAGGAATACAGCCTCATTCACTGTCCTGTTACTGATATTTACAGAAAATAGTCAGATTCAAATGAGATATTAGTCAACTAGGATCAGATTTACTGAAAACATGGGAGAGTTTCATTGCTACCATCTTAAATCTAGCTAGAGCAAGATTTTATTGGTAAAAGGTTTAAAGGGTCTTCATGAAATATGATGACTAAATAAATTTTAGCCATCAAGCTAGTCTGTCTATCTATTAGTTGGCATTTATAGCTTCATTACTTTGTTGATGAATGTGTTGTTTTTTATTTCAGGCTGGAAAGAAAACAGATGTTTCTACAGAACTTGAAAAGAATCTAAGCCATCAACTTGGTCAAGTCAAAGAAGCAGTGGAAGATGCTCACAAGGTTTTTGAAACACACCTGATTGAGGGGGTGAAAAAATCCCAAAGTTCATGTGAAAGATCCATGAGCTCCTTCTTATTTCGTGTATGTATTGGAATTATAAACTTAAAGTAATCTGACTTTTTGTCAGTGTGTATCTACAGTGTCTTTTTTCCTGTTTTTTCTCCAAAGTCTCACCATGGTTTCTACAACACATTGAAGTGTGTAGTTGAGAAAGATGGCGTCCACAAAACAAAAAAAGGAAAACAAATAAACCTCAATGTGAAGTTAGCTTCATGGCTGACAGACAGCATCGATGAGGAGTTCAGGAAGACCTTCCCGTAAGAAGCGACTGAATGAGGACATAAAAGCTGTTGTTGGATCACTTTCCAACAATGGAGGATATGTAGAATTAGTACATTCTCCATGTTTTTATTATAAAAGACAGATATGTCAGTGATGCTTTTTATTATCATTTTAACTTGATAATATGTTTTAGAAATGAAGAAAAATGTGGATCATTCAACGGCGTCATCAGTTCGTTTTCCCTGGACACAGAGAGGCTCATTAAGAAGAACCAAAGTCTCAAACTGCAGCTGATATTTCTCAAGACGGAGGTGAGATAAGAACTGCATGAACCTGGTCTCATTAAATGTCAACACGTCTCGAGTATTTTCCAAATCAAGTGAACAGTTCATGGCATGAAGCAGTCCGACCTGGGTGGATGAAATCAGCTACCATCTGTCTTAGTATTACGTCATTGAAGAATGCTGAACCTTGATTTTTGTCCGTCTCCCATAGGAAGAAAGAATCAAGACAAAACTCAACAAGATCATCCGGGAGCGTAAGAAAACCACCTACAACAGTCTGACAGAGACAATAGTGGAAAAAATGCTGGACTGCTACAAAAGTAAGAAATGCAGTCATGACAAACAACCTGTCAGTGTGATAATACACATTTCCATTGATCATAAATGTGCATAAAAATCACATTAAACAATAACACTGTTGTTTTATTGTAGGAGCAGCAGCATTTAGTGGACCGGACTCACTGAAATACATGAGAGACACTATTTTAGAACATGTACGAGTCTCCAAGGACATGATGTTTGAGGAGGCTAAAGCTGCCATGTTGAAGCTGCTGAATGACTTGAAGGTTGGTTCTGTTTTATGAAATATAGTTAAGCTAAAAACACACATTCACTGTTCACATGAAGGCTGTTTCTGTGTTTAAGTGGAAAATGTGTCGTTCTGAAAGATTCATAAGCTTCTAATAAACTGCATTATTTTAGTAATTATTAATGACAGACTTCCTTAAATCTACAGAATGGAGTCATTAGTCCTTTTTTCCAGTCTGAACAATTGATTCATTTGTGATTCTGTTAATCTTGAACACTTTGTGATGACTGATACAGATTTTGTTTCTAAATTAGGAGGAGATCCTGAAGACACTGGAGGAAACCATGAGGGAATCCATTGAGCTCTCACTGAAGACAGATGACAACTCAATCCCAGGTAACACGAACATTTAAGAGTCAAATCATTGATGTAGAACTCTCAGAATCCTGTAAATAAACCATCGATGTTCAAGAAGTCAACACATTCCTAGTAAGTGTTTTGTTATTTTAGATGTTCCAGCTGAACTTGAGATGGTGAAGAGATACTACGATGAACTGAAACGCAGCTCAAAAGAACTGGATATAACATTTTAGGTAAAACCTTGAATGTAAGTATAATATATTTTTAAAGAGCCTTGATTCTGAACAGTTTTTGTTCTCCTGAAAGTTAATAACAGCTTGAATTACAGCAGAGCTGATGTCCATGACACATGTACAGGAACATCTGAGTGAAGCTGCTGCTAAAAGCTTCAACTAAACCATCAGATTTCATGTTCCAGTGTGAACAGTTTGAATCAGATGTTGAGTCCTGACTGATGTGACTGTTTTCCATCATTGTTCAGTGTTACAACCTGTCTGTCTGTCTGTCTGGTTGCTGTTTCAGCTTCCATCAGTGGACAGAAACAGCAGAGTCCTGGTCTCCCACTGAACATCTCTGAGGAATCACTGACTCAACACAGGACACTCTGGATCTGGTCTCAACCATTTTTATTAAGTTGGTTTCTATGGACTCTTTGGTTTGATTTGTTCTATGACTTTGTTTTTATGAATTTTGTGCTGAGAGATTAGAGATTTTTTGGAAGTTTTTTTCCTTTTATTGATTCCAGTCCAGAGGCAACTTAAAAAGTAGAGAGAGATGAAATGCAAAGAGCCCTGGTTGGATTTGGACCAGCGAAGTTGTGGTTTTCATCTTAAAGGTACAAACCACAAAACATTTAGATTTTAAGGATAGAACTGTTCTTTTCTTGTTTTCCAGTATTGTGTTTCCATGTTTTCTGAGTTTAGTGTGGGTTCATTGGGATGGGAACACTGCAGGTTCAGGGATTAGATCAATGTGTGTCATTTTAACCTTGAACCTTGAATACAGCTCAGACTGCAGGTTTGATTTAACAGAGATTTTAGGCATTTAAAAGAATGACCTGAATGTTTTTCCTTTAATAAATATTTACTTAATGGGAGCTAATGTTGGTGCTCACATTGGAAATGCAGAGAAACAGATGAAAGTAATAAAGCAGCAGCTTCTTACTGGAAATGAACAGCATATATTATATTGTTGTTGTTTTATTTTGCATATAATCTACACTGAATCTAAATAAATACATGTTTTTGATATGATGTCCAACACATTTAACCTTGAACCTTGAATATAACTCATACTTCAGGTTTGATTTCATATAGATTATAGGTTTTTAAAAGACAGACCTTGAATTACTACTTTTCTTTTACATTCAAGGACAAATATTTACTTTATGCAAGATAACAGTCTCATGATTTACTATATCATTGTGGTTTTATGTCTAATCTGTACTGATTCTAAATCCAGACATGGATTTGATTTGATCAGCTGTCTAATAAACCTGAGTAAAAGTGTACATGTTTTCTTTTTTTCAGGGGTGTCAAACATACGGGACGACTTTGTAAAATGTAAAAATTACAAAGAAAACTTTAACTGCACTTTGTAAATTTGTAAAACTGTAAACTTAAAATAATTTCTAGACCATGACAAGTTGTTTTGATCATGAAGTAAAATACTAGATTGTTCAGTTCCACATAGCTGTGACTAAATATTTTCAACCTTTGTAGACACTCTGTGATCTGGAAGTTGTAATGCAGATGTGTTAGTGATAAACTGAGGCTTAATATTGTTGAAATTGAACTTTCAGCTTCGGATATTTTAATAAGATAGTTCATTAAATGTGAACATTTTCAGAATGTTCTTTTTTGCACTAAAACAAAGGGGGGAAATGGAGTTGTGGTTATTTATAGGTTATTATGCTGTGATTTTTCACTGGAGATCAGGTTGGACTGCATGTGGCCCCTGAACTAAAATGAATTTGACACCCAGGTCTGAAATGATAGAGACATCCACGCTGACTGAATATTTAAACCAGATTATACAGATGCCTCGGTACGTTCAGTCTAAAGTCTCTAAAACAGTTACTCCTGGTAGAGTCTTCAATGAAGTCTAACTCCCAGAGAGTTCACATCTGCTCAATGTTTAACAGACCAAGTCCAACACTCTGGATCATGAAGTGGCTGCTGGACAGAGACACCTGAGTTTTAGCTTCCACAACTGCTGCAGCTGCAGCCCTTCTGGATGACCGGTACCTGCTGCTTCAGGAGACCGCCGTGGCCAGCTAGGCCCAAAAAGCCTCCTTCTCAAGCCTGATGGCTTCCTACACTGCTGGAGTCCACCAGCAGTTTTAAGGTCGAAGTCGGAACAAGCACCAGCAGCCTTCTGGCTGCAGCTCCTAACAGCTGCTTCTGCAATGGAGGCTTTGAACGTGGTCCACTCGGATTCCATGTTCCAGCCTCCCCCAGGATGCAGGAGAAAGTCTTCCGGAGGTGGGAGTTAAAACCCCCCGGACAGGGTAAATATTTAGATTTGTGACATTTTAAAGTAAGAAATAAATGTCTGATTTGGAAGTTTGTCTCTAACTGTTACCATATTAGTGTATATTTAAAATATTTTGTGTGGACTTGAGATTTTAGAGAGTTCTACTTTAAAATGTGAAACAGAAAGTAAATACATTTCTAGTTTTCACATTGCTGAGACACCTGATTGTGTTCCTGTTGAGAAGTCATTCAAAATGTTTGTTCCAGGTCTCCAATATGTCATTTTTTAAATGCAAAATTTGGCATTTTCATCATGAAGCAATATTTACAGAGCAGTTTCTGTCAGATTAAATCATCTATGACCATACAAGTTTGTTTTACAGCAGGGAGGAAATATTACTGTGATACCTTACTTACTTTTTGATCAATGCATGTTTAACATTTTGAAAAAGAAAATCATTTGCCACCTTTTACATTATGTTTTGCTTCACTGTTCTTGCATATATATAAAACATTTCATGTTCCCTATTTTGTTTCTGAAAACATATAAGTTGTTTCTTGTCACCACAATAACATTTAGTCATGAGAAAAGTCAACAATTCTGCCACACTGCATCATATTTCAGTTACATTTAAAATGCACCTCAGTTACTGTGCAAACAGGTGGTTCAGGACAAAACCTTTTTTTGTGTGGAAATATCTACATGCAAATTTTGTTTACATTTAGCTTTAAAAGGAAATGAAGTTGTTTTTACAATCATATCAACTACTGTTGTTGTGATTATTTAGAATGTTTGTACCATGTCTGTCAGTTTTGCTCTTTTTCTTTAAATCGTTTTCTTTGAAAATATGCAACATTTTTATTGTGGATCCACCTTTACAGACCAGTTTCTGACAGATCAAAGCACCTCTGATGCTGCACAGATCCCAATACAAGTGTGTTTGACAGCAAGAACATGAATATATTATTAGATGAAAACAGGTGATCCAGGATTTTTTTTTCTTTTTTGGTTGCTGTTTGTTTTTAGTGAAAATATCTAGATGCCTTTTGTAAAGTTTTGTTTAAATGTAACTGAAATGTTAAACTTAGTTTCATCTACAATCATCGCAACTGCAACACAATAATTTCTCCTCAAACTACGATAGATTCTCTAACCTCATTTCTTCTTGCACTGTATGTCTCATTCTATCCCGTGTTTTAAGGACTATCAGAGACTTAACTTTTGATGCAAACTGCAGAGGTCTGTTCAGAAATACTTCTTTGTTTTCACCTCAAACCTGATTCTAGAATCTTAATGAGAAAATATCTGTTTTACCATTTTTCAAAAAACGGCCTGGTCGCCATCTTTTCTCACTAAATTTCGACCCCAAATGTGATAAAACTGATTAGATAAAAATTTTAAAGTGTTTTCATATTACCACAGAGCTGTGAACGCATCACGGGACATTGAAGACACCATCTGATAAATATTTTACACCAAGAAAACGTCCAGTTTCTCCCAAATCTACATTTTTCTGACATGTCAACTAAAATATTACGACTTCTGTCACTTCATATCGAACAAAGGTGACTATTTTTGTTGTAATTTTGAACTGAAACACCCAGAAAGAGACTCAGACTGACCTGAAGGGCGGCCGAGGCGGAGGGAGGCCAGCAGGGGGCGTCCTGGAGCCATCAGGTCGGTGGTCGGTGGCAGGAGGGTCTGGGAGCTGGATCCGAAGATCTCTGATCCAAAAGGACGTTATCCAAAAGTTTAGCGTCACAGCTTATCAAGGTTTTGCAGTAAGTCCGCTGAAAGTCAAAGTGCAAATGAGGCGTTCTGAGGGCTGCAGCCGTTTTCTATCACCTGGACGTTCTGTTGCTATGAGTTCAAAAGACGCACCTGCTGGCTTCCATCTGAACGCACACATCTGTTAACCTGTGTGTTGGAAGCAGCGCTTATTTCCACGGAGAAGAGATGGTTTGAAGCTTCAGGATGCTGCTGCTGCATCTTCCCTCCAGAGTCTGACTCTTTTACACTTTACAGAAAATGTTTTTTACATTTCTTTTGGCCAAACTAATGGACAATCCTCCACATGACGCTCATGTAAACAGTAAAGAAAATGAAATTTAAAAAAAAAAACAAAAAAAAAAAACACATGGGCTTTTTAAAAACGTTTCCTCAAATCAGTCAAATTATTTCAATACTGACTGTATATTCTAAGCTTCTCCAACAGTGGAGATAATGTGATAAAATGATCTCTGAGGTACCCAGGAAACAACTTAAAATCAAATAATAAAAATACTGTGGAAAATCTGGCCAGAAAAAAATATATATTTAAAAAACTGTAGAACACTCTAATGTTAAAAATTATAGTAATTACTGTCATATTTTCAGGGAATATAAATACTGTTAAACATGTATATATAAATAAATAAATAAATACGTTTTTTAAAAAAGTAATGGTATGGTCACACATTGTGGAAGTACGAAATGTTATGTAGATTTTTGATGCGACATTATGTACAGTTTTATTTTATTATATATAGACATGTGAAGTTTTTGTTAATTTTATTCTAAATTTACACAATATTTTATTGTTTTTTCTGATTTAAGTAAAGTAAAAGAGGTGTAGTTTTAGTAAAATGAAATAAATAAAATGAAAAGGACCATTTGTGACAACCCAGATTTATTTTATTTTTATTTTATTATTAACCTTTATTTAACCAAGAGAAATCCTTTTGAGATTAACAACCTCTTTTTCAAGATAGGCAGCAGAAAATACAAAACACAGTTACAAATTACACAGCTAAAACAGATTTGAAAAAAAAAACAAGTTAAACGAATTAAAAAATTCATTTGCAAGCAAGTTATGAAAAACAAGTGCATGTTGTGGCCTCAAGGTCCATGTACGGATCTGGTAATTGGATTTTCCGTTCTGAAACGGGTATTGAAAAACAAAAAACGAATGGTTATTTGATTTTCGTTTTAAAATACAAAAATGAAAATTGAAATACAAGGAGTTTTTCCTTTTCACTATCAAAAAGGGGTATACGATTTTTTTTAAATGCTTTGATTTTCGTCATATATTTAGAATAACAAGAAAGTAAAATCAGTAAGAGACAGAAACGAAAAAAGGTCCGTTTTTTCATTTTCTGAGTCATAGTCTTGCTTGTCACTTTAAAAACGTCATAGTATAGCATGTCGCTCTAAAATTGTCATAGTTTGGCATGTCGCTCTAAAATTGGCATAGTACAGCATGTCGCTCTAAAAACATTACAGTACAGCATGTTGCTCTAAAAACGTCCTAGTGTAGCATGTCGCTCAGAAAACATCATAGTGTAGCATGTTGCTCTAAAAACGTCATACTATAGCATGTCGCTCTAAAAACGTCATAGTTTCGCATGTTGCTCTAAAAACGTCATAGTATAGCATGTCGCTTTGAAAACGTCATAGTATAGCATGTCGCTCTAAAAACGTCATAGTATAGCATGTTGCTCTACAAACGTCATAGTATAGCATTTTGCTCTAAAAACGTCATAGTATAGCATGTCGCTCTAAAATTGGCATAGTACAGCATGTCGCTCAGAAAACATCATAGTGTAGCATGTTGCTCTAAAAACGTCATACTATAGCATGTCGCTCTAAAAACGTCATAGTTTGGCATGTCGCTCTAAAATTGGCATAGTACAGCATGTAGCAGGCATTTTTTTGCGGCAAAATTCAAGATGATTTTTTTTTCAAAGAAAACCTTTCTGGAGTGTTTTTCACGCCCTCCTTTACATCATTTCATCGTATGGCATGTTTTTACAACATGTTTGAAAAATCTCATTTTTTTTCAACATAGTATAGTAAGGCGTTTTTTTTGCGGCAAATATCATGACGAATTTTTTTTCAAAGAAAACCTTTCTGGGGTGTTTTTCACATCCTCCGTTACATTATTTCATCATATGGCACGTTTTTACATGTTTGAAAAATCACATTTTTTTTCGACATAGTATAGTGTAGCATTCACTCTGGAATAGTGATGAACAGACACCTGCCCGTCACAATCAGTCTCAATCAGTCACAATCAGTTGCAGTCAGTCACTTCCATATTATTGGACCTTCTCACAGTCACTCTCAACACCTCAGCCAATCACCTCTCACACCTGGAATCCACCCCTGTTCCTTTGTTTGAAGTTAAAGCCCATCAGCTTCATTCAGTCACAGACAGTCACTGAACAGCAGGATCACCCCACAGTACTCATCTCTGGAAACCATTCACTTTTTACAAGCCTGGAACCCTGGAAATAACAGCATCAAAGAGGACGTGAAAGAGGACGTGAGTTCAAACGCCGGTTAAGCATGTTGAAAGTTGGTTAATATTATGCCATGGCTCATTATAATACTCATGCTAATGCTAACAGGCCTGCAACTGCTGTTGGAATTCTGGATGCCACCCACCTGAACCCACATTGTGCTGAACATTGAATATTGGTGAGCAACTAATATGACAAACGACTGATGATGATGATGATGATGATGATGATAATGATGATAATGATGATGATAATTAGGAAGCCTGTCTGCTGAACAGGTTAGGCTTGAACCGATGGCGAGCTACCCTGGACCACCCTGGACAACTGTCTGACACGTTTCACCCCTTCACCCACCCCACTCATTGGCAGGTCTAAAGCCCCACAGCTTCATCCTTCCAGAATGGTGTGGTAGGACTTTATAGGACTTTGTTGAACTTTGTTGGAATTTGTTGGAATGAGTAGAAATTAGTTGGAGCTGTTTTCTGAATCAGCTTATCATTCACTTCAACCAGGAATTGTCAATGGATTATTGATAATTGAACTAAGCACATAGTCACTTTATATTGCTGAAAGTGAAGTTGCTTAGGCTTCATTGGATTGATTGAAGGACAGGTGAAGGTTGATTTTCTTGATTTTCTGATTCTGATTTTCGGTTATTGTTTTGTGTTTTGTATTATTATTTTGATCATTGGTTTTGCCTTGATGTATTCAAGTATTTTCTGTTGATTATTTTTAATACATTACCGGTAAACTAAATTTTGTGTTTTGTCTTCATTAATTTTCGCACAGCTCCCAGAGCGAACCTTATCAGTCTAGCCCATAACTAATGGTAGTCCATTTCCATTTGCAAGTGCTACAATAGTAAGGCATTTTTTTTGGCGGCAAAATTCATGATGATTTTTTTTCAAAGAAAACCTTTCTGGAGTGTTTTTCATGCCCTCCTTTGCATTATTTCATCGTATGGCATGTTTTTACAACATGTTTGAAAAATGGCATTTTTTTTCGACATAGTATAGTAAGGCGTTTTTTTTGCGGCAAAATTCATGATGATTTTTTTTTCAAAGAAAACCTTTCTGGGGTGTTTTTCACACCCTCCTTTACACTATTTCATCTTATGGCACGTTTTTACAACATGTTTGAAAAATCAAATTTTTTTTTGATCTAGTATAGTAAGGCGTTTTTTTTGCGGCAAAATTCATGATGATTTTTTTTCAAAGAAAACCTTTCTGGAGTGTTTTTCACGCCCTCCTTTACATTATTTCATCGTATGGCACGTTTTTACAACATGTTTGAAAAATGGCATTTTTTTTCGACATAGTATAGTAAGGCGTTTTTTTTGCGGCAAAATTCATGATGATTTTTTTTCAAAGAAAACCTTTCTGGAGTGTTTTTCATGCCCTCCTTTACATCATTTCATCGTGTGGCACGTTTTTACAACATGTTTGAAAAATGGCATTTTTTTTCGACATAGTATAGTAAGGCGTTTTTTTTGCGGCAAAATTCATGATGATTTTTTTTCAAAGAAAACCATTCTGGAGTGTTTTTCATGCCCTCCTTTACATCATTTCATCGTATGGCATGTTTTTACAACATGTTTGAAAAATCGCATTTTTTTCGACATAGTATAGTAAGGCGTTTTTTTTGCGGCAAAATTCATGACGATTTTTTTTTCACAGAAAACCTTTCTGGGGTGTTTTTCACACCCTCCTTTACACTATTTCATCTTATGGCACGTTTTTACAACATGTTTGAAAAATCAAATTTTTTTTCGATCTAGTATAGTAAGGCGTTTTTTTTGCGGCAAAATTCATGATGATTTTTTTTTCAAAGAAAACCATCCTGGAGTGTTTTTCATGCCCTCCTTTACATCATTTCATCGTATGGCATGTTTTTACAACATGTTTGAAAAATGGCATTTTTTTTCGACATAGTATAGTAAGGCGTTTTTTTTGCGGCAAAATTCATGATGATTTTTTTTCAAAGAAAACCTTTCTGGAGTGTTTTTCACGCCCTCCTTTACATCATTTCATCGTATGGCACGTTTTTACAACATGTTTGAAAAATGGCATTTTTTTTCGACATAGTATAGTAAGGCGTTTTTTTTGCGGCAAAATTCATGATGATTTTTTTTTCAAAGAAAACCTTTCTGGAGTGTTTTTCACACCCTCCTTTACATTATTTCATCATATGGCACGTTTTTACAACATGTTTGAAAAATGGCATTTTTTTTCGACATAGTATAGTAAGGCGTTTTTTTTGGCGGCAAAATTCATGATGATTTTTTTTCAAAGAAAACCTTTCTGGAGTGTTTTTCACGCCCTCCTTTACATCTATTTCATCGTATGGCACGTTTTTACAACATGTTTGAAAAATGGCATTTTTTTTTCGACATAGTATAGTAAGGCGTTTTTTTTGCGGCAAAATTCATGATGATTTTTTTTCAAAGAAAACCTTTCTGGAGTGTTTTTCACGCCATCCTTTACATTATTTCATCATATGGCACGTTTTTACAACATGTTTGAAAAATGGCATTTTTTTTCGACATAGTATAGTAAGGCGTTTTTTTGCGGCAAAATTCATGATGATTTTTTTTTCAAAGAAAACCTTTCTGGAGTGTTTTTCACGCCCTCCTTTACATCATTTCATCGTATGGCACGTTTTTACAACATGTTTGAAAAATGGCATTTTTTTTCGACATAGTATAGTAAGGCGTTTTTTTTGCGGCAAAATTCATGATGATTTTTTTTTCAAAGAAAACCTTTCTGGAGTGTTTTTCACGCCCTCCTTTACATCATTTCATCATATGGCACGTTTTTACAACATGTTTGAAAAATCGCATTTTTTTTCGACATAGTATAGTAAGGCGTTTTTTTTGCGGCAAAATTCATGATGATTTTTTTTTCAAAGAAAACCTTTCTGGAGTGTTTTTCACGCCCTCCTTTACATCATTTCATCGTATGGCACGTTTTTACAACATGTTTGAAAAATCGCATTTTTTTTCGACATAGTATAGTAAGGCGTTTTTTTTGCGGCAAAATTCATGATGATTTTTTTTTCAAAGAAAACCTTTCTGGAGTGTTTTTCACACCCTCCTTTACATTATTTCATCATATGGCACGTTTTTACAACATGTTTGAAAAATGACATTTTTTTTCGACATAGTATAGTAAGGCGTTTTTTTTGCGGCAAAATTCATGATGATTTTTTTTCAAAGAAAACCTTTCTGGAGTGTTTTTCACGCCCTCCTTTACATCATTTCATCGTATGGCACGTTTTTACAACATGTTTGAAAAATGGCATTTTTTTTCGACATAGTATAGTAAGGCGTTTTTTTTGCGGCAAAATTCATGATGATTTTTTTTCAAAGAAAACCTTTCTGGAGTGTTTTTCACGCCCTCCTTTACATCATTTCATCATATGGCACGTTTTTACAACATGTTTGAAAAATGGCATTTTTTTTCGACATAGTATAGTAAGGCGTTTTTTTGCGGCAAAATTCATGATGATTTTTTTTTCAAAGAAAACCTTTCTGGAGTGTTTTTCACGCCCTCCTTTACATCATTTCATCGTATGGCACGTTTTTACAACATGTTTGAAAAATGGCATTTTTTTTCGACATAGTATAGTAAGGCGTTTTTTTTGCGGCAAAATTCATGATGATTTTTTTTCAAAGAAAACCTTTCTGGAGTGTTTTTCACGCCCTCCTTTACATCATTTCATCATATGGCACGTTTTTACAACATGTTTGAAAAATGGCATTTTTTTTCGACATAGTATAGTAAGGCGTTTTTTTTGCGGCAAAATTCATGATGATTTTTTTTTCAAAGAAAACCTTTCTGGAGTGTTTTTCACGCCCTCCTTTACATCATTTCATCATATGGCATGTTTTTACAACATGTTTGAAAAATGGCATTTTTTTTCGACATAGTATAGTAAGGCGTTTTTTTTGCGGCAAAATTCATGATGATTTTTTTTCAAAGAAAACCTTTCTGGAGTGTTTTTCACGCCATCCTTTACATTATTTCATCATATGGCACGTTTTTACAACATGTTTGAAAAATGGCATTTTTTTTCGACATAGTATAGTAAGGCGTTTTTTTTGCGGCAAAATTCATGATGATTTTTTTTTCAAAGAAAACCTTTCTGGAGTGTTTTTCACGCCCTCCTTTACATCATTTCATCATATGGCACGTTTTTACAACATGTTTGAAAAATGGCATTTTTTTTCGACATAGTATAGTAAGGCGTTTTTTTGCGGCAAAATTCATGATGATTTTTTTTCAAAGAAAACCTTTCTGGAGTGTTTTTCACGCCATCCTTTACATTATTTCATCATATGGCACGTTTTTACAACATGTTTGAAAAATGGCATTTTTTTTCGACATAGTATAGTAAGGCGTTTTTTTTGCGGCAAAATTCATGATGATTTTTTTTCAAAGAAAACCTTTCTGGAGTGTTTTTCACGCCCTCCTTTACATCATTTCATCATATGGCACGTTTTTACAACATGTTTGAAAAATGGCATTTTTTTTCGACATAGTATAGTAAGGCGTTTTTTTGCGGCAAAATTCATGATGATTTTTTTTCAAAGAAAACCTTTCTGGAGTGTTTTTCACGCCCTCCTTTACATTATTTCATCATATGGCACGTTTTTACAACATGTTTGAAAAATGGCATTTTTTTTCGACATAGTATAGTAAGGCGTTTTTTTTGCGGCAAAATTCATGATGATTTTTTTTTCAAAGAAAACCTTTCTGGAGTGTTTTTCACGCCCTCCTTTACATTATTTCATCATATGGCACGTTTTTACAACATGTTTGAAAAATGGCATTTTTTTTCGACATAGTATAGTAAGGCGTTTTTTTTGCGGCAAAATTCATGATGATTTTTTTTCAAAGAAAACCTTTCTGGAGTGTTTTTCACGCCCTCCTTTACATCATTTCATCATATGGCACGTTTTTACAACATGTTTGAAAAATGGCATTTTTTTTCGACATAGTATAGTAAGGCGTTTTTTTTGCGGCAAAATTCATGATGATTTTTTTTTCAAAGAAAACCTTTCTGGAGTGTTTTTCACGCCCTCCTTTACATTATTTCATCATATGGCACGTTTTTACAACATGTTTGAAAAATGGCATTTTTTTTCGACATAGTATAGTAAGGCGTTTTTTTTGCGGCAAAATTCATGATGATTTTTTTTCAAAGAAAACCTTTCTGGAGTGTTTTTCACGCCCTCCTTTACATCATTTCATCATATGGCACGTTTTTACAACATGTTTGAAAAATGGCATTTTTTTTCGACATAGTATAGTAAGGCGTTTTTTTTGCGGCAAAATTCATGATGATTTTTTTTTCAAAGAAAACCTTTCTGGAGTGTTTTTCACGCCCTCCTTTACATTATTTCATCATATGGCACGTTTTTACAACATGTTTGAAAAATGGCATTTTTTTTCGACATAGTATAGTAAGGCGTTTTTTTTGCGCCAAAATTCATGATGATTTTTTTTTCAAAGAAAACCTTTCTGGAGTGTTTTTCACGCCCTCCTTTACATCATTTCATCATATGGCACGTTTTTACAACATGTTTGAAAAATGGCATTTTTTTTCGACATAGTATAGTAAGGCGTTTTTTTTGCGCCAAAATTCATGATGATTTTTTTTTCAAAGAAAACCTTTCTGGAGTGTTTTTCACGCCCTCCTTTACATTATTTCATCATATGGCACGTTTTTACAACATGTTTGAAAAATGGCATTTTTTTTCGACATAGTATAGTAAGGCGTTTTTTTTGCGGCAAAATTCATGATGATTTTTTTTTCAAAGAAAACCTTTCTGGAGTGTTTTTCACGCCCTCCTTTACATCATTTCATCATATGGCACGTTTTTACAACATGTTTGAAAAATGGCATTTTTTTTCGACATAGTATAGTAAGGCGTTTTTTTTGCGGCAAAATTCATGATGATTTTTTTTTCAAAGAAAACCTTTCTGGAGTGTTTTTCACGCCCTCCTTTACATTATTTCATCATATGGCACGTTTTTACAACATGTTTGAAAAATGGCATTTTTTTTCGACATAGTATAGTAAGGCGTTTTTTTTGCGGCAAAATTCATGATGATTTTTTTTTCAAAGAAAACCTTTCTGGAGTGTTTTTCACGCCCTCCTTTACATTATTTCATCATATGGCACGTTTTTACAACATGTTTGAAAAATGGCATTTTTTTTCGACATAGTATAGTAAGGCGTTTTTTTTGCGGCAAAATTCATGATGATTTTTTTTTCAAAGAAAACCTTTCTGGAGTGTTTTTCACGCCCTCCTTTACATCATTTCATCATATGGCACGTTTTTACAACATGTTTGAAAAATCGCATTTTTTTTCGACATAGTATAGTAAGGCGTTTTTTTTGCGGCCAAAATTCATGATGATTTTTTTTTCAAAGAAAACCTTTCTGGAGTGTTTTTCACGCCCTCCTTTACATCATTTCATCATATGGCACGTTTTTACAACATGTTTGAAAAATGGCATTTTTTTTCGACATAGTATAGTAAGGCGTTTTTTTTGCGCCAAAATTCATGATGATTTTTTTTTCAAAGAAAACCTTTCTGGAGTGTTTTTCACGCCCTCCTTTACATCATTTCATCATATGGCACGTTTTTACAACATGTTTGAAAAATGGCATTTTTTTTCGACATAGTATAGTAAGGCGTTTTTTTTGCGGCAAAATTCATGATGATTTTTTTTTCAAAGAAAACCTTTCTGGAGTGTTTTTCACGCCCTCCTTTACATCATTTCATCATATGGCACGTTTTTACAACATGTTTGAAAAATGGCATTTTTTTTCGACATAGTATAGTAAGGCGTTTTTTTTGCGGCAAAATTCATGATGATTTTTTTTCAAAGAAAACCTTTCTGGAGTGTTTTTCACGCCCTCCTTTACATTATTTCATCATATGGCACGTTTTTACAACATGTTTGAAAAATGGCATTTTTTTTCGACATAGTATAGTAAGGCGTTTTTTTTGCGGCAAAATTCATGATGATTTTTTTTTCAAAGAAAACCTTTCTGGAGTGTTTTTCACGCCCTCCTTTACATCATTTCATCATATGGCACGTTTTTACAACATGTTTGAAAAATGGCATTTTTTTTCGACATAGTATAGTAAGGCGTTTTTTTTGCGCCAAAATTCATGATGATTTTTTTTTCAAAGAAAACCTTTCTGGAGTGTTTTTCACGCCCTCCTTTACATCATTTCATCATATGGCACGTTTTTACAACATGTTTGAAAAATGGCATTTTTTTTCGACATAGTATAGTAAGGCGTTTTTTTTGCGGCAAAATTCATGATGATTTTTTTTTCAAAGAAAACCTTTCTGGAGTGTTTTTCACGCCCTCCTTTACATTATTTCATCATATGGCACGTTTTTACAACATGTTTGAAAAATGGCATTTTTTTTCGACATAGTATAGTAAGGCGTTTTTTTTGCGGCAAAATTCATGATGATTTTTTTTTCAAAGAAAACCTTTCTGGAGTGTTTTTCACGCCCTCCTTTACATTATTTCATCATATGGCACGTTTTTACAACATGTTTGAAAAATGGCATTTTTTTTCGACATAGTATAGTAAGGCGTTTTTTTTGCGCCAAAATTCATGATGATTTTTTTTTCAAAGAAAACCTTTCTGGAGTGTTTTTCACGCCCTCCTTTACATCATTTCATCATATGGCACGTTTTTACAACATGTTTGAAAAATGGCATTTTTTTTCGACATAGTATAGTAAGGCGTTTTTTTTGCGGCAAAATTCATGATGATTTTTTTTTCAAAGAAAACCTTTCTGGAGTGTTTTTCACGCCCTCCTTTACATTATTTCATCATATGGCACGTTTTTACAACATGTTTGAAAAATGGCATTTTTTTTCGACATAGTATAGTAAGGCGTTTTTTTTGCGGCAAAATTCATGATGATTTTTTTTTCAAAGAAAACCTTTCTGGAGTGTTTTTCACGCCCTCCTTTACATTATTTCATCATATGGCACGTTTTTACAACATGTTTGAAAAATTGCATTTTTTTTCGACATAGTATAGTAAGGCGTTTTTTTTGCGCCAAAATTCATGATGATTTTTTTTTCAAAGAAAACCTTTCTGGAGTGTTTTTCACGCCCTCCTTTACATCATTTCATCATATGGCACGTTTTTACAACATGTTTGAAAAATGGCATTTTTTTTCGACATAGTATAGTAAGGCGTTTTTTTTGCGGCAAAATTCATGATGATTTTTTTTTCAAAGAAAACCTTTCTGGAGTGTTTTTCACGCCCTCCTTTACATCATTTCATCATATGGCACGTTTTTACAACATGTTTGAAAAATGGCATTTTTTTTCGACATAGTATAGTAAGGCGTTTTTTTTGCGGCAAAATTCATGATGATTTTTTTTTCAAAGAAAACCTTTCTGGAGTGTTTTTCACGCCCTCCTTTACATCATTTCATCATATGGCACGTTTTTACAACATGTTTGAAAAATGGCATTTTTTTTCGACATAGTATAGTAAGGCGTTTTTTTTGCGCCAAAATTCATGATGATTTTTTTTTCAAAGAAAACCTTTCTGGAGTGTTTTTCACGCCCTCCTTTACATCATTTCATCATATGGCACGTTTTTACAACATGTTTGAAAAATGGCATTTTTTTTCGACATAGTATAGTAAGGCGTTTTTTTTGCGGCAAAATTCATGATGATTTTTTTTCAAAGAAAACCTTTCTGGAGTGTTTTTCACGCCTCCTTTACATTATTTCATCATATGGCACGTTTTTACAACATGTTTGAAAAATGGCATTTTTTTTCGACATAGTATAGTAAGGCGTTTTTTTTGCGCCAAAATTCATGATGATTTTTTTTTCAAAGAAAACCTTTCTGGAGTGTTTTTCACGCCCTCCTTTACATCATTTCATCATATGGCACGTTTTTACAACATGTTTGAAAAATGGCATTTTTTTTCGACATAGTATAGTAAGGCGTTTTTTTTGCGGCAAAATTCATGATGATTTTTTTTTCAAAGAAAACCTTTCTGGAGTGTTTTTCACGCCCTCCTTTACATTATTTCATCATATGGCACGTTTTTACAACATGTTTGAAAAATGGCATTTTTTTTCGACATAGTATAGTAAGGCGTTTTTTTTGCGGCAAAATTCATGATGATTTTTTTTCAAAGAAAACCTTTCTGGAGTGTTTTTCACGCCCTCCTTTACATCATTTCATCATATGGCACGTTTTTACAACATGTTTGAAAAATGGCATTTTTTTTCGACATAGTATAGTAAGGCGTTTTTTTTGCGGCAAAATTCATGATGATTTTTTTTTCAAAGAAAACCTTTCTGGAGTGTTTTTCACGCCCTCCTTTACATCATTTCATCATATGGCACGTTTTTACAACATGTTTGAAAAATGGCATTTTTTTTCGACATAGTATAGTAAGGCGTTTTTTTTGCGGCAAAATTCATGATGATTTTTTTTTCAAAGAAAACCTTTCTGGAGTGTTTTTCACGCCCTCCTTTACATCATTTCATCATATGGCACGTTTTTACAACATGTTTGAAAAATCGCATTTTTTTTCGACATAGTATAGTAAGGCGTTTTTTTTGCGGCAAAATTCATGATGATTTTTTTTTCAAAGAAAACCTTTCTGGAGTGTTTTTCACGCCCTCCTTTACATCATTTCATCATATGGCACGTTTTTACAACATGTTTGAAAAATGGCATTTTTTTTCGACATAGTATAGTAAGGCGTTTTTTTTGCGGCAAAATTCATGATGATTTTTTTTTCAAAGAAAACCTTTCTGGAGTGTTTTTCACGCCCTCCTTTACATCATTTCATCATATGGCACGTTTTTACAACATGTTTGAAAAATGGCATTTTTTTTCGACATAGTATAGTAAGGCGTTTTTTTTGCGGCAAAATTCATGATGATTTTTTTTTCAAAGAAAACCTTTCTGGAGTGTTTTTCACGCCCTCCTTTACATTATTTCATCATATGGCACGTTTTTACAACATGTTTGAAAAATGGCATTTTTTTTCGACATAGTATAGTAAGGCGTTTTTTTTGCGGCAAAATTCATGATGATTTTTTTTCAAAGAAAACCTTTCTGGAGTGTTTTTCACGCCCTCCTTTACATCATTTCATCATATGGCACGTTTTTACAACATGTTTGAAAAATGGCATTTTTTTTCGACATAGTATAGTAAGGCGTTTTTTTTGCGGCAAAATTCATGATGATTTTTTTTTCAAAGAAAACCTTTCTGGAGTGTTTTTCACGCCCTCCTTTACATCATTTCATCATATGGCACGTTTTTACAACATGTTTGAAAAATGGCATTTTTTTTCGACATAGTATAGTAAGGCGTTTTTTTTGCGGCAAAATTCATGATGATTTTTTTTTCAAAGAAAACCTTTCTGGAGTGTTTTTCACGCCCTCCTTTACATTATTTCATCATATGGCACGTTTTTACAACATGTTTGAAAAATGGCATTTTTTTTCGACATAGTATAGTAAGGCGTTTTTTTTGCGGCAAAATTCATGATGATTTTTTTTTCAAAGAAAACCTTTCTGGAGTGTTTTTCACGCCCTCCTTTACATCATTTCATCATATGGCACGTTTTTACAACATGTTTGAAAAATGGCATTTTTTTTCGACATAGTATAGTAAGGCGTTTTTTTTGCGGCAAAATTCATGATGATTTTTTTTTCAAAGAAAACCTTTCTGGAGTGTTTTTCACGCCCTCCTTTACATCATTTCATCATATGGCACGTTTTTACAACATGTTTGAAAAATGCATTTTTTTTCGACATAGTATAGTAAGGCGTTTTTTTTGCGGCAAAATTCATGATGATTTTTTTTTCAAAGAAAACCTTTCTGGAGTGTTTTTCACGCCCTCCTTTACATTATTTCATCATATGGCACGTTTTTACAACATGTTTGAAAAATGGCATTTTTTTTCGACATAGTATAGTAAGGCGTTTTTTTTGCGGCAAAATTCATGATGATTTTTTTTTCAAAGAAAACCTTTCTGGAGTGTTTTTCACGCCCTCCTTTACATCATTTCATCATATGGCACGTTTTTACAACATGTTTGAAAAATGGCATTTTTTTTCGACATAGTATAGTAAGGCGTTTTTTTTGCGGCAAAATTCATGATGATTTTTTTTTCAAAGAAAACCTTTCTGGAGTGTTTTTCACGCCCTCCTTTACATCATTTCATCATATGGCACGTTTTTACAACATGTTTGAAAAATGCATTTTTTTTCGACATAGTATAGTAAGGCGTTTTTTTTGCGCCAAAATTCATGATGATTTTTTTTTCAAAGAAAACCTTTCTGGAGTGTTTTTCACGCCCTCCTTTACATCATTTCATCATATGGCACGTTTTTACAACATGTTTGAAAAATGGCATTTTTTTTCGACATAGTATAGTAAGGCGTTTTTTTTGCGCCAAAATTCATGATGATTTTTTTTTCAAAGAAAACCTTTCTGGAGTGTTTTTCACGCCCTCCTTTACATTATTTCATCATATGGCACGTTTTTACAACATGTTTGAAAAATGGCATTTTTTTTCGACATAGTATAGTAAGGCGTTTTTTTTGCGCCAAAATTCATGATGATTTTTTTTTCAAAGAAAACCTTTCTGGAGTGTTTTTCACGCCCTCCTTTACATTATTTCATCATATGGCACGTTTTTACAACATGTTTGAAAAATGGCATTTTTTTTCGACATAGTATAGTAAGGCGTTTTTTTTGCGCCAAAATTCATGATGATTTTTTTTTCAAAGAAAACCTTTCTGGAGTGTTTTTCACGCCCTCCTTTACATCATTTCATCATATGGCACGTTTTTACAACATGTTTGAAAAATGGCATTTTTTTTCGACATAGTATAGTAAGGCGTTTTTTTTGCGCCAAAATTCATGATGATTTTTTTTTCAAAGAAAACCTTTCTGGAGTGTTTTTCACGCCCTCCTTTACATTATTTCATCATATGGCACGTTTTTACAACATGTTTGAAAAATGGCATTTTTTTTCGACATAGTATAGTAAGGCGTTTTTTTTGCGCCAAAATTCATGATGATTTTTTTTTCAAAGAAAACCTTTCTGGAGTGTTTTTCACGCCCTCCTTTACATCATTTCATCATATGGCACGTTTTTACAACATGTTTGAAAAATGGCATTTTTTTTCGACATAGTATAGTAAGGCGTTTTTTTTGCGGCAAAATTCATGATGATTTTTTTTTCAAAGAAAACCTTTCTGGAGTGTTTTTCACGCCCTCCTTTACATCATTTCATCATATGGCACGTTTTTACAACATGTTTGAAAAATGGCATTTTTTTTCGACATAGTATAGTAAGGCGTTTTTTTTGCGGCAAAATTCATGATGATTTTTTTTTCAAAGAAAACCTTTCTGGAGTGTTTTTCACGCCCTCCTTTACATCATTTCATCATATGGCACGTTTTTACAACATGTTTGAAAAATGGCATTTTTTTTCGACATAGTATAGTAAGGCGTTTTTTTTGCGCCAAAATTCATGATGATTTTTTTTTCAAAGAAAACCTTTCTGGAGTGTTTTTCACGCCCTCCTTTACATTATTTCATCATATGGCACGTTTTTACAACATGTTTGAAAAATGGCATTTTTTTTCGACATAGTATAGTAAGGCGTTTTTTTTGCGGCAAAATTCATGATGATTTTTTTTTCAAAGAAAACCTTTCTGGAGTGTTTTTCACGCCCTCCTTTACATTATTTCATCATATGGCACGTTTTTACAACATGTTTGAAAAATGGCATTTTTTTTCGACATAGTATAGTAAGGCGTTTTTTTTGCGCCAAAATTCATGATGATTTTTTTTTCAAAGAAAACCTTTCTGGAGTGTTTTTCACGCCCTCCTTTACATCATTTCATCATATGGCACGTTTTTACAACATGTTTGAAAAATGGCATTTTTTTTCGACATAGTATAGTAAGGCGTTTTTTTTGCGCCAAAATTCATGATGATTTTTTTTTCAAAGAAAACCTTTCTGGAGTGTTTTTCACGCCCTCCTTTACATTATTTCATCATATGGCACGTTTTTACAACATGTTTGAAAAATGGCATTTTTTTTCGACATAGTATAGTAAGGCGTTTTTTTTGCGGCAAAATTCATGATGATTTTTTTTTCAAAGAAAACCTTTCTGGAGTGTTTTTCACGCCCTCCTTTACATTATTTCATCATATGGCACGTTTTTACAACATGTTTGAAAAATGGCATTTTTTTTCGACATAGTATAGTAAGGCGTTTTTTTTGCGGCAAAATTCATGATGATTTTTTTTTCAAAGAAAACCTTTCTGGAGTGTTTTTCACGCCCTCCTTTACATTATTTCATCATATGGCACGTTTTTACAACATGTTTGAAAAATGGCATTTTTTTTCGACATAGTATAGTAAGGCGTTTTTTTTGCGCCAAAATTCATGATGATTTTTTTTTCAAAGAAAACCTTTCTGGAGTGTTTTTCACGCCCTCCTTTACATTATTTCATCATATGGCACGTTTTTACAACATGTTTGAAAAGTCGCATTTTTTTTCGACATAGTATAGTAAGGCGTTTTTTTTGCGCCAAAATTCATGATGATTTTTTTTTCAAAGAAAACCTTTCTGGAGTGTTTTTCACGCCCTCCTTTACATTATTTCATCATATGGCACGTTTTTACAACATGTTTGAAAAATGGCATTTTTTTTCGACATAGTATAGTAAGGCGTTTTTTTTGCGCCAAAATTCATGATGATTTTTTTTTCAAAGAAAACCTTTCTGGAGTGTTTTTCACGCCCTCCTTTACATTATTTCATCATATGGCACGTTTTTACAACATGTTTGAAAAATGGCATTTTTTTTCGACATAGTATAGTAAGGCGTTTTTTTTGCGCCAAAATTCATGATGATTTTTTTTTCAAAGAAAACCTTTCTGGAGTGTTTTTCACGCCCTCCTTTACATTATTTCATCATATGGCACGTTTTTACAACATGTTTGAAAAATGGCATTTTTTTTCGACATAGTATAGTAAGGCGTTTTTTTTGCGCCAAAATTCATGATGATTTTTTTTTCAAAGAAAACCTTTCTGGAGTGTTTTTCACGCCCTCCTTTACATCATTTCATCATATGGCACGTTTTTACAACATGTTTGAAAAATGGCATTTTTTTTCGACATAGTATAGTAAGGCGTTTTTTTTGCGGCAAAATTCATGATGATTTTTTTTTCAAAGAAAACCTTTCTGGAGTGTTTTTCACGCCCTCCTTTACATCATTTCATCATATGGCACGTTTTTACAACATGTTTGAAAAATGGCATTTTTTTTCGACATAGTATAGTAAGGCGTTTTTTTTGCGGCAAAATTCATGATGATTTTTTTTTCAAAGAAAACCTTTCTGGAGTGTTTTTCACGCCCTCCTTTACATCATTTCATCATATGGCACGTTTTTACAACATGTTTGAAAAATGGCATTTTTTTTCGACATAGTATAGTAAGGCGTTTTTTTTGCGCCAAAATTCATGATGATTTTTTTTTCAAAGAAAACCTTTCTGGAGTGTTTTTCACGCCCTCCTTTACATTATTTCATCATATGGCACGTTTTTACAACATGTTTGAAAAATGGCATTTTTTTTCGACATAGTATAGTAAGGCGTTTTTTTTGCGCCAAAATTCATGATGATTTTTTTTTCAAAGAAAACCTTTCTGGAGTGTTTTTCACGCCCTCCTTTACATCATTTCATCATATGGCACGTTTTTACAACATGTTTGAAAAATGGCATTTTTTTTCGACATAGTATAGTAAGGCGTTTTTTTTGCGGCAAAATTCATGATGATTTTTTTTTCAAAGAAAACCTTTCTGGAGTGTTTTTCACGCCCTCCTTTACATCATTTCATCATATGGCACGTTTTTACAACATGTTTGAAAAATGGCATTTTTTTTCGACATAGTATAGTAAGGCGTTTTTTTTGCGGCAAAATTCATGATGATTTTTTTTTCAAAGAAAACCTTTCTGGAGTGTTTTTCACGCCCTCCTTTACATCATTTCATCATATGGCACGTTTTTACAACATGTTTGAAAAATGGCATTTTTTTTCGACATAGTATAGTAAGGCGTTTTTTTTGCGGCAAAATTCATGATGATTTTTTTTTCAAAGAAAACCTTTCTGGAGTGTTTTTCACGCCTCCTTTACATTATTTCATCATATGGCACGTTTTTACAACATGTTTGAAAAATGGCATTTTTTTTCGACATAGTATAGTAAGGCGTTTTTTTTGCGCCAAAATTCATGATGATTTTTTTTTCAAAGAAAACCTTTCTGGAGTGTTTTTCACGCCCTCCTTTACATCATTTCATCATATGGCACGTTTTTACAACATGTTTGAAAAATGGCATTTTTTTTCGACATAGTATAGTAAGGCGTTTTTTTTGCGCCAAAATTCATGATGATTTTTTTTTCAAAGAAAACCTTTCTGGAGTGTTTTTCACGCCCTCCTTTACATTATTTCATCATATGGCACGTTTTTACAACATGTTTGAAAAATGGCATTTTTTTTCGACATAGTATAGTAAGGCGTTTTTTTTGCGCCAAAATTCATGATGATTTTTTTTTCAAAGAAAACCTTTCTGGAGTGTTTTTCACGCCCTCCTTTACATCATTTCATCATATGGCACGTTTTTACAACATGTTTGAAAAATGGCATTTTTTTTCGACATAGTATAGTAAGGCGTTTTTTTTGCGCCAAAATTCATGATGATTTTTTTTTCAAAGAAAACCTTTCTGGAGTGTTTTTCACGCCCTCCTTTACATCATTTCATCATATGGCACGTTTTTACAACATGTTTGAAAAATGGCATTTTTTTTCGACATAGTATAGTAAGGCGTTTTTTTTGCGCCAAAATTCATGATGATTTTTTTTTCAAAGAAAACCTTTCTGGAGTGTTTTTCACGCCCTCCTTTACATCATTTCATCATATGGCACGTTTTTACAACATGTTTGAAAAATGGCATTTTTTTTCGACATAGTATAGTAAGGCGTTTTTTTTGCGCCAAAATTCATGATGATTTTTTTTTCAAAGAAAACCTTTCTGGAGTGTTTTTCACGCCCTCCTTTACATCATTTCATCATATGGCACGTTTTTACAACATGTTTGAAAAATGGCATTTTTTTTCGACATAGTATAGTAAGGCGTTTTTTTTGCGGCAAAATTCATGATGATTTTTTTTTCAAAGAAAACCTTTCTGGAGTGTTTTTCACGCCCTCCTTTACATCATTTCATCATATGGCACGTTTTTACAACATGTTTGAAAAATGGCATTTTTTTTCGACATAGTATAGTAAGGCGTTTTTTTTGCGGCAAAATTCATGATGATTTTTTTTTCAAAGAAAACCTTTCTGGAGTGTTTTTCACGCCCTCCTTTACATCATTTCATCATATGGCACGTTTTTACAACATGTTTGAAAAATGGCATTTTTTTTCGACATAGTATAGTAAGGCGTTTTTTTTGCGGCAAAATTCATGATGATTTTTTTTTCAAAGAAAACCTTTCTGGAGTGTTTTTCACGCCCTCCTTTACATTATTTCATCATATGGCACGTTTTTACAACATGTTTGAAAAATGCATTTTTTTTCGACATAGTATAGTAAGGCGTTTTTTTTGCGGCAAAATTCATGATGATTTTTTTTTCAAAGAAAACCTTTCTGGAGTGTTTTTCACGCCCTCCTTTACATCATTTCATCATATGGCACGTTTTTACAACATGTTTGAAAAATGGCATTTTTTTTCGACATAGTATAGTAAGGCGTTTTTTTTGCGGCAAAATTCATGATGATTTTTTTTTCAAAGAAAACCTTTCTGGAGTGTTTTTCACGCCCTCCTTTACATCATTTCATCATATGGCACGTTTTTACAACATGTTTGAAAAATGGCATTTTTTTTCGACATAGTATAGTAAGGCGTTTTTTTTGCGGCAAAATTCATGATGATTTTTTTTTCAAAGAAAACCTTTCTGGAGTGTTTTTCACGCCCTCCTTTACATTATTTCATCATATGGCACGTTTTTACAACATGTTTGAAAAATGGCATTTTTTTTCGACATAGTATAGTAAGGCGTTTTTTTTGCGGCAAAATTCATGATGATTTTTTTTTCAAAGAAAACCTTTCTGGAGTGTTTTTCACGCCCTCCTTTACATCATTTCATCATATGGCACGTTTTTACAACATGTTTGAAAAATGGCATTTTTTTTCGACATAGTATAGTAAGGCGTTTTTTTTGCGGCAAAATTCATGATGATTTTTTTTTCAAAGAAAACCTTTCTGGAGTGTTTTTCACGCCCTCCTTTACATCATTTCATCATATGGCACGTTTTTACAACATGTTTGAAAAATGGCATTTTTTTTCGACATAGTATAGTAAGGCGTTTTTTTTGCGGCAAAATTCATGATGATTTTTTTTTCAAAGAAAACCTTTCTGGAGTGTTTTTCACGGCCTCCTTTACATTATTTCATCATATGGCACGTTTTTACAACATGTTTGAAAAATTGCATTTTTTTTCGACATAGTATAGTAAGGCGTTTTTTTTGCGGCAAAATTCATGATGATTTTTTTTTCAAAGAAAACCTTTCTGGAGTGTTTTTCACGCCCTCCTTTACATCATTTCATCATATGGCACGTTTTTACAACATGTTTGAAAAATGGCATTTTTTTTCGACATAGTATAGTAAGGCGTTTTTTTTGCGCCAAAATTCATGATGATTTTTTTTTCAAAGAAAACCTTTCTGGAGTGTTTTTCACGCCCTCCTTTACATTATTTCATCATATGGCACGTTTTTACAACATGTTTGAAAAATGGCATTTTTTTTCGACATAGTATAGTAAGGCGTTTTTTTTGCGGCAAAATTCATGATGATTTTTTTTCAAAGAAAACCTTTCTGGAGTGTTTTTCACGCCCTCCTTTACATCATTTCATCATATGGCACGTTTTTACAACATGTTTGAAAAATGGCATTTTTTTTCGACATAGTATAGTAAGGCGTTTTTTTTGCGCCAAAATTCATGATGATTTTTTTTTCAAAGAAAACCTTTCTGGAGTGTTTTTCACGCCCTCCTTTACATCATTTCATCATATGGCACGTTTTTACAACATGTTTGAAAAATGGCATTTTTTTTCGACATAGTATAGTAAGGCGTTTTTTTTGCGGCAAAATTCATGATGATTTTTTTTTCAAAGAAAACCTTTCTGGAGTGTTTTTCACGCCCTCCTTTACATCATTTCATCATATGGCACGTTTTTACAACATGTTTGAAAAATGGCATTTTTTTTCGACATAGTATAGTAAGGCGTTTTTTTTGCGCCAAAATTCATGATGATTTTTTTTTCAAAGAAAACCTTTCTGGAGTGTTTTTCACGCCCTCCTTTACATCATTTCATCATATGGCACGTTTTTACAACATGTTTGAAAAATGGCATTTTTTTTCGACATAGTATAGTAAGGCGTTTTTTTTGCGCCAAAATTCATGATGATTTTTTTTTCAAAGAAAACCTTTCTGGAGTGTTTTTCACGCCCTCCTTTACATCATTTCATCATATGGCACGTTTTTACAACATGTTTGAAAAATGGCATTTTTTTTCGACATAGTATAGTAAGGCGTTTTTTTTGCGCCAAAATTCATGATGATTTTTTTTTCAAAGAAAACCTTTCTGGAGTGTTTTTCACGCCCTCCTTTACATCATTTCATCATATGGCACGTTTTTACAACATGTTTGAAAAATGGCATTTTTTTTCGACATAGTATAGTAAGGCGTTTTTTTTGCGGCAAAATTCATGATGATTTTTTTTTCAAAGAAAACCTTTCTGGAGTGTTTTTCACGCCCTCCTTTACATTATTTCATCATATGGCACGTTTTTACAACATGTTTGAAAAATGGCATTTTTTTTCGACATAGTATAGTAAGGCGTTTTTTTTGCGCCAAAATTCATGATGATTTTTTTTTCAAAGAAAACCTTTCTGGAGTGTTTTTCACGCCCTCCTTTACATCATTTCATCATATGGCACGTTTTTACAACATGTTTGAAAAATGGCATTTTTTTTCGACATAGTATAGTAAGGCGTTTTTTTTGCGCCAAAATTCATGATGATTTTTTTTTCAAAGAAAACCTTTCTGGAGTGTTTTTCACGCCCTCCTTTACATCATTTCATCATATGGCACGTTTTTACAACATGTTTGAAAAATGGCATTTTTTTTCGACATAGTATAGTAAGGCGTTTTTTTTGCGCCAAAATTCATGATGATTTTTTTTTCAAAGAAAACCTTTCTGGAGTGTTTTTCACGCCCTCCTTTACATCATTTCATCATATGGCACGTTTTTACAACATGTTTGAAAAATGGCATTTTTTTTCGACATAGTATAGTAAGGCGTTTTTTTTGCGCCAAAATTCATGATGATTTTTTTTTCAAAGAAAACCTTTCTGGAGTGTTTTTCACGCCCTCCTTTACATCATTTCATCATATGGCACGTTTTTACAACATGTTTGAAAAATGGCATTTTTTTTCGACATAGTATAGTAAGGCGTTTTTTTTGCGCCAAAATTCATGATGATTTTTTTTTCAAAGAAAACCTTTCTGGAGTGTTTTTCACGCCCTCCTTTACATCATTTCATCATATGGCACGTTTTTACAACATGTTTGAAAAATGGCATTTTTTTTCGACATAGTATAGTAAGGCGTTTTTTTTGCGCCAAAATTCATGATGATTTTTTTTTCAAAGAAAACCTTTCTGGAGTGTTTTTCACGCCCTCCTTTACATCATTTCATCATATGGCACGTTTTTACAACATGTTTGAAAAATGGCATTTTTTTTCGACATAGTATAGTAAGGCGTTTTTTTTGCGCCAAAATTCATGATGATTTTTTTTTCAAAGAAAACCTTTCTGGAGTGTTTTTCACGCCCTCCTTTACATCATTTCATCATATGGCACGTTTTTACAACATGTTTGAAAAATGGCATTTTTTTTCGACATAGTATAGTAAGGCGTTTTTTTTGCGCCAAAATTCATGATGATTTTTTTTTCAAAGAAAACCTTTCTGGAGTGTTTTTCACGCCCTCCTTTACATCATTTCATCATATGGCACGTTTTTACAACATGTTTGAAAAATGGCATTTTTTTTCGACATAGTATAGTAAGGCGTTTTTTTTGCGCCAAAATTCATGATGATTTTTTTTTCAAAGAAAACCTTTCTGGAGTGTTTTTCACGCCCTCCTTTACATTATTTCATCATATGGCACGTTTTTACAACATGTTTGAAAAATGGCATTTTTTTTCGACATAGTATAGTAAGGCGTTTTTTTTGCGCCAAAATTCATGATGATTTTTTTTTCAAAGAAAACCTTTCTGGAGTGTTTTTCACGCCCTCCTTTACATCATTTCATCATATGGCACGTTTTTACAACATGTTTGAAAAATGGCATTTTTTTTCGACATAGTATAGTAAGGCGTTTTTTTTGCGCCAAAATTCATGATGATTTTTTTTTCAAAGAAAACCTTTCTGGAGTGTTTTTCACGCCCTCCTTTACATTATTTCATCATATGGCACGTTTTTACAACATGTTTGAAAAATGGCATTTTTTTTCGACATAGTATAGTAAGGCGTTTTTTTTGCGCCAAAATTCATGATGATTTTTTTTTCAAAGAAAACCTTTCTGGAGTGTTTTTCACGCCCTCCTTTACATCATTTCATCATATGGCACGTTTTTACAACATGTTTGAAAAATGGCATTTTTTTTCGACATAGTATAGTAAGGCGTTTTTTTTGCGCCAAAATTCATGATGATTTTTTTTTCAAAGAAAACCTTTCTGGAGTGTTTTTCACGCCCTCCTTTACATTATTTCATCATATGGCACGTTTTTACAACATGTTTGAAAAATGGCATTTTTTTTCGACATAGTATAGTAAGGCGTTTTTTTTGCGCCAAAATTCATGATGATTTTTTTTTCAAAGAAAACCTTTCTGGAGTGTTTTTCACGCCCTCCTTTACATCATTTCATCATATGGCACGTTTTTACAACATGTTTGAAAAATGGCATTTTTTTTCGACATAGTATAGTAAGGCGTTTTTTTTGCGCCAAAATTCATGATGATTTTTTTTTCAAAGAAAACCTTTCTGGAGTGTTTTTCACGCCCTCCTTTACATCATTTCATCATATGGCACGTTTTTACAACATGTTTGAAAAATGGCATTTTTTTTCGACATAGTATAGTAAGGCGTTTTTTTTGCGCCAAAATTCATGATGATTTTTTTTTCAAAGAAAACCTTTCTGGAGTGTTTTTCACGCCCTCCTTTACATTATTTCATCATATGGCACGTTTTTACAACATGTTTGAAAAATGGCATTTTTTTTCGACATAGTATAGTAAGGCGTTTTTTTTGCGCCAAAATTCATGATGATTTTTTTTTCAAAGAAAACCTTTCTGGAGTGTTTTTCACGCCCTCCTTTACATCATTTCATCATATGGCACGTTTTTACAACATGTTTGAAAAATGGCATTTTTTTTCGACATAGTATAGTAAGGCGTTTTTTTTGCGCCAAAATTCATGATGATTTTTTTTTCAAAGAAAACCTTTCTGGAGTGTTTTTCACGCCCTCCTTTACATTATTTCATCATATGGCACGTTTTTACAACATGTTTGAAAAATGGCATTTTTTTTCGACATAGTATAGTAAGGCGTTTTTTTTGCGCCAAAATTCATGATGATTTTTTTTTCAAAGAAAACCTTTCTGGAGTGTTTTTCACGCCCTCCTTTACATTATTTCATCATATGGCACGTTTTTACAACATGTTTGAAAAATGGCATTTTTTTTCGACATAGTATAGTAAGGCGTTTTTTTTGCGCCAAAATTCATGATGATTTTTTTTTCAAAGAAAACCTTTCTGGAGTGTTTTTCACGCCCTCCTTTACATTATTTCATCATATGGCACGTTTTTACAACATGTTTGAAAAATGGCATTTTTTTTCGACATAGTATAGTAAGGCGTTTTTTTTGCGCCAAAATTCATGATGATTTTTTTTTCAAAGAAAACCTTTCTGGAGTGTTTTTCACGCCCTCCTTTACATCATTTCATCATATGGCACGTTTTTACAACATGTTTGAAAAATGGCATTTTTTTTCGACATAGTATAGTAAGGCGTTTTTTTTGCGCCAAAATTCATGATGATTTTTTTTTCAAAGAAAACCTTTCTGGAGTGTTTTTCACGCCCTCCTTTACATCATTTCATCATATGGCACGTTTTTACAACATGTTTGAAAAATGGCATTTTTTTTCGACATAGTATAGTAAGGCGTTTTTTTTGCGCCAAAATTCATGATGATTTTTTTTTCAAAGAAAACCTTTCTGGAGTGTTTTTCACGCCCTCCTTTACATCATTTCATCATATGGCACGTTTTTACAACATGTTTGAAAAATGGCATTTTTTTTCGACATAGTATAGTAAGGCGTTTTTTTTGCGCCAAAATTCATGATGATTTTTTTTTCAAAGAAAACCTTTCTGGAGTGTTTTTCACGCCCTCCTTTACATCATTTCATCATATGGCACGTTTTTACAACATGTTTGAAAAATGGCATTTTTTTTCGACATAGTATAGTAAGGCGTTTTTTTTGCGCCAAAATTCATGATGATTTTTTTTTCAAAGAAAACCTTTCTGGAGTGTTTTTCACGCCCTCCTTTACATTATTTCATCATATGGCACGTTTTTACAACATGTTTGAAAAATGGCATTTTTTTTCGACATAGTATAGTAAGGCGTTTTTTTTGCGCCAAAATTCATGATGATTTTTTTTTCAAAGAAAACCTTTCTGGAGTGTTTTTCACGCCCTCCTTTACATTATTTCATCATATGGCACGTTTTTACAACATGTTTGAAAAATGGCATTTTTTTTCGACATAGTATAGTAAGGCGTTTTTTTTGCGCCAAAATTCATGATGATTTTTTTTTCAAAGAAAACCTTTCTGGAGTGTTTTTCACGCCCTCCTTTACATTATTTCATCATATGGCACGTTTTTACAACATGTTTGAAAAATGGCATTTTTTTTCGACATAGTATAGTAAGGCGTTTTTTTTGCGCCAAAATTCATGATGATTTTTTTTTCAAAGAAAACCTTTCTGGAGTGTTTTTCACGCCCTCCTTTACATCATTTCATCATATGGCACGTTTTTACAACATGTTTGAAAAATGGCATTTTTTTTCGACATAGTATAGTAAGGCGTTTTTTTTGCGCCAAAATTCATGATGATTTTTTTTTCAAAGAAAACCTTTCTGGAGTGTTTTTCACGCCCTCCTTTACATCATTTCATCATATGGCACGTTTTTACAACATGTTTGAAAAATGGCATTTTTTTTCGACATAGTATAGTAAGGCGTTTTTTTTGCGCCAAAATTCATGATGATTTTTTTTTCAAAGAAAACCTTTCTGGAGTGTTTTTCACGCCCTCCTTTACATTATTTCATCATATGGCACGTTTTTACAACATGTTTGAAAAATGGCATTTTTTTTCGACATAGTATAGTAAGGCGTTTTTTTTGCGCCAAAATTCATGATGATTTTTTTTTCAAAGAAAACCTTTCTGGAGTGTTTTTCACGCCCTCCTTTACATCATTTCATCATATGGCACGTTTTTACAACATGTTTGAAAAATGGCATTTTTTTTCGACATAGTATAGTAAGGCGTTTTTTTTGCGCCAAAATTCATGATGATTTTTTTTTCAAAGAAAACCTTTCTGGAGTGTTTTTCACGCCCTCCTTTACATTATTTCATCATATGGCACGTTTTTACAACATGTTTGAAAAATGGCATTTTTTTTCGACATAGTATAGTAAGGCGTTTTTTTTGCGCCAAAATTCATGATGATTTTTTTTTCAAAGAAAACCTTTCTGGAGTGTTTTTCACGCCCTCCTTTACATTATTTCATCATATGGCACGTTTTTACAACATGTTTGAAAAATGGCATTTTTTTTCGACATAGTATAGTAAGGCGTTTTTTTTGCGCCAAAATTCATGATGATTTTTTTTTCAAAGAAAACCTTTCTGGAGTGTTTTTCACGCCCTCCTTTACATCATTTCATCATATGGCACGTTTTTACAACATGTTTGAAAAATGGCATTTTTTTTCGACATAGTATAGTAAGGCGTTTTTTTTGCGCCAAAATTCATGATGATTTTTTTTTCAAAGAAAACCTTTCTGGAGTGTTTTTCACGCCCTCCTTTACATTATTTCATCATATGGCACGTTTTTACAACATGTTTGAAAAATGGCATTTTTTTTCGACATAGTATAGTAAGGCGTTTTTTTTGCGGCAAAATTCATGATGATTTTTTTTTCAAAGAAAACCTTTCTGGAGTGTTTTTCACGCCCTCCTTTACATCATTTCATCATATGGCACGTTTTTACAACATGTTTGAAAAATGGCATTTTTTTTCGACATAGTATAGTAAGGCGTTTTTTTTGCGCCAAAATTCATGATGATTTTTTTTTCAAAGAAAACCTTTCTGGAGTGTTTTTCACGCCCTCCTTTACATTATTTCATCATATGGCACGTTTTTACAACATGTTTGAAAAATGGCATTTTTTTTCGACATAGTATAGTAAGGCGTTTTTTTTGCGCCAAAATTCATGATGATTTTTTTTTCAAAGAAAACCTTTCTGGAGTGTTTTTCACGCCCTCCTTTACATCATTTCATCATATGGCACGTTTTTACAACATGTTTGAAAAATGGCATTTTTTTTCGACATAGTATAGTAAGGCGTTTTTTTTGCGGCAAAATTCATGATGATTTTTTTTTCAAAGAAAACCTTTCTGGAGTGTTTTTCACGCCCTCCTTTACATCATTTCATCATATGGCACGTTTTTACAACATGTTTGAAAAATGGCATTTTTTTTCGACATAGTATAGTAAGGCGTTTTTTTTGCGGCAAAATTCATGATGATTTTTTTTTCAAAGAAAACCTTTCTGGAGTGTTTTTCACGCCCTCCTTTACATTATTTCATCATATGGCACGTTTTTACAACATGTTTGAAAAATGGCATTTTTTTTCGACATAGTATAGTAAGGCGTTTTTTTTGCGGCAAAATTCATGATGATTTTTTTTTCAAAGAAAACCTTTCTGGAGTGTTTTTCACGCCCTCCTTTACATCATTTCATCGTATGGCACGTTTTTACAACATGTTTGAAAAATGGCATTTTTTTTCGACATAGTATAGTAAGGCGTTTTTTTTGCGGCAAAATTCATGATGATTTTTTTTTCAAAGAAAACCTTTCTGGAGTGTTTTTCACGCCCTCCTTTACATTATTTCATCGTATGGCACGTTTTTACAACATGTTTGAAAAATCGCATTTTTTTTCGACATAGTATAGTAAGGCGTTTTTTTTGCGGCAAAATTCATGATGATTTTTTTTTCAAAGAAAACCTTTCTGGAGTGTTTTTCACGCCCTCCTTTACATCATTTCATCGTATGGCACGTTTTTACAACATGTTTGAAAAATGGCATTTTTTTTCGACATAGTATAGTAAGGCGTTTTTTTTGCGGCAAAATTCATGATGATTTTTTTTTCAAAGAAAACCTTTCTGGAGTGTTTTTCACGCCCTCCTTTACATTATTTCATCATATGGCACGTTTTTACAACATGTTTGAAAAATTGCATTTTTTTTCGACATAGTATAGTAAGGCGTTTTTTTTGCGGCAAAATTCATGATGATTTTTTTTTCAAAGAAAACCTTTCTGGAGTGTTTTTCACGCCCTCCTTTACATTATTTCATCGTATGGCACGTTTTTACAACATGTTTGAAAAATGGCATTTTTTTTCGACATAGTATAGTAAGGCGTTTTTTTTGCGGCAAAATTCATGATGATTTTTTTTTCAAAGAAAACCTTTCTGGAGTGTTTTTCACGCCCTCCTTTACATCATTTCATCGTATGGCACGTTTTTACAACATGTTTGAAAAATGGCATTTTTTTTCGACATAGTATAGTAAGGCGTTTTTTTTGCGGCAAAATTCATGATGATTTTTTTTTCAAAGAAAACCTTTCTGGAGTGTTTTTCACGCCCTCCTTTACATCATTTCATCGTATGGCACGTTTTTACAACATGTTTGAAAAATGGCATTTTTTTTCGACATAGTATAGTAAGGCGTTTTTTTTGCGGCAAAATTCATGATGATTTTTTTTTCAAAGAAAACCTTTCTGGAGTGTTTTTCACGCCCTCCTTTACATTATTTCATCGTATGGCACGTTTTTACAACATGTTTGAAAAATGGCATTTTTTTTCGACATAGTATAGTAAGGCGTTTTTTTTGCGGCAAAATTCATGATGATTTTTTTTTCAAAGAAAACCTTTCTGGAGTGTTTTTCACGCCCTCCTTTACATCATTTCATCGTATGGCATGTTTTTACAACATGTTTGAAAAATGGCATTTTTTTTCGACATAGTATAGTAAGGCGTTTTTTTTGCGGCAAAATTCATGATGATTTTTTTTTCAAAGAAAACCTTTCTGGAGTGTTTTTCACGCCCTCCTTTACATCATTTCATCGTATGGCACGTTTTTACAACATGTTTGAAAAATGGCATTTTTTTTCGACATAGTATAGTAAGGCGTTTTTTTGCGGCAAAATTCATGATGATTTTTTTTTCAAAGAAAACCTTTCTGGAGTGTTTTTCACGCCCTCGTTTACATTATTTCATCGTATGGCACGTTTTTACAACATGTTTGAAAAATGGCATTTTTTTTCGACATAGTATAGTAAGGCGTTTTTTTGCGGCAAAATTCATGATGATTTTTTTTTCAAAGAAAACCTTTCTGGAGTGTTTTTCACGCCCTCCTTTACATTATTTCATCGTATGGCACGTTTTTACAACATGTTTGAAAAATGACATTTTTTTTCGACATAGTATAGTAAGGCGTTTTTTTGGCGGCAAAATTCATGATGATTTTTTTTTCAAAGAAAACCTTTCTGGAGTGTTTTTCACGCCCTCCTTTACATCATTTCATCGTATGGCACGTTTTTACAACATGTTTGAAAAATGACATTTTTTTTCGACATAGTATAGTAAGGCGTTTTTTTGCGGCAAAATTCATGATGATTTTTTTTCAAAGAAAACCTTTCTGGAGTGTTTTTCACACCATCGTTTACTTTATTTCATCGTATGGCACGTTTTTACAACATGTTTGAAAAATGGCATTTTTTTTCGACATAGTATAGTAAGGCATTTTTTTGGCGGCAAAATTCATGATGATTTTTTTTTCAAAGAAAACCTTTCTGGAGTGTTTTTCACACCATCGTTTACTTTATTTCATCATATGGCACGGTTTTACAACATGTTTGAAAAATGGCATTTTTTTTCCACATAGTATAGTAAGGCGTTTTTTTGCGGCAAAATTCATGATGATTTTTTTTTCAAAGAAAACCTTTCTGGAGTGTTTTTCACGCCCTCCTTTACATCATTTCATCGTATGGCATGTTTTTACAACATGTTTGAAAAATTGCATTTTTTTTCGACATAGTATAGTAAGGCGTTTTTTTTGCGGCAAAATTCATGATGATTTTTTTTTCAAAGAAAACCTTTCTGGAGTGTTTTTCACGCCCTCCTTTACATCATTTCATCATATGGCATGTTTTTACAACATGTTTGAAAAATGGCATTTTTTTTCGACATAGTATAGTAAGGCGTTTTTTTTGGCGGCAAAATTCATGATGATTTTTTTTTCAAAGAAAACCTTTCTGGAGTGTTTTTCACGCCCTCCTTTACATCATTTCATCGTATGGCACGTTTTTACAACATGTTTGAAAAATGGCATTTTTTTTCGACATAGTATAGTAAGGCGTTTTTTTTGCGGCAAAATTCATGATGATTTTTTTTTCAAAGAAAACCTTTCTGGAGTGTTTTTCACGCCCTCCTTTACATCATTTCATCGTATGGCATGTTTTTACAACATGTTTGAAAAATCACATTTTTTTTCGACATAGTATAGTAAGGCGTTTTTTTTGCGGCAAAATTCATGATGATTTTTTTTTCAAAGAAAACCTTTCTGGAGTGTTTTTCACGCCCTCCTTTACATCATTTCATCGTATGGCACGTTTTTACAACATGTTTGAAAAATCACATTTTTTTTTCGACATAGTATAGTAAGGCGTTTTTTTTGCGGCACAATTCATGATGATTTTTTTTTCAAAGAAAACCTTTCTGGAGTGTTTTTCACGCCCTCCTTTACATCATTTCATCGTATGGCACGTTTTTACAACATGTTTGAAAAATGACATTTTTTTTCGACATAGTATAGTAAGGCGTTTTTTTTGCGGCAAAATTCATGATGATTTTTTTTTCAAAGAAAACCTTTCTGGAGTGTTTTTCACACCATCGTTTACTTTATTTCATCATATGGCACGTTTTTACAACATGTTTGAAAAATGGCATTTTTTTTCGACATAGTATAGTAAGGCGTTTTTTTTGCGGCAAAATTCATGATGATTTTTTTTTCAAAGAAAACCTTTCTGGAGTGTTTTTCACGCCCTCCTTTACATCATTTCATTGTATGGCACGTTTTTACAACATGTTTGAAAAATTGCATTTTTTTTCGACATAGTATAGTAAGGCGTTTTTTTTGCGGCAAATTTCATGACAATTTTTTTTTCAAAGAAAACCTCTCTGGAGTGTTTTTCACGGCCTCCGTTACATTATTTCATCGTATGGCACGTTTTTACAACATGTTTGAAAAATCACATTTTTTTTCGACATAGTATAGTAAGGCGTTTTTTTTGCGGCACAATTCATGATGATTTTTTTTTCAAAGAAAACCTTTCTGGAGTGTTTTTCACGCCCTCCTTTACATCATTTCATCGTATGGCACGTTTTTACAACATGTTTGAAAAATGACATTTTTTTTCGACATAGTATAGTAAGGCGTTTTTTTTGCGGCAAAATTCATGATGATTTTTTTTTCAAAGAAAACCTTTCTGGAGTGTTTTTCATGCCCTCCTTTACATCATTTCATCGTATGGCACGTTTTTACAACATGTTTGAAAAATTGCATTTTTTTTCGACATAGTATAGTAAGGCGTTTTTTTTGCGGCAAATTTCATGACGATTTTTTTTTCAAAGAAAACCTCTCTGGAGTGTTTTTCACGGCCTCTGTTACATTATTTCATCGTATGGCACGTTTTTACAACATGTTTGAAAAATCACATTTTTTTTCGACAAGTATAGTAAGGCGTTTTTTTTGCGGCAAAATTCATGATGATTTTTTTTTCAAAGAAAACCTTTCTGGAGTGTTTTTCACGCCCTCCTTTACATCATTTCATCGTATGGCACGTTTTTACAACATGTTTGAAAAATGGCATTTTTTTTCGACATAGTATAGTAAGGCGTTTTTTTTGCGGCAAAATTCATGATGATTTTTTTTTCAAAGAAAACCTTTCTGGAGTGTTTTTCACACCATCGTTTACTTTATTTCATCATATGGCACGTTTTTACAACATGTTTGAAAAATGGCATTTTTTTTCCACATAGTATAGTAAGGCATTTTTTTGCGGCAAAATTCATGATGATTTTTTTTTCAAAGAAAACCTTTCTGGAGTGTTTTTCACGCCCTCCTTTACATCATTTCATTGTATGGCATGTTTTTACAACATGTTTGAAAAATTGCATTTTTTTTCGACATAGTATAGTAAGGCGTTTTTTTGCGGCAAAATTCATGACAATTTTTTTTTCAAAGAAAACCTCTCTGGAGTGTTTTTCACGGCCTCCGTTACATTATTTCATCGTATGGCACGTTTTTACAACATGTTTGAAAAATCACATTTTTTTTCGACATAGTATAGTAAGGCGTTTTTTTTGCGGCAAAATTCATGATGATTTTTTTTTCAAAGAAAACATTTCTGGACTGTTTTTCACGCCCTCCTTTACATTATTTCATCATATAGCACGTTTTTACAACATGTTTGAAAAATCACATTTTTTTTCGACAGTATAGTAAGGCGTTTTTTTGCGGCAAAATTCATGATGATTTTTTTTCAAAGAAAACCTTTCTGGAGTGTTTTTCACGCCGTCCTTTACATTATTTCATCATATGGCACATTTTTACATGTTTGAAAAATTGCATTTTTTTTCGACATAGTATAGTAAGGCGTTTTATTGCGGCAAAATTCATGATGATTTTTTTTCAAAAAACCTTTCTGGACTGTTTTTCACACCCTCCTTTGCATTATTTCATCATATGGCACGTTTTTACAACATGTTTGAAAAGTCACATTTGTTTTCGACATAGTTATACTAAGGCGTTTTTTTGTGGCAAAATTCATGATGATTTTTTTTTCAAAGAAAACCTTTCTGGGGTGTTTTTCACGCCCTCCTTTACATTATGTGTCAACAACAACTGAATCTGCTGGTGGATTCCATTAAAGTCCTAATTACTGATAATAAAGTGTGATACTAAAGGTTTGTGGTGCTAAAAATCTCCAAGAAAAGATATCAAGTTGAACATCTGGATGGAGGTTGATAAAAGTTGACCTCCCTTCATTTCTCTGGAGTCGACTCCATGGATTTTATGGATGAAGACCTGCTCTTCTCGTGGTCTTCCTTCTAGTGGCTGTAAAAAGTCAGTCCATCCTGGCCGACTTCAACACCTCTTCATGACAACTTGTTCTGCCTCCGACCTGGTGGAAACTCCAGAAACTCAGGAAAACCTGTCGAGACTCGAAGAACTCGTGGAGACTCGAAAAACTCGTCGGGCGGGGCAAGGTGTGGTGGGTGGTGGGGGGAGGTGGGGGAGTAGAGGGGGGAAGGCTGCCACCCACCTCCCCGCCTACTCTCCGCCCTGACTCCACCCAGACTCCGCCTTGGCTCCGCCCATGTGGTCACTTCGGAAACTACGATGCCAAAGGGACGACGAATTTATTCCTTTTCATCTGCTCAGTGAGTTAAGGATTTGCCTGTGGAGCTGCAGGTTGCTGGTTCAAGACCAGACCCTTCTCAAATTTTATCAAAATCCTGACAAAGACAAACAAAGAAAATAGCCAGTGGTGGGTCTTGAACCTGCGACCTTCCACTCTGTAGTCACTCCTCTTATCCCCCTGAGCTATTCGCTCAGATACTAATGCTTCTGTTTTTTGCACATTTATCATCTATTTTTTGTCGTTTTCGAGTTTTTTTTTAACTTGAGTCTCGACTCGACCGTTTTTCTCGGGAGGTTGGACTTCAGCCTTTGTGCTGGAGGGTGGAACCCTCAGTTCCAAGACTTTCCAAAGCCTCCACACCTCCCGAGTCCTCAGGACCTGAGCTTTCACACAGTCTGAGGGCTGAAATTTTCTAAGTCCCACAGTAGTTCTCTTTTAGATTGAACCTTCAGACAGTCCAAGGACCGATATCTTCTAAGTTCCTGAGTAGTTCTCTGTTAGTTTGAACTTTTAGACAGTGTGAGGACTGAAGCTTGAAAAGTTTGTCAGTACTTCTCCGTTAGTTTGAACTTTCTGGTTAACAGAAGCCATAAAACCTGTGACCATGAGTCTTGATTTCACATTTAGACCATCCATCTGAGTTCTTCTCAGACCTTCACCTGTGGGTTTTTTAGAAATCCTCAGCAAACTTTGATTCTCTTCACTGAACAGTAAAGTTTGTGGAGATCAGAAGGTAACATTAGTTTGATCAATGCCTTCAACTACGAGTAGACTTTATCTGGAAAGCAGTTTTCTTAAATGAGTTCTTAGTAAATCTGTCCACAATCAAACCAAGAACATAGAAAGATGAAATGTTTGAAGAAACAACTTGATGTTTTCATTTCAGACTAGAAAACACTGTAAGACCTTTATCTGTTTTTGCTCTTTTTCATCCTTTTAGTGTCTCTTCTATTTAATTTGATCTTCTAAAGTTTAACTGGTGTCTTTTCAAATGTTTTGTCTTTAGTTTGATTCTTCTTTAATGTTTTGTTTTGCTCTTTTCTCATCTTATATTCTTTTCTAATGTCTGATTTGATTTCCAAATGTTTTGACTTTTTAATGTTTAATTGTTTTTTTCAAATGTTTTATCGGCTTGTTTGAGTTTCTTTTTCTTTCCCAATATTTAATTTTTCGATTAAATCTTTAAGGTTTTTCTTTTTAAATGTTTTACCACCTTTTAATGTTTAATTTTCTTTTTAAATGCTTCATTGTATTTTCTGTGTAATTCCTATTTGAAGTTTTATTGTCTTAAAGATGTAATTTTCTAATTAAACATTTAATTCTTTAATTAAGTGTTTCTGTCTTTTTATTGGATAGGCATAGGGAGAGACAGACAGGAAACTGGGGAGAAGAGTCGGGGGGGAAGACATTCAGCAAAGTGCCACACGTGGGAATCGAACCCGGACCACTGCGTCAGAGACCAGCCCATGTAAATGGGTCACCTGCTGAAGTTTTATTGTCTTAAAGATGTAATTTTCTAATTAAACGTAATTTTTTAATTAAATGTTTTGTCTTTTTAAAGGTTTAATAATCTAATTTAATGTTTTGTATTTTTTTAAATGTTTCATTATTCTGGTTTAAAAAGTGTTTTTTAAATGTGTAATTATCTAGAACATGTTCTCTGTAATTTTGAATAATGTTATTTTAAAAATTTTGTTTAATGTCATACGTACATGTTTTGCATCGTGTTTAATTATCTCATTCAATATTTTGTCAGTTTAATAAAAGTAAACTTTAAAAACAATTAAATGATATTAAACTGACAAAATATTGAATGAGATAATTAAACACGATACAAAACATGTACATATGACATGAAACAAAATTTTTAAAATAACATTATTCAAAATTACAGGGAACATATTCTAGATAATTACACATTTAAAAAACACTTTTTAAACCAGAATAATATTAAACCTTTAAAAAAATACAAAACATTAAATTATATTATTAAACCTTTAAAAATACTTTTTAAACCAGAACAATATTAAACATTGAAAATATCCAAAACATTAAATTAGATTATTAAACCTTTAAAAAATACTTTTTAAACAAGAATAATATTAAACATTTAAAAAATACAAAACATTAAATTATATTATTAAACCTTTAAAAAATACTTTTTAAACAAGAATAATATTAAACATTTAAAAAAATACAAAACATATTTTAGATAATTACACATTTAAAAAATACTAAGCAAAAATTTTTTTTGTTTTATTGTATTAATTCCCCCCCCCCTTCATTTAATTGCTTTTTGTTATGTAGTTTATTTCTTTAATCTTTTTCTGTCAAGATTTTGTGAAACAAACCCTTAAATCACAATGAAAATACTTCTGTTGTCAAAATCATGAGTTAGTCAATTATTCAGTTTATCAATTCAACTTTATTTGTTTAGCACCTTTTACAGAGATGACAAAACTAAACAAGCAAAGAGAAAAAACTATGCTAAGACTATGATTAAAACTCAAAACCATTAAAAAAAAAAAAAGATTTAACATGGTAATAAAATGTGTTGTTTCCAGGGGATGGAGGGAGTTTATTGAAGTCTTATTGGGCTCACATGGTAAATCATTTAAAATAGAAACTTGATATTCAGTCTAAGTAAACTGGAAACTGCAGAGCGACAGAAGAACCAACAATATCTCCTGTTTTCTCCTTTAATGAGTCGACTCTTCTTGTGCTTTCAGACCAAAGAACTACAGACTCTTCACAACCTGCTCAAACTCTTGGTACAGGACCTCACCACACGGGTCAAGAAGGTTTCCATCTCATTTCTACTCTGAAGCTCACCTTCTCCTGCTCAAACTGCTGACAAATGTTTCTGCTGCTCTAAAGTCTGGTCTCCAGAACTTCCTAAAAACTCTCAGTCTCTTCTGCTGCAGGTTGCTTTGTAGAACTGTTCCAGAAAACCTCACTAAACCACATGGAGGGGCCTCAAGATAGTCATCCAAATGAAACCGTACAAAAACCAAACTAGCACAACCCAAACACTAAAGTCTCCTGCAGCCTACCAGAGAACCTCTGAGAACAGAGAATCAGGACAGGAACTCTTACCTTCTGGACAACCAACACTGGTTCTCAAACAAGAATACAGAATGTGTCTGACCAAAAACCTCTGAAGACTCACTACAGCCAAGATAAAGACACAACTCAGCTGCAGCAAATCCACTAATCACTGACACATTAGCACCATGTGCTAACTGTGGCTAAAGAACCACATTTACCAAGACAGCTATCCAGTACAAAGCCCTAAAACACACCAAGAAACACATTAAAGATGATTTTACTGCTGGAAGCTGGAAGCCAACGCCTAAAGAACAAACTAAAGCAATGGAGCCAAACCCAGTTCAGTGATGAAAGCAGAGGAAATGTTTGTCTGCAGCTAAACAAAGCAGGAAGACAGTGAGCTGCTCAGGTGTTCCTGATAACACCAAGCAGCCACCTGGACAGCCAATAGGAACACAGCTTACTGGAAGTCCAGAGGGTTGGGTTAGTGAAGGAAATTTAGTTTAAAGTTGAGGCAGAAAGTTAACAAAGAAAGTTGAAAACCACCTTCTGATCCTTGAAATCTCTGAGTTTTCACACAAAGAACACCTGAACATGTCAAACTGGTTCCATAGTAGAACCATCATTGTAAAAACGTCATAGTATGGTGTGTTGCTCAAAAAACATTAGGACCCAGCTGTCTAGGGTCGCTGAGGAGCAACACAAAAACAGGACAAACGCTGGTTTCCAGGGGGTTAGGAGGATATTTATTTGAAAGAGGAAGTTTACAACAACACAACATGTGAGCAGAAAAATCACAAAGTCTGTCTTTAGTTCAGCTGAAAATATTAGTTTTTGTCTTTTTTATTGACCAGACTTATCAGGAAGTAGATGAAGAATAATTAAAGCTCTCATGTAGAAGTCCAACTTATTTTGGATCCTTGTGGAGAGTTTAATCTTAGAGTTTGTAAAGCTGTTGAGTTTTTAGAGTCACATGGATTGTTTTGACATTTAATAACTGAGTCCTGAAATAAAATTACAGTTGTGGATTTCTGTCATTTAGTCTGGACTAAACAAATAAACAGCAGCATAAATCTCAAACGTCATTATGAGGAGTCTGGATTGAGGTTTCTCACTTGATAATGATCAAAACATGAAATTTAGGTTGGTTTAAAGGAATATTCCACCTTAAATCTTTGAATGTTGACCTAAAAGGTTGGTTTCAGGAAGTATTCCACCTACAAGGTCCTCAAACATCCACCTTAAAGGAACATTCCACCCAAAATCCTTGGACATGCTGTAACAGTCATTACTATTGTCATTACCATGGTATTCCGCTATCTCGCCACACGGTGGCGCCTTGCTAATTTGGTATGGTTAATAGGTCACTCTTCTTCCCTTCTTTCATGATTCCTAGTTTCCTGTTGCTTGTGTCATGGACTCGGCCGTGTGTATGCGGACCTCTGTGCTCACCAAAGTAACGTGGTAGAGCTGACTTTTATATATTTATTTCTAAAATAAATGGAAACCTGTGGAAAATCGACAAGTCTTCGCTCTTTTTGCTATCCACTAGCACAAGTCCATGGCTGACTACTCCTCAGCTCATACTACCACACGTTACAATGCACCTAAAATGTTGGTTTAACCGAGTATTCCATCCCAAATCCTCAAAGAGACCTGAGGGGCTGGTTAAAAGGAATATTCCACCTTAAATCTTTGAATGTTGACCTAAAAGGTTGGTTTCAGGAAGTATTCTACCTACAAGGTCCTCACACATCCACCTTAAAGGAACATTCCACCAAAAATCCTTGGCCATGCATGTAAAATGCTGGTTTAACCAAGTATTCCATCCAAAATCCTCAAAGAGACCTGAGGGGCTGGTTAAAAGGAATATTCCACCTAAAATCTGAAAGGGTGTGTTAGAAAAAATCCTTCAATGTAGACCGAAAAAGGTAGTATGGAGGAATATTCCACCTGAGATGTAGACCTGAGAAGTTGGTTTGGAAGAATATACCATCCTAAACATCCTTACATGTAGACTAAAAGACGGTTTGGAAGAAAATCCACCTAAAATCCTCCAATGTAGACCTAAAAGGTGAGTTTAATGCTATATTCCACCTAAAATTCACTACTGTAGACCTTGGAGGTTGGTCTGATGGTATATTCCACCCAACATCCTTGAACATAAACTTAAAAAGTTCGTTCAAAGGAATATTCCACCTAAAATCCTTCAATGTAGACCAAAAAAAAATCTTGGTGTAAAGGAGTATTCCACCTTAAATGTAGACCTAAAGGATGGTTTGGAGTAATATTCTCCTCTAAAATCTTCCAATGTAGACCTAAAAGGTTGATCTGATGGTATATTCTACCCAACATCTTGGAACATTTACCTAAAAGGTTGGTTTAATGGTATATTCCCAGAAGAACCCTTGAACATTGGGCTTAATGGTATATTCCACCCAAAATACTTGTACATATACCAAGAAGTCAGTGTAAAGGAAATGTAGACCTAAAAGGATTGTTTGAAGGAATATTTAAATGATTATTTTCATTATTTAATAATCTGTTATCAGTCAGAACCCTGGAAAACTTATTTTCATCAGTTTTTTTTTAGTGAAAGTCACAAATAAAGGAGCTCTTGGTTTTTCCCGGCGTTAGTGAGTCAAAAGCTGCTGTTTCAACACAGAACGTTCACATGCATCCACAAACCTCTCAGCACTCAAACACCCACAGACAGGCGGCCGGCTGGGCCGAGGCTCGGCGGCGTCCTCAGACCCACGAGTCGGGAAGTCGCTGAACTTGTTGGTCCGGTTTGAAGGCCTCCATGTGGTCCAGCAGAAGTCCACGTAGTTGGTGTTGGCTTTGAACCACAGCGACTGGCCGCCATCAGGTGGACCGGCTCGTCCTCGTAGGGCTCCTCCTGTAGCCTTGAGGGGACCACAGGAACATTCAGTAGCTGTTGGAGTTCTTCCTGTCAGGGTCGTGGTAGAACGGCTCTGAAGAATCTTGTACTCGTCTTATCTGGAACAATCCAACAGCCTAAACTGTTAACAGCGGTGTAAAGAAGCAAACACACAGGCAGAGATTAGGACTCAAACTAGATTTATTTTAGAAAACAAATCAGCTTAGAGGAATTTGTTCACACATGTGGCTGAATAGGAGGCCGTCCAATCAGGTTAGAGGTCTTCACTCTGTAGGTTGGTTGTTGGGTGAGACTCTAGGACCTCCATCAGCTGACATGGATGTTTGATGGTCTTCCTCTCTAGTGCCAGATGATTCATCCATGAATTCAGCAGCTACAGACTGAAATGAAGCTCATGCTGCCGTGATTGAATTCCTGTTCCAGATCAAATGTTCAGAGCTCACCTTGATGCATGCCGTCTGCTGTCTGATAGTTTTTCTCATTGTAGTCTTCAATAAAGTCTTTTTCCTCATGTCAGGATGTGGTGAGACTCTTTCTCAGTCGCTGCAGACGTCCCTCATTTTGCATCTGCAGAGAAGAAACAGAAAAACTGGTCACTGCTTCAGCATCACAAACGCTCTCCAGCATTGAGAGTGTTTTAGGAATTCATTCATTGTGTTGTGAACTTTGAAGGAGCAGAAACTTTACAGCTGCCAAAGATATGAGCTCCAATTCTGGATGTTTTAGGAAATGAAGTTCATCAAATGAACACTTGATTATTGCTGATAATGTTCATTAAATTACTGAAGAAATCCAACATAAAAACCTGTAAACTCTCAGGCAGCTTTTGTTAAAGTTTGTCTACAATTCTATCATCATGTTCTGGAACCAGGACTCTGCAGAAGTTCCTTCAATCAGATACTTGTGTGTTTCTATTTAAGGCCTCAGGTTTGAACGTACAGCAGAGGATTAGAAAGGAGTGATTTTAATGTTTAAATCAGTCCAGTAAATGTTTGGAGTAAAAATGATTAAAATTTTGATTTAGATAGATTTGTGTCAAAGAATATTGTAGAGTCTCACTTAACTATATCCAAATGAGTTCAGTGTATTTACATTTTATAGAGTATTTGATTTTTAATCTCAATACTGTAGAGTCTGACCCTAAATATCATAATGATGTCAATTTAAATAATATTTTAGTGCAGAGTCATAAACTTTAATCAGCTAAACTTACATAATAAATATCACTGCTCAATCTTAACCTGAACATTCATATTATTGAGATAAATTTACATAAATCATGATATTCTAGGGTCTTAACTGAAATATTTCTAACATTAATCTTTCTGTATTGTGCTGATAAACAACAATAACCCGACTTTCAGATAGTATTTATTGTCTGTGATTGAGACTAAATTCCTCCACATTCTGGAACTGGGCTGAATTTCCCAAAATGGAAACATGGACAGAATTTAACTCATGTATCCATGGCAACGCTAACGTTTCTGCTTCTTACCAAAGTTCACAACACAAGTAAAGATTTGAATGTAAAACTTCAGGGATGACTGCTGACCATAAGTATTCTGATCAATACTTCATGGTCAATATCAGAACAGATGTTACAATTCCAGCTGTTCCATTAGACTGCAGTTATTCAGAGAAATTAAAACATCACATTCCTCATAAAAACTAGATGGGACTTTTATTAAATAAAGTGTTGGTGAATAAACAGCGTAAAAAGTGCAAAGCAGCTCCATTAAATCAGGAGATGTGAGACTTCCACAGCATGGATCACCATCTGCTGTGTTGATTCATAGCTGAATGTCAGAATGAACTGAGCTAGAAAAGCTGCTTTGAGCTGCAACATTACGGTCTGACAATCCAACACCATCACAGTTTTCATCTGGTTGTTTTGCTCCAACATGCTGTGAAGTTCACTTTTTACCTGAATCAATACAGAGATTCTATTTCCAACCAAGACTGGAATAAAAATTAGAATGTTATGAGGTTATTAATGCAACTAAATCCTTTCAGATGGAAGGATTTACTTACTTAGTTCTAAGTCAAGTTTCAGTTGGAGCACATTGCATTCACAAAGAAAAACAGCAAAACCTTCATAGCAACATTTAATAAACCTAAAGCTTCCCTGTTGGCACATTGGTGGAGTTTGGTACTGAGCATCTGAACCTTAAATCCAGTGAGACGACCATCTTCAGTCGAGGCCAGTCAGAGAACTTCAAGACCTTCCATCAGCTGGACCAGATGTGGCATCATCTCCCTCTGAACATCTGGATGACAGGAGAAAAGACAGAAATCAAACACAGATCACAGAAATACAATTTATTCACTTTCATCATTTTAGAAAAGTAGCATGAACTTTATTAAAACTTGACAACATCAGTAAGGAAAGTAAATGTTTTTATCTCGTGTTGAAACTAAATTTAAAGTCAATTTTAATGACAGTTTATCCTGAGAGGAGTGAGAATGGAGCTTTTCTTTCCTTTTTAGAATATTCCCTCAAAATATTCAGTTTATTATTGGCTTTAGAAGCATTTTTCTTTACTTATTTATTTTTAGATACCTCAGACTGATGCACTTTGCTGGTTTGCAGATAATTTCATGTACGACAATAAAAATCTTCTATTATAACATATTTTGCTAAAATAAGAACTGCAAACCTTCTCAACCATCTCTCAGTCTGCAAAATTCCAACTGCAACAAAGAATTATCTGATGTAGTTATTATTATAACCTTTACTGAACCAGCCCTGGAATTAGTAAAAATCTGTATATGGATATGATTTTCTCTGATGGAACCACTAAAACTGCATCCAATAAAGTAAATCTCTTGTGCACTGCACACATACTCCACTTTTGTAGAACTCTGGATGTCAGAGTAAAGGCAGACAGATCCACTGATCAGCCACAACATTCTGACCACTGACAGCTGAAGAGAACAACATCCATCATCTTGTTCTAATGCAACGTTCTGCTGGGAAACCTTGACGTTCATGTGGATGTTTGACATGTACCACCACCTAAACACTGCAGGACAAACAACCCCCTAGTCTCCATGGCAACAGCAGTCCTTGATGCCAGCTGCCTCCCTCAGCAGGACAAACTAAAACTGCTCAGGAGTGGTCCAAGGAACACAACAGAGCTAAGCTGTTCACCTGGGTTCCACACTCCCCACATCCAGATCTGATGGAGCATCTGTGGGATGGTCCAGGATCAGCCTGGTCTAGGTAGGACCCACCCTGCAACCCACAGGATCCACAGAATCCACAGGATCCCCAGAGGTTCTGATGAACCACTGGGTCAGAGGAGTTTTAGCAGCATAAAGGGACCAACACAGTATTAGTCAGGTGGTCAGAATGTTCTACTGTTATATTGTCATGCTGATCATATGATCAATAAATGTTACCATCAATTAGAACATCCACATTGATCAGGAAAAAAAACTATCAGTTCATTCAGAAACTGTGGGGTTAAACCTAAAAACACAGACCTCAACAGCAGTTTGTTTCAAAGCAGAACACCAGCTGGTTTTCACTAAAGAAGCTTTCAGAGCAACAATTAAATGACAGTTTTGTTCTCATTAAGTTCACAGAATCAGCCAAAATAATGTAGACACACATCAGGAAAAGAAAAACTTTTATAAATATTTCATTTATATCAGTACTTCTATACATATAGATTCCTCTTTCTAAGTTTGATCAAATCACGATAACTCTGAGTCCTGTTGTACGATGTTTTCCCAACAGATGGCGCTACCCTCATTTTTTTATTTTTTTATTTAACCTTTATTTAACCAGGAGAGATCCCGTTGAGATTAAAAACCTCTTTTTCAAGGGAGTCCTGGCCAAGATAGGCAGCAGCAAACACAAAACACAGTTATGAATTTAAACAGTTAAGACATGATTAAAATACGAAAAAGAAATTTAAAAAAACAAACAAACAAACAAACAAAAAAAACAATAATAATGAATGGAGCACACAGAAATGTCTGGAAGCCAGTGGCCTCCACTTTGAGCACCTCTTGTAATTGTAGAGGCCAAAGATAACTTTTATTAATCTCCTGATGTCTGAATACATTTGGTATTGAAATATTTATGCAAGTTTTTCCTTTCCTGATGTGTATAAACATTATTTTGTCTGACTCTGTATGATGGGTTTCTGACAGGTCACCAGGCAACATCTTTTTATAATAATGACAAACATACCTGCATTCTACAGGAGTGATTTTCCTCATGTGCAGGTAAAGATGTGTGAGGAGCTTAGAGATGACAGGAGCAGGAGTCATCCTCACTAATTCAGCTTCCACCTAGAAACAGAAAGACCACAAACAAACACACTGATAGACTCTCAAATGTTCAACCTCACAGCCTCAAAATATCTGTTTAGGAAGTGTTGTGTTCCTAAATTCTGCTGAAAGCATTGACAGTTAACCTTAAAGTAAAATAACTTTTTTAAAAACTAAAATACACAGCAGAGAAATACAGGTTGAGATATGCATTCTAATAATGAGGACAGCTGCAGCAGCAACTAACACAGGTGTTCAGCGGTAAGTTAGCCACCTGTGTTAAGTAGCCCGCTAGCTAACTTAGCCACTTAGCTAGCTAACTTAGCCGCTTAGCTAGCTAACGCGTCCGGACCAACTGCTCAAACACGACAAAACACAACTCTTCACAAGTCGCTGACTTAACGTACAACAAAACAACGCTTCAGGTTAGAAGTATTTATCTTCTTACCGTGTTTTACTCCAAAAACAAGGTCAGCAGCAGCCAGAGATGCTAACAGACGTACTGACCATAGATACATAGAAGACTAGATACGCTAGCTGTGGTCTGACCAATCACTGCTCTCTGGCTCTCAGTCAGTCTGACCAATCACTGCTCTCTGGCTCCGCCCTCTGAGAATCTTGTTGTCGTTTGGCTCCACACTTGCTGATGACCACTTCCGGTCTCAGAAAATGAAAAAACGGACCTTTATACGTTTCTGTCTCTTACTGATTTTATTTTTTTGTTATTCTAAATAGAAAATGAAAATCAAAGCGTTTTTTTAAAAAAATCGTATATCCCGTTTTGATTATGAAAAGGAAAAACGCCTTGTATTTCAATTTTAATTTTTGCATTTTAAAACGAAAATCAAATAACCACTCGTTTTTTGTTTTTCAATACCTGTTTCAGAACGGAAAATCCAATTGCCAGATAAATACACGGATTACGGACCCCTCAAGAACTCGCAGTATGGATTTAAAAGCGGTCAATGAGATGAGCTCGGTTAATTTCGAGTCTTTCAGCAACATATTCCATACAAAAGGTGCAGAATAACCAAAGGCTTTTAGGAACAGAAAGCAGCAAATGATCTTGTGAACAGAGTAAAGATCAGAACTTTTCTCTGCAGGTAGAGAACAAATGTAGGTGAGCAGTAGTCCAACTACTGAATTATATGAAAGTAAACCAATGACGGATCCTTCTTCGGTGGTGAAGCTGAAACAGATCAGCTTTATTTCAGAACATCTGTCTGCTTCCTCCTGATGTCTCCTCCTCTCTGGGAGGGACGAGACGGGAAGAGGACGAACTGCTGAGAAATAACGGAGGCGGGATGAAGCCCAAAGTGTGGAAACGAAACTGAACTCTAAGACCAGATGGATGTCCAGTCTCTGATGCTCTGAGGTGAGAGAAAATATTTAATTCAAAGCGAAATTTCCCTCAAAGTGTAACAGAGAGTGCAGCTGAGTTGTAGGAAGAGTTTTGTTGGGTTTCTGTTTTCCTGACGGGACTTCTGGAAGCTGGAGGAGGCTGGTAGTCCAGAAACCTGCCCTCTGGCTCCTCTGATGCTAAATATCAGCTTAAATTTAGACAGTGGTGCTGCAATGCTTCTCTTTGTCAGTTTTATTTTATTTGAGTGGAGTGAAACTTTCAAACTCCGTGTGTTCTGTGGTTTAACTTCCATCACTGTTTATATTTCCATCTTCAGGCTGTTCATCTGTAGATGGACTTTACTGCTGGAATCATCTCTGGAGATGGTGATAGATAGATAGATAGATAGATAGATAGATAGATAGATAGATAGATAGATAGATAGATAGATAGATAGATAGATAGATAGATAGATAGATAGATAATCCCGAGGGAAATTCAAGAATCTACCCTGTAACACACTGCTGTAAAAATACAGCATATTTTGTACAGTAATAAACCTTTCTTAGTAAATACAGCTGTATTCAAATAAATATGAACAGGAAGCTACCAGACAGTCTTACAGCAGACTACAGTCTTTTTCTGGTTTCAGTTTACTGGAGTCCGACCGTAACTCAAATCTCCAGCATTTAGCAAACAGTCAACAGAAAGAAGTGACAAAATAGATATAAAATATTATGTATCAGCAATTTTACTCATTACTGTGGGAAGAACTGGGAGAAAACAAAGAACTGAGGACGACGATTTTCTCATTTTTTGACCTGCAGGAGTCAATTGAAGCTGATCATCCTGCTCCACTGGTTCACTGAACAAGGTAACTGTGATTTAATCAAAGTCAACCTTCCTTTAACTCTGTCAACAGTCTATTTTATTTTTAATTTTTTGACAGTATAACATAAACATAACCAGTTAGTTCCTGCTTGGTGTTAGCTAGGGTTGCTGGCATGAACGCTAATGTTTTCCAGACTGCTAGCTAGCCAGCATCCTCCGCTTTGGCTGCAGTGGACTAAAGTTTGGGTGTTTTTTTTTCAAACCAGGCCAGGAAAATGAATTTCTAAGCCACCAAATCCAAGTAGATTAAGTTAGCTGTCTCTGTCTTTTGTGTAATGTGATGCTCCATTGATCTGTTATCACGTCTCCTCAGGTTCATTTGGATTATTTCAAGTTTTAAAACAGGTTTGTAGGATGTGTCCTCTTGCTTCTCTCTCCACTTAGGAAAGGTAAATTTGCTTGTTATGTAAATGGCTGCAACAAAAAAAACCTATTTAAATGTGTACTGAACTAAGTAGCTGTTAACCCTTCATTGACAGGCACCAAAAAATATTGTTTCCTTCTCTGAAAAAAATCTGAAAATTCAGCAAAAAATTCCCTAAATCTTTGGAAATTTGCAAAACTACAGGAAGAATATTCCAATAATTCCTTAAAAATTTTCATTAAAAGTTTTGTTTAAAAAAAAAAAATCCCCCAAATTTGGCAAGAAAATTCTTGTAAATATTTTCAAAAAATGAGTAAAAATCTTTTTAAAAAAAAGAAAAAAAAACTAAAAATATCTAAAGTGATTCCATATATATCACTAAAATGTCTAATATTTTCTTCAAGAAACATTTTTTTTAAACATTTCTTTTTTCCACCAAGAAAAGCTAAAGCCAGTCCAACAAAATATTAGTGTGCAACTTTTTTTTTGGCCGGGCAGTGTATATTATTTTTGTCATTTCATTGCAGGTGCTTTGTTGGTGTCAACCGTGAGGGGAACAAAGGCCAGCCAGGAGAAGGTGATGTCCAAGAAGTCAGGAAGCTGCTCCAGAAAAAGACATCTACTGTAAATCCCCATGTAGCCTCCTTTATAAAAAGACTGATGGACTCTGAGTGGGACTTCATGTAAACCCACAGCACCTCTCCACACAGGACCTCACTTTGACAAAGGAAAAGCCCAGTCTGCAACCAGATGTTCATGTTGTCATTCTAAGGTAACAAGTCTCAGTATTGTGTTGGGTTCATATAAAATATTTCAGTCCAGGTGTCTCAGTTTTCAAGTTCCAGGTTTGTTCCATGACTTGGTGTTTATTGAACATGATCATGAGTCATGAAAGACTGATTCTGAAGGCAGAGTACCTGAAATGTGATGTGCAGTTTTTATACTGATTGTTGACAACCTGTTAAACATCATTCATTGTTTTTATAGATTTTATTTTTCAAGATTTGAATTACTTGAAATGTGTTAGTTGCTGAATGTGTTCAATGCAGTAGTTAAATAATTTCAATGATGTATCTGTTATTATAGTTCAGAAACAATGGAAATCAAACTGAGGATACCTGGGACATGCAGAATGAAAACCTGTTCAGCACGAAGAATGGATTTTATGTTACTAAGATTTAATGAGTTTAAATCAGTCAGTTAATTAAATGTGTCTGATACCGAATTGGCTTTAATAAAAGCTTAATGTTGAAAAGTCATCTCTTGTCTGAGCCATTTCTATTCTGTGCTATTTCCAGGAGATTTCATTTTGAGATGTGACATTTTTAAATCATTAGCTTATAGCAATATTATCACTTTATGATGTGTCTCTACAAGCGATCCACTCCAGTCCTTTACCAGGAGTCTGTCTGATCCAGTTCCCATGTGATGCTCTAAAGTTAAGTCCAGATGTTGTTCAGGTGCTGCAAAAAGCAGAATCCGTTTGCATTCCAGTATTGAGGAACTGATGTACTTGAATGTATTCCATGTTACCTGCTTATTTATTCAATTATTGAGTTACACCAGTGCGTCTGCAAGGAAGTCATGGAAGGGAGAAATCTGGTAAATGTTTACAGGCAACGAGCTTTAGATAAATGAGAAGCAGTGTGTGTAAGTAGTGGGCCTTCTACACACAAATACAAGCAGACACACAGTAAATCTGTCTTTGATTCATCTATTCATACACGGACCTTTTATTTCAACCCGACAAATCATGTTTTAGTGACTTTCTGTCTCTCCTGCCATTTCCTGAAGCTTACATTCTGTATCTTTACATTTTCCAGGCTCTCTGTGAGCACTTTTTTTTGGAATGTTACTGTTTACAAAAACCAAAACACTTCACTTATATATTATATATCATGTATTTCTGAATACATAAGTGTTCTTAATGGTATGTGTTCCGTTTTATTGTGTTGCAGTATAGCTGATTTCTTGCCTCATCTAAGACAAATTTCTCCCACAGGAGACAATGAAGTAAACTTGAACTTGAGGTGAGTCTGTGGGACTCTCCAGGTGTTTTAATTGCTGGTTCTAATGACATGCTAAACTCACAAACAAATATTAATTTACATATTGACTATTAAAGGAGGCCCAAACTGTACATAATATTGACATTTAAAACATTTTTTTGTATTTGTATCAATAGCAAGTAGTTTTTCAAATGTTTTCCTGCATTTAAATAATTTAAATTGGATAAAACTATTATCTTACAGTTTTTGAATGCTACAGTATTTCACAGTATGTTCTTTTTAAAAATAAATTGTGACATGTCGCTGCCAGATTTTTAGCATTTAGTTTTTTACAGAGACTGTAGCTACTCCTGCTCAATGTGCAGCTGTTTTACTAAAGACTCATGGTCCTGTTCTGTGAGGAAAACAGCAGCGTCACACCCAGCTGCAGCAGGTACTTCGATATCCTCAGTTTCACTGTTTGTTCAGCTCTGTCATCATTTCACAGACTGATTGCTTCACCTGGCATTTCATCAGTGAGCCGTCTGTTCTTCATACTGCAAGAAAGGGACCAGAGTGGAACCTTAAGAGGTAAGAACTCTGGTATTTCTGTAACGTTACCGTCATTTATTTGTTTCAGCATTTGCTTTCTGTCACCAGGACAAACTATGAGGACTTTGGCTACAAATCATGCTAGAATGTTAATTGTGAATTACTTCAAACTTACATTGACATTCTGTCTTTTATTTCAGTAACTGTATTCTACTTTCTAATATGCCTCTGACAAGTTTGAAGGTTGTTTTTTTTTATTCTGAAGCTGAGTGTGGCAAAGCTAACTCTTGACCAACAAGGAGAGTCCGTTGTTATTCTGGTGTATATTTTTTGTTTGTTTTTTGTTGTTATTATTGTCTGTGAGCTCTGAGCTCACTGGACTAGTTCTCCCCTCACAAACCCAAATCTAACTCCTCATTTCACAGCCTCATTTTGTGTTGATGTTTTCAACCTTTACTTTTATGAATGTTACCTTTTTCTACGAATGTGTTTGAGAACAAATCAGCCTAAAATTTCACAGAATTAAACGTTTAATCCTTGCCATAGATCAGAAAACATAGCTAAAAAGTCTGACAGTGGAAGTATGGGGAGTTAACACTGATTTGGTATTTTTCATGTGAACATTTGAAAAGGTTGATTCTTCCCTGAATGTGATTGTGTGTTTGTTTGTCTCCAGATGGAAGAAAATCTGAGAAGGCAGCAGTTTAGTGTGACTCTCGCCATGTGTCTGCTGGCTTTTATTGTGGGTTATTTGTATGATCGAGAGCAGCCCAAGGAGGTTTTCCCGACACCAGGACAGAGGTAAAGCTGATTACTTGTCTGTGTGTGCAAACTGCCTCTTCCTCCTCTATCTTCAAGAACAGGAGACAGTATATTATGAGATGGTTCCATTTAACTCTGTGTAAGTTCCCACTGAACATCTCAAAGGGAACTTCATAGTCATAGTGCAATGAAATGTGGTTTGGTTGCCTTGAGATGTAATTTCAGATGTGTTTGTGCATTACATCCATTCAAATAACTTACAGTCTCTTCCACGTCTTCTTTCACTGTGTATTAACTGAGAATTGATATGTCATCTGTTCAGCATCAGTAGCAAAACAAATCAATGATTCTGCTGTCCCACATCATAAACAACTCAACAGAATAACATTTTATACAGTAAACATGGACACAGACTAGAACGGCAGAATATACTTGTTGGATGATATAAACAGTTGATTATCTGCTTACCTGTAGATTTCTCTTAGAAGTCGAAGAGCCTCAAGATAATTAAGGAACCTTGAAGAGGTTGCAGGAGGAACATCTCATAAACTCCACATTGGTTCCTAGAGGATCTAAAAAAAATGTATTTATGGAGTTATGTGTTGACCTAAATACATTTTTTTTCATAAACAGTTAAAAATGGAACTCTGAACCCCACAGAATGGTTGTCTGAAGGTTCTTTCTGAGGAATTCATCAAGAAACCTCATTGTAACTTTTAATAGCCTGCAATGGTTCCTCAACGGTTCGTCTCTACAGTGACGATGGTGAGGATCACCCAAAGGTTCCTCAGAGCTCTTCTGCTTCTAACAGTGTATCCACTTAACCAAACAGTTGTGTTCTTGCGAGACCAACCTGAAGTAACTCAAAGCCTTTTATGGCCAATGAGACTGTTGCAGGCAGGAAGCGTTTCCTTCTCCAGGGCAACAATAGTCTGCACCCCAGACTTTGACGTTCTCCTGCTTTATTTTACCCTCAGTGCAGTCTGGTTGGGAGTTCCTCCTCTGGCTTTCTACACACAAACCATTTACCATCAAATTTGTGTAGGTTGAATTTGGACTCATTTGACAGCAACTCACATCTAAGCAAGCTGCATTCGGTCTGTGCATAAATTTGGCAAATGTAACTGTCTTTTTCTTTGAGATTATGAACCGTTTCCACTGCACCACTCTCCCTCGATGGTAAACTCTCATTGATCTGTGAAGGAGATATTCTTGCGCCTGTTTTTCCCTGTTTGTCTCAATTTTAATTACAAATATGCTGTAGTTCAGTGGTGCTGGGCTTTCTGGATCTGTCTCCGGTCCGGTCCATAATAACATCTAGTTTCTTTCTGCTTATAAACCACACAACTGTAACAGTGACTACACATGATGTATTGCATGTCAGTACTTCATTACATCATAAAGGGGTCATCACTAAAGTCATTCAAGAGTTGAAACAATACAACTTGTGACTCAGAAGGTGGAGGAGGCCCCTATTTGCTGCTATGTGCAATGATAATGGCCATTTAATGAGCTCATCACATCCGAATCAAGTGATAAAATCAAAACTAAACTGAAAGAGAGCTGATTTCCTCTGTAAATACTGAGATGAAAGATGAATTTCTTTAGATATGGAGCGTTTCGTCGGACTACAGTTGAACCACTGCAAAGCTGCACCAAGAGGCTTGCCTTGGAGCTGGTTAGCTTGGTTATTTGTGATGAAGCTCTGCTCTTTATTGGTGAGGTGGAGCCAACATGCAGGAGAGCCAGAGAATGAAAACTGTTATTCTGTGTAACTTGTCCTATAACGTGGTGGGTCAGGTCTTCCAACTTATCCACCTTTTAAGGTTCGAAATCAGGGCATGTATCAACATTCAGTGGTGTAATTCCTTAAAGTGAGAGTAAGAGCAGCTGCACTGTTTGTTGGGGAGTTGGTATGTTGCTCACCAAATCAGGCTTCCTAGCTACAGTCTCATTGGCCTTAAAATTTCATGGAAAAGGTTCTTTGGGTTGCACTCTCTGAATTACGTGATCTTTATGCTACTATAACCGTGTGGTTGTTTTTAAATGATATCATTTTTTCTATTCACATCCATATTATTCCCACCCTTTCAGGTCAGAACTTCCCAGTCACCTTCCTCCACCTGGTCCATGCACTTGTCCTGAAGACTCATTTATTCTCAAAACTTCCATACCTGAGAACCAGTATGAGGAGCTGCTGCAACGCCGAGCTAAGGAGTTCCAGAAATACAAAGCCAGGTACTGAATGGAGGGATGGGTTGAGGACTGGATGGGTGTTCTCATTAGCTATATTTTTATATTGTATTTTAATGCACATTTGAAGTATAGCTAACATTAGTTAATGGGGAAAAAAGAAAGAAAGTCAATCGAAATTGGAAATTTAAAAAAAAAAATTGTAATGAACCTCAAACTCCGATTGATTTGTCTTTTTCCACTTGATTCATTGTTTTTGCCTCTGAACAGCATGAAAGATGACCATTACTAGCAGACAGGAAAGACAAATTGCACCATTCCCAACTGAAAACAAAGTGGCTGAAGTTTATTTAATTAGTTTGGTTCTTCATCTTTGAGGCTTTTTTAGTGGTTGGCAAAACTGGTTTTGTTTCTGGTTTCTACTGTGTTTAATGCAGGTAGCGTGTCCTATAGTGCCACCTTCTGGTGACACTATGCAGCCTAGTTTATTCACTCCAAAACAGGAAGCATCCTACGTCATGATTTATTTGCTTCAAATTTGCTTTGCAATTATGTGGAAAATCAGTTATTGAATGGTTTAATTTTTCCAATACTATTTCAGCAGCACTTTGTTTTTCCGCTTAATATCTTGTACTTGTGTTCACATTTGCAAGCAAATGTTTGTTCAAATGTAAATGTCAGCACAGCAGTTGAGTCCAAGAGCAAACCGTTTGCACGACCGACCAACACTGCATCTCCCCAGCAGGACATCATCTGTACTATCCAGACTGCTGTTTGCTTTGCCAAACTCCCCTCTGCAGTATCCTATCCAGGGCTATACAGTCCGGCCTCTGACAACCACTCTCATACCAGGTAGGTTACCCTCTATATCTGGCTCAGAGAGCAACTTATCAGTGGTCAAGTTTTTACGTTATACAATAAAATGACACAGTAATAAGTTGGAGAAAGTTGACTTTGTCAGAGTCAAGGAAACATGCAGTATCAAATTAGACATTCAAGAAACTTTATCCGTAAGCGCAAAGACGAGTCACACCAAAAAAAAATACAGTTAAGATAGATTTAGTCTTTCAGTGCTATACCCTTCTGCAGCACAGAATGCCATGCTTACTCTATGCTCTGTGCTATGAACTAGATAAATAAACAAACTAAATAACAAAATTGTTTACTTAGCCTTGGAATTTCAATGCTAGAGTCCCACTTCAGGTTTGTCCATTCCCAAGGCTTCACTATCAGAGAAGTTACGCGAAAAGTGTTTTAAAAGAGGTCACCAACTTCAAATGTAAATGGGTAAAATAAATATCTAAATTTAATATATTTTCTTCTATCCTACTCAGTTATTTTGGCATTATAAGCTCTAATGCTTATAGTATTTGTTAACCAGCCCAGTGTAGGAAGTTAGGTCTCTATTCTCGCATAGTCAGACCATTCTACACAGCGCTGTGTAGAATGGTCTGACTACATCTCATGATTCTTTTATAAAGGGGCCTTACATTCTTGATTGTTTGTATTTTTATTGAACATAAACAATTGTGTTTGGTGGAGCTGAGCTAAGGATGTAGCAGTGGTATACCTGTTCAACAATTAAATGTATTGGTGCAACATTTGCTGCAGGGTATTGAGTATTCTTCACCAAAACAAAATATGGTAGGTTGAGTGTGCTGCACTGAAGGGGATTTGAAAATGGTAACACATACATAGCAGAAGGGGAGGAGAAACTTACAAGACATGCTTATCCAGTGGCAGACGTACACAGCCTACATCCAGTGAGTCAGGTGATAAGGAATTCAGTCAAGTTTTGAGTGCAGCAGGTGATCTGCAATAGCAGGAGAACTCAACATTATGGATGTTAAAAACAACAAAGTGAAAATAGTGATGAGCATAAACCAGACAGGACAGAAAGCTTCATAGAGATTTTATAGGACTTACTTCACTGTCTTGGTGAATTGATTTCCATCTGTTATAAAAGTCGATTAAACCTGAAACTGTCTTTCCATAAAACTGCATCATGCAAGTGTTGGATCATTTTAATTTCAGGTTTAGGGCTCTATGCAGGAGAAAGAAACAGCTACAAGGTTGGTGTGATCCTGAAGATCAGATCGACAACTCATTCTCATCCAGATCTCCCTGATTGAATGGTTTGGTTTTTCATGCAAGATGGCTGCTGATTTTCATTTATTTGTGTTTAATTGAAATATAGTTCAGTGTGTATGATATAAAACATAACACACTTCAGATAAGGTTTTGGTGTATCTTAATCTGGTGTTACTGGTGTCGTAAATGTGACCACTGTAACCCTGTAGGGATTTGCTGATCGTGACTCATGTTGAGATTCTGGGAATGAAGACACTGAATTTACATTAACGCTCTCACACTACTAGTTCTTTTGTTTTGTGCAAATATTGCAAAGGCAGATACATACATCATGTTCTGTCATTGTTCAGCATCCATCTTGATGTTAACTGTGGTGTAAGGCGCAGAAACCTCACTGCAACTGTGATAGAAATGCTGTCTTTTACTGGCTTTACATATTGTCAGGCAAACAGCTGCTGTGGTAAGACATGTGTAGTAAAATCAATGACGACTTTCAACATTTCTGAAGGCCTGGTCACACCAGCAATTAAAAATGGAAACAGCTCCTTGTAAACTCCATTCATTTCAATAGAACCACCATGAGCAGCGAGCTTCTTTAGCAGGTGAGAAGCAAACCTCCACAAATTTTCTGTGTTAAATGACTTTGGTGCAGTTTGACTTAGAAACTTGCACCATTGACCAACAGCAAAGTATTTAAACGTGTCAAATGTGTGTTTTGAATCACTTGGTAAGCTCTTCCTCCTGATTAAAACTTTGTACTGATTGAAATGTCTGTAAATGTTCAACATGCCATCAAACATCTAAAATCAAATGTTTTGCAAAGACATAGGGGTGAATTTCATTGTACTACATCCTGGTGTGACTGGGCTTTTATTCAGTAAAACCTGAGTGTAAGGGTGCAGTGGTGCCGCTGCTTATTGTGTTCTTCCAGCCTTTGATTGCTGCACATATTAAGGCCTGCAGTGACTCTTCTGCTCTTTCTGCTCTTTCCAACACTGACAGCAGGACCTGTCCTTGCTTACACTGATTTTCTGGTTTGGTAGTTGTGGTGTGGGCCTGGCCTTCATTCAGCTTTGCGAATGAACAAATGAAAAATTATGTAAGAAACTGAAAGCAAATCAATACTAATAGCCTGAGGAGTGTACTATGAAGCAAGATCAGTGGGTTAGCAGAGAATATTGGGTCTAAAGTCAGAGTGTCAGCTCCTTACTGAATCCTTGTTGAGGAAGTTTGTCTTTAAAAAAAAAAAAGACCAAAATAGAATTTTCAAGTTCTCTATTTTCCAATGCTCCCTGAACTATTCATCTGTGATGTGCTGTTCTGTCCAGGAACTTAATTAAATCTAAGTTTATAGTTGTGATATTTCATCAAAATCTTCTCATTCTACAGGTCAGATTTTAAAATTGCCAAAAAGAAATCCAGATTCTGTCAAAAACCACAATTCCTGCACTCATCGATGCAACCGTGAAGCCATTAGTTAACAAAAAGTAAATAAGAACCACCATTGTGATATCTACTATCTCAGACTGGGGTTTTGGGTTTTGTTGAGCCAACATACACAAATACATCTGACCATTTCAAACTTGCTCCGTTGTACGCCCCTCTGGTGCCTGAAACAAACTTTGACCTTTCTGAAATTTTCTGATGATTGGTGGCCAGATTCTTGCAGTTTTCTTCTGCTATTGTAAAGCTAAATGCAGATGATTGTATCGTCTGGATACTGTGACTGCTGTGTAGTTTATTCATGTGTCTCTTTACTAGGTGTCCCTGAATGTGTCCAACGGCATCCTGACCACAGAGACTCCAGCTGAAGGAGTGACAGTGAAAGGTGATTCCACTGTCTCAGCTAAATTCAGATCATGTAGGATGCAGCTGCTGGATGAATATGAGTCTGTCTGATTCAGTTAACCAAAACAGTTGTTGTGGCTACTGTGTCACTTTTATATATTGTTGAACTAAACTGACTATACTCAGCCAAACTAGTGATTTTCCATAGTTTCAGCCTTTTCTTAGATGTTAGTGATCTTAATATAGCTGCTGGCTATTTGCAATGTTTCAGATCTTTGAAAGTTTGTACTATTTGCCAGGAATCCATTGTTTTCATTTTAATACATCATACAAATCTGCTGTGATGAAATTTGTCTGTCAGATTTGTACAGTGAGGCAACACGAGACAAACTCGTCATGTTATTTGCATTACCACATTTATGGAACAAATAATATTAATGTACACTTCAGTCTTACCCAGTACATGTCCCACACCAACCTTCATTTTAATTGCCTGTTAACAGCAGAGAATCTTAATGATTTGCCTTGAACATCATCAAAAACCACCATATTATGAAGGCGGTCAGTTGATGATTAAAAGGATTTTGTTAGATTCTTGTGAACATCTCTGCTTGTAAATGACAGGAGCTGGTGAGAAGGAACTGATCCTTGAGTCCAGCAGTCTGCTGAGCCTGAATGACCTGCTGGCCAAAGTGTCCTACACCAGCACCGTCTACCATATAAACACTGGAGATCTGGGTAGGTGTCCAAGACATGAGAAATAAGCTAGAAAGAGTCATATTTCTAAGACACATGAAATGGCTTAAACAAGAGTCCCCCTGCAGTGTGCCTTCAGTAAAGTGTATTTTTTGGTACTTAGCAACCTTCCAGTTTGAAGACCACAAAGCCGTGTTTCCCATTGCAATCAAACAACCTCACCTGCCAGTCCTGTACGACATGGGAACAGGTAGGCGTGCTCTCCTCATGACGGGCTGAATATCTGGTCAACGTTCAGCTATTTATAGCTGGATTCTATTTCTCTGTCCTCTGAGTGTTGAAGTGTTCAAGCATCAAGAAAAAGAACTGTTCAAGAAGAAGATTATCTCTTTTTTATTAGCCTGAAAATCTAATCTAGCTAGGACTCTAGCTGTATTATTTCTCAAGTTAAGGCATTTCAAACATTGTTCCACTGATTGGTGCAAAAAACAAAAATCAAGCAAGACCCCACCTTCTTGAAGAATTTTTACTCAAAAACTGATATCACCCAGGACCCCAGATTTTACATACGGTCAACTCAATCAATATTCACCTCTTTAAAATAAGTATCGGTAAAAACATCAGAGAAGATGGTCAGGCGTTGGACATTCAGTGAACTGAGGCAGAATGACCCAATAAATTGTACACTAGATGTCGTCATTCATAAAATTAAAGAAACTTGCAATAGTAACCCAGCAGGTCTAATATCACTTCGGTCTTCTGTCTTCTCTATCACCGAGAATTTATCCAAGTTTAGTCAATGTGGTCAATCACTTGATCCTGAGAATAAACTACTACAACTAGCCAGCAGTCTCATGTTAAACTGTGTGGAGAATTCATGCAACAGTATTCATTCTCCAGTCATACACGGCGACTTATCATTCTGTCTTGTTTCTTTAAATGACTCTGTGCTGACCTCTCTGTCTGTCAGACATCAGCTCTCAGGTCACCATCACCACTAAGACCTTCCTGCGTTACGACAAACTGAACGTGCTGTTGGATAGCATCCGGCGATTCTACAGAAACATTACAGTCATTATTGCTGACGACAGCTTGGAACCAGAGAACATTCCTAGAGAAAACATGCAGCATTACATCATGCCTCCAGCACAGGTGCACACACACTAGCACCCTCATTTATTAGCTTAACACACATTATAACTCCTGACTTATTCAAATTCTGACATTGGGTTTTCACATTTTAACTGTGTTAGCTTAACTTGTGTTTGGTAGAATAACAGCAGTTCTGTCATACTGAATACGTATTAAAATGATTAAGTTTAGCCTGTGGGTCCCTCTTTACCACAGTCTGAAAGTCCTGAATAAAAAATTTCCATACCCTAGTAAAGGCCATAAGGATCATGGCAGTGTTGAGTTTCCAGTGACTCCTATAACTCTGAAATGTCTGGGATGGAATCAGTGAAACACGTCTCTTGGTTCCAAAAAAATACCATGTATGTTGCTTCTTTTATAGATTTTTTTAAACATCTTCTGGAAATCTTGTGGGTCAAAATGTACGTACAGTAATGCTAATATTTACTTAAGCATCCTTTAGCTATTTTCACGTCCACTACTGACTTTTGGTAGCCGTCTATAAGCTTCTGGTTCTATCTTTGAACACTCATTATGACAGAATTAGTACAATTTGTTGGCTCTCTGGCACAGACTTGATTCTTCATCAGTCCACAGGTTCTTGATGGGTTTAAGTCAGGACTTTGGGGACACCAGTCTAAACTCTTACTTCTATCCTGATTTAACCATTTCTTTACTACTTTTAGTGTGTGTTTGGGGCCATTGTCTTGTTGAAACACCTAAATGCATCAAAGACTCAACCTTCTGGATGATGATAATTTTTTTTGAACGTGGAAGTAATCCTCCTTTGACATTATTCGGTATGCTTAGTGTAAAGATGGTCTTGAGATCTGTAGCTGCTCTAAGGGAATTTCTTGACTCTGTCTCTCTCACTCTCAGGATAGAGATTATCAAATCTGAAATTACAACTACTATTATCATTTTATTGACAAGTTATTTCATTTCTTCTGTAAGTTCTCTGCATTGAAATGACTGCAAAAGATGTGAAAACCTGTTTTCTCCTTCAGGGCTGGTTTGCTGGCAGGAATCTGGCAATCTCCCAGGTAACCACAAAGTACTTTGTGTGGGTGGATGATGACTTCCTGTTTACGAAGGACACAAAACTAGAGAAGCTTGTGGAGGTGATGGAGGCAATCCCTGAACTGGATGTGGTGAGAATGAAACCGTTCATGTCTAAGGAGTCGGCTTGTTTTAATTGATTCAAATAGAACATCATGAAGTGATTTGCCCGTAACCCTAAAGTTGTTGCTAGTGGACATTCCAGGCTCTGGTTGCCCACTCCATTTCCCACCCAACTGGTTCTTAATCAAACTGGCTAGCCTACGCTCCAACAGTGACACTCCACCCAGGTTTAATTTATTTTACAAACTACAGCTTATAGATGGGTTCATCGAAACGTTCTAGGACTGTACACAGTTGACATACATGGAGCGTGGGAATAGCAGTAGCTCTCATTAAACAGGAACATGTGACATCATGCTATCAACCATACTACTACCGTGTACAATCAGCATTGAATCTCTGTTCTTATCAGGTTGGTGGTTCTGAACAGGGGAACCAGTTTCAGTTTATTCTTGAGTATGAGGAAGGAGAGGAAATGGACGGAGGCTGCCTGAACCGGAATAGGACAAATTTCCACCCGTTGCCTGGTTACCCACAATGCTCTCTGGCCAGCGGCGTGGTCAACTTCTTCATGGCTCGTACGGATTCAGCCCTAAAGGTGGGATTTGATCCGAAGCTCCTGCGGGTAGCGCATTCAGGTAGGTCCAGACCTCAGCAGAAGCAGGAAGTCCAAACCTAGCTGAAGATTTTCATCTTAAATCGTGAATGTCTGACTCTGACCCTAGAGTTTTTTATGGATGGCCTGGGCTCCCTGCTGGTTGCCTCGTGTCCTGACGTGGTTATTGGCCATCAAACAGGACCAAACAAGGATCCTCGCTACGACCGCTTCAGAACCCCTGAAGGGAATGACACTACGTACAAACTGCGGCTTCACTTCTTCAAAAACCACCTAAAGTGTGTCCGATATGGATAGATGACAGAATGTGGACATCAGAATTACTGGTTTCAGTTACCTGCTTAAAATCTCTTTATTCACCATTATAGCTCGAGTTAATGAAAACAGGACATTCTACCTGGAGGTAAAATTTGGAAATGGTATTTTTCTTTGTCCAGATCAAACTTTACATAATATATCTGAAATTTCTGTTCATATAAAAATCTAATCTGCTTTGTGCAGTGAATGGGTTCCTGGTCAACAGGTGGAAAAAGGTCATTAGTATTTTCACTACAAGATCAGGGGGCTGCTCTGAAGAAAACTAAATTATATGAAATGTAATCTAAAAATGTAAAATGTTGACATCACTCATCATATTTGTCTTTCTTTAATTTCAAAATAAAAGGGCGTCCTATTTTGACAATAGCATCTGTTTAAAAAAAAAAGAAGAAGAAGAAGAAGAAAAAGGATTTTCAGGACATTTTGCATTTTCTTTTTATGGTTTTATGTGCGCTGTAAAGAAATCTAAGCACTAGATGTTCACATACAGTGGTAGAAAGAAGTCTTCAGACACCCTTAAAATTTTACATCATGAAATATTTGTGTAGAATCTTTTTTGTGTTTCAAAAGGTGTGGCTGCATTAGACAGACACAAACAAATGTAAATTATGTTTTTTGTTTATTGTTTACAAGAAAAACTAACAAACTAAATTCTTGACAGTTTCAATCTGTCAGTTCTCAACATTGTTGGTATCAAAGTCAACAAATAACAGAGAATGTGTTCAAAGCTGAACATAAAATAAATCTGGGTTAATATATCTAATATATATAATGTTGTTTTGGAACTGCTCGTCACTGACTGCTGCAGAAACCTCCAGATTCATCTGTTTTTATCTGTCACATGCAGTATGTGCAGAGGAATACAAAAAATAAAAAACACTTTAGTAAAAGATGTGAAAGTAATAGCAAGAAAAGCAAGAAAGAAAACACAGCCTGGCAGTGGCATTATGGTAAATTATTCAAATACAGTCATTCAGGAAATATAACATGCAAAGAAAAAGGAAAAAAGTTTGAAAACAAAAAGACTCTCAGCCACATGGATGGATGGATGGATGGATGGATGGATGGATGGATGGATGGATGGATGGATGGATGGATGGATGGATGATGGATGGATGGATGGATGGATGGATGGATGGATGGATGGATGGATGGATGGATGGATGGATGGATGAATGGATAGATAGATAGATAGATAGATAGATAGATAGATAGATAGATAGATAGATAGATAGATAGATAGATAGATAGATAGATAGATAGATAGATAGATAGATAGATAGATAACAATACAAGGTGTTTTGTGTTGGCTAAAATTCTAGCTTACGTAACGCTGAATAGAATATTTGATTTTTCCTCTTTTATTTTGAAAGCGACTAACAGGATGAGTTAGTATATGAGTGTGGCGGTGACTTGACAGATGTGTGTTGAAGTAAATCAAAATCTACAAGTATAAAATCGGTCAGTAGAAATATGTATTTAGACGGCTCTAAATGAAGTAACTACTAGGAATAAAATAGAACAGCGGTTATTGATGGTTGTCTGTTCTTAATTGATTTTAAAAATTTACTCTTTTATTACCTTATTTTGTTGTGTAGAAACACTAAGGTTGAAAAAGTAACCATAAATTTAGCAAAATTAACCCTAAATTTCCTAAAAGTAACCATAAACTGTTTTAGTTGAGATCCAGTTTGGTCATCAGGGGGGTGGGACAAGAGAAAAATGATATTTTAGGGGGAACTCCAGACTTATTTGGTATTTTAAAATATTTTCAAACATTCTTTTCTCAGTTTTTTTTTAGATTTGGTCTCAGGACATGAACATTTACACAACTACTGCATGTTTCAGTATTTTGTACATGGATGATTTGAAGTAAAATGTCCTCCAGTTCTGGAATGCTGGAATAAATGCAGCTATAAACTTCAGAGGCCTCCACTCTTACTGCTCTTTAAGCACATCCCAGTTGATGTGAAATGTTTAAAAATGCTTCCAAACTCCACACTAATTCCTGCAGCTTCTCCTCGTCCTCCTCCTCAGCTGATGAGTAATCGCCTCCAGCTGTCCTCTGCAGCTGATTGTGCTGAGCTGGGAGGTTTCTGGAGATGCCGGCTGGATTACCTGGACTGATTCTTCTCTAAAAACTTTCCCTGCTGCTGGAGAGAAGCTCACCATGCAGACTGCAGGTCGTTGGGCCTCCCTGGTTCTGCTGATTTCTGGTGCTTTCAGGGCTGCAGAAGCCATTCGGACTTTAAAAGAGGAACCCATGATCGATGCTGAGGGAAGAGAGTATAAATCTGCTCCGTTAAGGGTTGAGGATTCATTCAATGATGAATCCACGGTTCGTGTTCGGTGCACTGAGGTGTCCATGGTCGTGGTGGTGAAGGCTGATCTGTATAAAAATGGACGCCTCGTGTCCCCAGAGGAGCTTTTTCTGGGAGAATCTGAGCCTTCAGACGGTCGGTGTCGAGCTGCTGCTGCTGCTGGTTCAGATGATTACATCATTGAAGCCGACCTGAAGGACTGCGGCTCTAAGTTAACAGTTAGTGGATTTATCTGTGAGTTTTTCCAGGAAAACCTGGACTTGCTGTTGGTAACGTGTCTCATGTTGACCTCTAGATATCTGAGGACTCCGTGATCTACTCCAACGTGCTGACCTTCTCACCATCGCTGGGTTACCATGGCATCACCAGGACGAGTCAGGCTGCGGTCCCCGTTTCCTGCCACTACAAAAGGTGATGCTTTGACTCTTATCTTATACAGAGATGCTTTTATCTGGAGATCTGCTGAACGAAGGCTTTGTTTGGATGTAAAACCACATCTTTCCTCCTGCATGTTATAAAGGTTCCACTTCACAATGTTTTAAACGTGAAGATAAGCAGTTTAAGAGCACAAAGTGTGAAATTTACCACATTTTGTTTGCCAGCATCGATGAATCCGGCTGGTTTGTTTGCACAGAGTAACTCAGACGTATGGAAACACACTACAGACCTAAAGACTGGAAGCAAGAACAAAAAGAGATCAGAGATTCATTGGTGCAACAAAATCAACCTGATTGTTGTATAAAGAGTCACTCAGAACACATTTTTACTGTAATTATCAGGTATTCATATCTTGTTTACTCAGATGTTTCTTTCTAGTCATTAGAGATTAACACAGCTGAGATTTATCAGGATTTCTGTCTGTAAACTCTCAAAAGTCAAAGAGCTAAAATGAATAATGCACCTTGACAATGCTATAAACATAAAGTATTATTATTATTGATTACTTCTTCATGCTGGTTGATTTCCAGGACCCATGTGGTGAGCAGCAGCAGCAGCAGCGCTCAGCAGCAGCAGCCGCTGACCTTCTACTCTTCTGCAAAGGATTCAGCAGGAAGCTCTGTTTTCTCTCTGAGACTGATGGCTGGTACGTTCTAGGTCTGGCTGCTGGATTCTGTTCATTAATGTATGTGTAGTGATGTGTTTGTGAACCTGCAGACGACTGGACAAGCGAGCTGTTCTCCAACAGCTTCTACCTGGGAGACCTCCTGCACCTGGAGGCGTCCTACAGCGGTCCAGGAAGAAGACGTCTCTACGTGGACAGCTGTGTTGCCACCCTGACGCCCGACGAGGCCTCGGTCCCCAGATACTACTTCATCGAAAACAACGGGTCAGTGTTGGTGTTTAAACCACCTCTGGAGCTTCAGGATGACTTTTTTATTACTGTTAACATGTAAATTAGTAACTTTTTCTGGATTTTGGTTATTATCTGTTATTACTATTATTTTACAAGCCTAAAGTAACCATCCACGGTTCAAAAATACATTAAAATCAGAGTTTAAAATGGTTAAATTAATAATTTTTTGTGGTATTTTACTGGTTTTTATCTGTAATTTAAGAAAACAAAATATACAATTAATTTTTTTTAAAAGATCACGGTTAAAAATAATTTTTCTTTTAAAAATGTTTTGACAGTTAACCTATAAAATGTTAAATATTAAATGTTCTTCTTCTTCTTTTTTTTTTTTACAGTTAACATGTAAATTAATGCTTCACTAGTTGTAAATTGTTCCAAAAAAAATTTCACAGTTAAAAATGATTAAATGATCTTTTTTGATTTTGTTTTTACAACAGTTGGCATATAAAATGTTAAATATTTAACAAATTTAATATTAAATATTTAACAAAATTTAATGTCATTTTACTGGTTATTATCTGAACTTTAAAAAATGGGGAAAGTTGGTAAAATAACTGTAGATGGTTAAAATAAAACCTCTCTCTGTGTATGATTATTAAAGTGATAAACTTGATGTTGCTCAGGTGTCTCACGGATTCAAAAGAAGCGTCTTCCAGGACTCTGTTCCGACCCAGACTGAGGACCGAGTCGCTTCAGCTGCAGCTCGACGTCTTCCTGTTTGAAAAACATTCCAGGAACTCGGTGAGTCTCCCGAAAGCTGCTCGGTTTAACTCGTTCAGAAACGCTTCATGGTTGCATGATGGAGTTTCTGTGGTTTTCTCCCTCCTTTAGATATTTATAACTTGTCAACTGAAGGCGACGCCTGAAATCTGGACCAGCAGCCGCATTAATAAGGCCTGTAACTACGTACGCTCCAGGTGAGCTTCTTTTCTTTGTCTCAGGTCAAGTCAAGTTAAAATGGTGAAAATCTGCCATCAAGAGTGCCAAAAAAAGTAGAATATTATAAAGTTAAAAAACTGGAGAGGGAAAAAACACTAACATAAATAAATAATAATCTGTAATATTTTTTGCTGCTTGAAACACAGTAGGAATAATGATATTTCACAGTCAAATATAAAATAATTTTCTATAAACATGCAGGTTTTTGATGGAAGTTAGATTTACTTTGGATCTGTGTTTTTTGTTTTTTAGACAATTAAGAATTAAATTAATGCTTTTTATTTTATACTGGTTATAATCTTTAATTTAACAGAACAAGGAAATTCTATGAAGTAACAGTAAATTGCTCAAGAAAATGTAAAATCACAGTTAAAAGTGGTTAAATGTCCTTTTTAAAATAACTGTTAACATTTAAATAGTTTGCTTCAGGGATTTTATTGTTTATTGTCTCTAATTTAACAAAAAAGGAAACATTTATAAAATAATAAATTGTTTAAAAAATCGTAGTTAAAAATGGCTAAATGTTTTCTTTTTTTCCCAAAATGTTAACATGTAAATTAATTTTTTCCTCGGATTTTACTGGTTGTTATCTGTAATTTAACAAAAAAGGAAAAATATGGGAAAATTATTCCCAAAAAAAGAATTTGAAAAATCAAAGTTAAAAATGTTAAATGTTCTTTTTTATAAAAATAATTGTTAACATGTAAATTAAAACTTTTTTGTCAGATTTTACTGGTTATTATCTGTAATTTAATAAAACAAGCAAAATCTATAAAATAACAGTAAATTGTTTTCAAAAATCATGCTTAAAACTTTTAAGTTTATCCTTAAATGGTCTTTTTTTTTTTGTTTTTTTACTTTACACCATTAACATGTAAGTTTACTGGTCATCTGTAATTCAACAAAACAAGGAAAATAGATACAGTAACTATAATTTTTTTTATTAACTTTTTTTACAGTTAATATGTATTTTAATGCTTTTTTAATGGGATAAATCTATGACTGTAAATTGTTAAAATAAATAACTGTTAATTTTTTTTACAGTTAACATATAAATTAATACTTTGTTTGTGATTTTTCCTGGTTATCTACAATTTAACGAAACAGGGAAAATCTATAAAATAGCAGTAAATTGTTCCAAAATAGTTATAAATAAATAAAATTTATTTCTATTAACCTTTAAAAACTGAAAGAAATTAAGAAAAAAAATCCCTGACAATCACAAAAAGTCAGATTTGTTTAGTAGTCAAATGTTGTGCGAGCTCACAATAACAACGATGAGTGTTTTTCATTATATTAAAGTATTTGTTCCTCTTCAGGTGGGAAAACGTGGACGGTGATGACGCTGTGTGTCAGTGTTGTGACAACAGCTGTAGCATGAGGCCGTCCAGAGGTTAGTATGATGTAGAACTGAGATATTTCATCCACTGGATTTATGTGCAGCAGAAAACCAACTGTCCTGTGGTTATTTCAGATCTCATGCTCTGTGGCAGCGTGACTCTCGGACCGCTGATGATTTCTCCCAGAAAGTAAGCAAAGAGTGAAGGTTAAGACAATAAACGACAAACTTTCAGTGGCTTCCTTCACTCAGCGCAGTGACATTAATGTGATTTATGATGCGATGGAGAGTTTCCTTCCTGGTGTCTTCCAGGATGTGAACGGTTTGAGAAGCATGAAAAGGATGAGAATTACATGATAGGGCAAGGAAAAATGACTCTTTTCCCCTTTCTAAGCTCATAATGGCCTTTAAACAGGCAGCATTAGATTAGATATCATCTATTCTGATGTGACTAAGACCAGTTGTCTCCATGCTGGTCTATAATCTAAATCTGACCTTCCAACTACAATATAAACCCAAAGATCAGAGAGGCTAGGGGTGTGTACTTCTACCTTAAGAGGCGATCCGATACGAATCTAGATACACGGGTTGCTATACAATTCACTAACGATACATTTGAATACGATACGATTCGATGCAGCTTGAATCTATTTGTGTGGTGAAAAACATTAAAGGGAAATGTTTGAGGTCAGAACAATGTTATCGTGTTTATTTTTCTAATACACAGACAAGACAGACTGTTGCTGTATTAAATATGAGAAAATATTAACATCAACCCCTTCAGTGTAATTCAATCAATAAACTTTACAAAAACTTTTCAACACTGAAAACTTAAAGTGTTTACAAATGGCACAAAGTAGAGGAAAAACTATAAAAGAGGATGAAAACAAAATGTTTTTGGACAAGTTACTGTTTTTGTGCTTGCGTTAGCTTTGTTAGCACTAGCATCCACAGATTCCTCGTCACCTGCATCGGTGTCTCTGCCGTCTCAACAGGTGATTAGTTGTGCTACCGCTGTACCTAATCACAACTTTACACACTTTACAAATGGCCAGACTTTGATCCAGCTTTACACCCTTCTTTTAAAAAAATCCAATTTCATTTAGCAGACGCTCTTATTCAAAGTGATATATTATTATATTAGATTTAAGATTTGAGGGTGCATTGTAAACTGTGCAGGTGCTGTCAGTTGTGCTGTTGTGTTGTTGTTGCGAGCAAACACGTTATGCGAACGTTAGTCTCGTAATAGTGAGAGTCTCTCAAGACTTTAGTAGCAGAGCTCCAATCAATCGATTCATAACTTTACCACCAGACATCGACCGCTCCACAGTGGATACGGATCCATCCAGAGACCCGCCGATCGATGTACTCATATGTTTAAAGTTAACCTCGATTTCCGGTTTGTATCGGTGGATCTTTACACTCCTAGTGCTGGCATTGCTTGCATGTACTGCTGTTCTGTCGGTGTCACTTCTCCTATCAGTAAACTTTACTCACAGCCTACATCATCTGAGTCTCCAGTGTCTCTGCGTCCGCCTCAACATCGCTGAACTTCCACAACAATTACCATATTTCAAGCCAAGGGAATCGCTTTCAGTCCCTCCAGTAGATTTCCAGAGAATTAAGGCCGAGGCTACCTTACTACAGACACTTCATACTGATTTTCCTTTAATATGTTGATGTTTTATTGTCTGCAGTTGAACACCACAGCCTTTACTGCAGCAGCTTTACAGTTGAATACATGAATCCCTTCATTTTGGATCATTTAAAAGCTGCATACTGTATTTATTCACATTTGTATTGCTTTTAATGACAACACAAAGGTTCAGATTTAGAGTGACATTACTTTCACGAAGAAAATAATTAAAGTGTTGCATTGTTAACTTCCTTTCAATTTCTTTCTCAGTTTCTTTTCTGCACTTTTCATTCTTTTTTGGTTTCAATTCTGTCTAATAAAATGAGTCACGTCCTGACAGGGTGAGCTGCATTACTCAGTTTCTTTTTTTTTTATTTTGCTGAGTTTCTATTAAGGAACACGTGTTTTTATTGCTTTTGACTCAGCCTGAGCAGAGTCCAACGAGACGTTCTGAGATCTCCAAATAAACTATTAAAATAAAAGCAGAGAAGAACTTTTACAGCAAAGAAGTTATAAATCACTCAAAAATGTAACTTTTAATGAACAACATTTCAATTTGGTTCCTGTTTTGAGCTTTTTTGTCGTGTTGACAGCAGAAGTCTGCTGCATTTCAGGCTTGTAGGAGGAACAGAATGTTACTGTACTGAACATATTTAACAGCAAGCCAGATGAACTCTAATTAATTAGACACGAGGAACGGATTTCTAGAGGTTTTGGTTTCTTTCTTTAGGTCGCCCTCTACCATATGAAACATTACAAATTAATTTCTTTGTTTTGTTCACTGACTGTACTCAACATTTAACCACTTTAACTGTGCTTGATTTAGGATAATTCTCATTATATATACACTGAACAAAAATATAAACACATCGCTTTTGTTTTTGCTCCCATTTTTCATGAGCTGGACTCTAAGGTCTAAGACTTTTTTAGGTACACAAAAGGTCTATTTCTCTCAAATATTGTTCACAAATGTGTCTAAATCTGTGTGAGTGAACACTTCTGTGCCAAGATAAGTCACCCACCTCACAGGTGTGGCAGATCAAGAAGCTGATTGGACAGCATGATTACTGCATAGGTGTGCCTCAGGCTGGACACAATAAAATGTGCAGTTTTACTGTATTTGGGGGCGTCTGGGGGAGGAGGGTCAGAAAACCAGGTAGTATCTGGTGTGACCACCATTCGCCTCAAGTAGTGTAACACATCTCCTTAGAGCTGATCAGGCTGCTGATTGTGGCCTGTGGCATGTTGGTCCACTCCTCTTCAGTGGCTGTGCAAAGTTGCTGGATATTGGCAGGAACTGAAACACTCTGTCGTATACGCCGATCCAGAGCATCCCAAACATGCTCAATATGCTGGCCATGCAAGAACTGGCATGTTTACAGCATCCAGGAATTGCAATAATACATTTTTTATTTATAGGTGCCTTTCACAACACCCAAGGACACAAAGTAAACAAAGTTAAAACACAATGTGTACAGATCTGTGCAACATGGGGCCGTGCGTTATCATGCGGCAACATGAGGTGATGGTTGTGGATAAATGGCAACGGGCCTCAGGATCTCGTCACGGTATCTCTGTGCATTCAAAATGCCATCAACAAAATGCACCTGGGTTTGTTGTCCTTAACATACGCCTGCTCATACCACAACTCCACCACCACCACGGGCCATGTGATTCGCAATCGAGACCCTGATGAGGACGATGAGCAGATGAGCTTCCCTGAGACAGTTTCTGACAGTTTTTGCAGAAATTCTTTGCCTATGAAAGCCGATTGTTGCAGCAGCTGTCTGAGCGGCTGGTTTCAGAGGATCGTTAAGATGAAGATGGTAGATGTGGAAGTCCTGGGCTGGTGTGGTTACACGTGGTCTGCAGTCGTGAGGCTGGTTGGATGTACAGCCAAACTGTCTTAAACACCGTTGGAGACGGCTTATGGTAGAGAAATGAACATTCAGTTCACGGCCAACATCTCAGGTGGACATTCCTGTGGTCAGCATGCTAATTGCACTCTCCCTCAAAACATGCGACATCTGTGGCATTGCGCTGTGTGACAAAACTGCACATTTTAGAGTGGCCTTTTACTGAGGCACACCTGTGGCACACCTGTGCAATAATCATGCAGTCTAAGCAGCTTCTGGATCTACCACACTTGTGAGGTGGGTGGATTATCTCAGCACAGGAGAAGTGCTCACCAACACAGATTTAGACAAATCTGTGAACAAAATTCGAGAGAAATAGACCTTTTGTGTACCTAGAAAAAGTCATAAAAATAGGAGCAAAAAACAAGTGTTGTGTTTATATTTTTGTTCAGTGTAATATAACAATGACATGAATATAGAAGAGCTCAGCGAGTTTCAATAAAATCTAACTGACACTGTATATTTAGTGAATAATTTACATGTTGGACTTTTGTCAGAATGTCAAAGTCACCGTACTGGAACGCTTCATGTTGACTTTCCCTGTGACCAGTTAAGGTTTTATTTACTCAAATTAAAGAACAATGCATAAGATCCCCTTTAGTAAAGCAGTTTTACAGTTTAAGGCAGTTTTTAAACAGATTCAGAGTTCATGAAGTCACATTTCAGACAGGCCTTTATTAGAGACTTGAATCAAAAACCTGTATTTATTCATATTTATTTTGTTTTCAAGGATGCACAAAGGATCACTTTAATTCATCTTTTTAGTGAATTAGTCAGACTAATAGTGATATTACTTTGGTTGTTCTCACACACAATAACTATTCAGCTTGATTTAGAAAGTATAAATTGCCTAAAACTGCAATAAATAAATAAATAAACATGTAGAAATTGTTTTGGTGGTGTCATGCATTATGTGTTTACAGGGTTGCATTGCAGTTTCTATTCCTGCAAATGTGGCTTTATTGGTTTCGATTCTGCTTTGTGACTCCGCCTGCGCTTATCTAGAGACACTGCTGACCACAGTAAAACACAGGAAAGCAGATATAGTGATCCGTACAGCACTGACCCACACTTGCCTCAGATATCCAGGAAATGAAGTGTTGTTCATGCACAAGATCAGAGTAACAGTAAGTACGATCTATAGAGACATAAGCTCTGAAAATGAAAAAAGAGAAGTGTTTTTCTGGATTTAATTCAGTTTGAATATAGATCTGATACAAAAGAGATATTTTTTGTTTTCTATAAGATACTGCTGTAGACTTCGTGCTCTCAGATATCTCCAAATAAGCATCAACTTCATTATAATTTAAAAAACAAAAACATATACTTTACATTATTAATAGTATTTCTGATTACTAAGACTTTTTTTATGTTTCTGTGATGGTTAATACGCACGCATGTTTCAGTGCAGCGTTTCCTATCATGAAGTCTTCGGTGCACAGCTCTTCCTGAACAGTGTTTCTAATTTTTCACCAACAGAGACCAAAGGACTGATTCCTGATCAACAATGACATCAGTGCTGGTCCTGTGCTGCACAAAGTAAGTGTGATTTTCTAGTTTACAGTTGTGCTCAAAACAACAGCGATCCAAATATCGATAATATCAATACCAGCGTTGGTATCGATATCGAACGACACCAGTGAAATGAGATCGATATTTTAGTTTCTCTCCTGCATGCCTGAACTGATGCAGCTTCATCAAACAGACGACCTGGATGTCAGAGTTCCTCCTGGAACAGAGCAGCATTGGGGCCAATTCTCAATATGCCTACTTGTCCATACTAGCATTCTTGGTATTGAGAAACAGCCTCTTCCTGTGTTTGGATGTTGTTCCATCACGTGACTCAGCAGCCCCAGACAATCTATCAAATGGGCTCAGCCAGTTCCACCACATACATAATAGCAGTGAAAAGTTTTACTTTAATTTCTGTCAGTCTGTTTCTGTCTGATGTGTAAAGTGAGCTGTTTAGCTGTTGTACATTTCTTAACCTACACTGAGGAAAGAGGAGGCAGAGAAGGAGAAGTCCGACTGAGACACAGCTGATGATCAGACTTCATTACAAAGACTAGAGCTGTAGCAGGGCTGCAAAATGAAATAATCATCCATCATAACCATGATTTTAGCTTCTAACTACTATACGAAAACAACTGACTGCGATTTTTAAATTTTAAAAATGTGTTCTGCTCTTAAAAGACGTAGTGCCCTTAGATGTGCTGTTTTCTCCGCTCATAGAAAACACATGGATAAAATCAACCGTTTTCATCTTGGACTAATCTGAAATGAGGACACTTTACCTCACTCTTTTCAAAGTAATATTTACTCACACACCTGTCTGAGCACCACAGCCACTGACTAGCATCAGTCTGCACTGTGAGGCGTTTAGGGAACATCTGTAAGTGTAGTGTCTGTCACAAATATTCAGCTAATGAGGTGTTTTACCTGTAACCAGGTGGGACCAGGTGGGCGTGAACAACTGACAATGTCTGTCACACTTTATTATCAAAGACAATAACCATAGTGGGGGAAAAAATTAAAAGATTGCTTTCAACATTACAAAACTAATTCAAAAATGCATCTTAAAAAAGGATTTCCTGTTTCAGTGACAGATGTATTGCACAAATATTGGCCAAACTGTCAAAAAATGATTTAAGGAGGTCATTCCTCACATTGGGATTTCATCGACAACCCAGATTCTTCCTCCTGACCCACAGAAAACCTACCCAGGAATTAGTCAGAGCCTTAGACCCAGTGAGCATTTACAGCCCCATCGTCATTCCAGATTTGAACCAGATACAGCACCTAAACTTTCATCTAAACCTACCGACTACTGAAAAAGTTTGGAGTATCGGCATCGGTATTAGCGATACTGGCCGTCTATTTACTTGGTATCGGATTGATACCAAATCTTGCAGTAAACACTAAATAGCATTATGTTTGAAAAAGTGAGTAAAGCTCAAAATGCTCATAATAGCTTTAATATCCATACATACAAATGCAAACATTTACTGTATAAACTGAAAAATGCTTGAAGATTTAGCCTTCCTGTGAATCACTGGACTAATATTTAGTTGTTCAACCACTGTTAGAGCTGCTTCACATCTCTGTTGCATGGAGTCGACCAACTTCTGGTAGCTGTAAACAAATGTTCCAGCCCAGGACGATTGGACTACAGTCCAGAGTTCCTCTGCATTTCATGGTTTTGCCTCAGAAACAGAATTTGTGATGTCACCCCACACGTTTTCTGTTGAATTAAGGTCAAGGGATTGGGCTGGCCCCTCCATAATGTTGATCTTGGTCTGGAACCAAGATTACTGGTATGTTTGGGGTTGTTGTCTTGTTGAAATGCCCATTTCAAGGGCATTTCCTAGTCGGCATATGGCGACGTCTTCAAGTATTTTGATGTATTCAAACTGATCCACAATCTCTGGCAGGTGATAAGTTGGCCCAACTATGGGGGTATTATTGTAGCAAAACTGGGTGTGAATGTGTATGGAGAGTTGAGTCCTTAGTGAGATTTGTAAATGGGGAAAAGAATTTGTTAATGCTTAGATTAGTCAATGCAAACCAGAATCTGCAAGTGTCTTTTTAAAATTTGTGTATCTGTAATTAGGGTTTCAAATGTGTAAAAAATCTGCTAATCTGAATTAAAATTTGGAAATGTACTAAGATCTGTGAATGCATACAAAGATATGAATAGATGAGATACGTCTTTTTACACGTGACTTTTGCTCCACTTCTGCCGTGAGCGATGTGAATCTGTAACCTCAAGGTTTCTGTGCCCTGAGTTCAGGCTCACAGGCTCATTCATTCTGGTTGCATCATACACTGTATCATAAAGATGGGCTGTGTACTGCTCTGTACCGCAGTGCTTATGTCACCCATGAGCCTGAGTGAAGGACAAAGAAACCCTGAAGTTACAGATTCAAATCTCTCACAGCAGAAGTGCAGCAAACGTCATGTGTAAAAAGACATCCAGTTGTGAGGCCCGCTTGACTTATTTAATCTATTTATATCTTTGTATGCATTTATGGATTTATTCCATTTACAAATTTTTACAATTTTAATAATAAATGTGTTTTCACTACGGACACACAACTGTCCATACACATTTACAAATAGTTTTGCTACAATAATACCCCCATACCCAACACCACAGTATGAGAAACATCCCCATATTATGATGCTCTCTCCACCATGCTTCACTGTCTACACAGTGTACTGTGGCTTGATAAAATTGATACCAAACAGTGATTGAGCTGGTTGGGGATGTTGGATTGCTATTATTTTAAACACAACGGTACATGTGCCTGTCAGTGATTACAACTAAAATGTTAGTAAGAAATACTAAAATGTTGTCTTTTACTGTCCTTAGAAACACCTCAACATAAAAATGGACAGCGGCCGCTCAGAGATGGGTGAGTATGAAATGCTGACTATCACTACAGTGTAGTAGAAATAAGGTATTTAAGAAAAGGTATTGATTACAGAAATACTAATTAATCTGGATCCTGTAGGAATCTGCGACAGTTCAAGTTCAAGTTTTAAATCTTTTGTCACTCTCATATGCTGGTTTTAAACTACAAATGTACTTTTTGTAAAACGTGCGTGTACACTCAACACAATAAAGCATTTCTGACACTCTTTCATTAAGATGTCAACTTTTTTATTATACTGTAATGGTATTTAATATATATTAAAGCAAATCGCTATAGAAGATTTAACTGTGATGCAATAGCTTTTAATAAACTTCTATGGTTTAAAAAATAGTTTGACTGTACTAAAGATTAATATTGAAACAAAAAATGCTTAAAGGTGAGTGTAGAATATATAAAATTTTCACCTTCGTGAATAACTGATGGAAAATATAAAACATTTTCAGGATGTTGTAATCTTTAAGAGATGCAGTACGACTCTGCATAGCACAACATGTCAGTAAAAAAAATTATCACATTAACTTTCCAGCTTCCCTTGTTCTAAAATGAAAAGGCAAATTCTAGCTATTGATCACAGAGCTGGCCAAAGATGTGGAATTACAGAATATGTGATGCTGCTTTCAACAAAATGCCATGATTAACAGTTCTGCTGTTGTCTTTAATAGTGTGGTGTCAGCAGTTGAGCACTGTGTGTTACAACTATATGATGATTTATGCATTACATACTGCATTTACTGCACAGATTTATCAAAGCAAATCAGAAAAGATGCATTAGACTGCTGATTCATTATACACGTTTTTTACTGTTTTGCTTCACAGAGTGGCAGGAACTGTCCTATGACAGATGGACAGAATCTCATGTGAGCTCCTGGCTGAGATCCATAGGAACAGAAGAAACATACATCAAAAAACTCAAGAAGAAGAAAGTGACAGGAGCAGTTCTGACAACTCTACAGAGGGAATTCCTCAGCAACACTGTAAGAATGAATACTGTCCAAATTGAACATCTGCTGAGGAAAAGAGATGGACTTCTAGAGTCAGGGCAAGAACCAAACCTTTCCTCTCAGGAACCGTGTGATGCAGCAGAGCAGGCGAATATTCCCACAGAATGCAGTGACAGTTTAACATCCTCAGGAGAAGCGTTGCCTTTTTGTGAGTACCGCAAATTTGACCAGAATGAAAAAGACTGTAGGTATGTAAAGCACAACTTGCTTCCTCCAGAGACAGGAAGTGACAACATGCTTGTTCCATGTCATGAATATAAGTCTCTTGAGAATGCACACAAACAAGACTCAAAAATCCTAAAAGTAAAAGTTGCAATTGAGGTGTTAAGGTTTGCATGTGCCTGCATGAACATGAGAGCCAATGGAACAATTCATTTCGGCATTATGGATAAAGTCAAAGGCACTCACAAGCACGGGGAAATCATAGGGATACCTCTCCAAAACCAGGAGGATTTTGTGGATGCTTTAGATTACATTGAAAGTTGCTTCAAAGGATCAAATCAACAAAGCGATGCCAGGAGGTGCATAAGGAACCCTCAATTCATTGAGGTGCTTGACAAAGAAACTACTGAGAGGACATGGGTCATTGAATATGACATTGTCCCAAAGGCAGCCATTGTAAAAGATAAGATATACAGCGCTGGTGTCCCCAAACTCACTGAGAAGGACAAAGTCAAATGTGAAGAGAAGATTCCCTACTACAGAGCAGGAGCCAACACAAAACGAGTAACTGATGATGATCTAGTTCAATTCATCCAAGGGCTGAGAGAGAAAGATCAACAGAGGGAGGAGGCAGAAGCTTCAAGCAACGAAACACCTCAGGACTTCAGAGAGGATCAAAAGAGAAAACTCCTCATCCTGTTAACATGTGGAAAAGCACGTATGGACAACTCTCTGTATTACATTGTTGTCACAAACAAAATTCAGCCAGAGCATCTTGACAGCATAGACTTCTTGGTTAACATGAATCTATTCTGTGTGTTTGATTTTGATCCTGATTCGAAGACATCTGGTCTTTGTGGGACATACAAAAAACAGAAGGCTGCAAATCTTCACTTTCTTAAAGACTACGCAAATGACAACAGATCGGAGAGTTCTGATTTCATAAAATCTTTGCAGCTTTTTGAAAAAACAAGCTGGATTTTCTGCAATGGAAGAAGCGACTTCCCTGGTGGGGAACAAACCTGTGATGAGACAACATGGATCAGAACAAGAAAAAAGAAGCTGAAAAAAGCAGTGTCGGTCATCTGCAACGACATCCTTCCCAGACGTTCCTTTGTCGTTCTGTTCTTGCTCTCATCTGATGTTGAGCAGCCACTTGTTGAGACTTTCCATGAATTCTATGCCGAGATGAATGGGCATGACTTTTTGACTGTCCTATCAGAGTCAAAAGAAAACTCGAAAAAGTTCTCAAGTCTTGCTCAGGTGTCGTGTCCCACATCTACACTCAGAGACATCAGTGTTGAAATGCCACTGAGTCATGTGGACGCCACCGTTCAAAGCATTCAGCTCTCAAAGAATCAACCCACAAGGACATTACCAGTGTTCAGCGGAGGCCTGTGCTTCCTCAAGTCTGTTGAGGAGGCTACACTAGATTCTTTGGAAATCATCAGTGTTGACCAGTGTAATGAAACAAAACTGGAGAACATGACCCAGGAAGAGATCCAACAAACTGATATCTACTTCTATCGAGGTGGAAAGATAGACTGGCTCAACTTCTGGCTTGCCGACAAACGCAAGTGTGGAGATATAATAAAGAGGGATGCCTACAAAGAAGCAAGCACAATCCTGGACAACATAGTACCAAAGCCAAAGCGTTCCGTAGAGAGTGTGATCATATACCATCAACCTGGTAGTGGTGGCAGTACAGTGGCACGTCAGATCCTTTGGGATAGGAAAAATAAAGTACGTTGTGCAGTAGTTAAACAGGGCAAGGAAATTACAACTGTTTGTGAGCATGCAGTGAAACTGAGGGAGCATAAAGAAAATGACAAAAACAACTGTCTTCCAGTGCTCCTACTGTTGGAGGACCACAATGCAGATTACACTGATGAACTCAGAGGACAGCTTGGGAATGTCATTGCAACCAAAAAGATAAATCCCTCCATGTTGTGCTTTATCCTGCTCATCTGCAACAGGTCAAATGATCCAGAGAGATTGTGCAGAGCATCTCCATCTCAAACAGTAGCAGTCACACACAAGCTGTCCGATGCAGAGAAGCCTTTGTTTTCAGAAAAGCTTGAGCAACTCAAACTGGAGAACGAAACAGAATTCATTCTCACATTTGTTCTGATGAGTAAAGAGTTTAAATCAAGTTACGTTGAGGACTTTGTAAAGAACCTTCTTGATAAAACTGATCATTCAACACTCATTACCCGCCTCATCAGATTCGTGGCTCTCTTGAATTCCTATGTCGATGATTCGTACATATCTGCGTCACACTGTGAAGCATCTCTTGGCATGCGTGTCTATGTGAACAGTGCTCGGCACCATGCCTTTGTAGAAGATTTCACTGAGGAAGCTAAGCTTATTCTCATCCACCTTAGACAAAATTCGACACACATCCAGTCAATAAAGATTATTCATCCACTGGTGGCAAAAGAACTTCTGGGCCAGCTGTCTGAAAATGTGCCTCAGAGTGATATTGCCATGGATCTCATCACAGACAAGGTTCTTGTCAATCACAGGTTCGATCAGGATACATTCCTGAAGTTCATCAAAGACTTGTTCATTCGACGCAACAAAAAAAGCAGAGGAGATCTTGCAGACACAGCTTTTTCACCCTTCATCGAGCATGTCACTAAAGAATGTGGTGTTCAGAAAGCTGTTGACCTGATGAAAGCTGCTTTCATAGCTTTGAGAAACGATGCATATGTGGCACAACAGCTTGCCCGGCTGCTGTACACAAATTTCAGATTTCAAGAGGCCCTTGAATGGGCAGAAAAAGCAAAATCTCTTCTTCCAAGTGACACATTTATCCTTGACACACTGGGACAAGTTTACAAGTGGTGGTTTTGCCACTTGTTTGACAGCCTTGGGCAAGAAGAACCATCACCTGAAATGGGAATTGAAATCATAAACATTGCACTCAAAGGAATCAGAGCCTTTCGTGCCTCTGAAAAAACGCCAACAAAAGAAAATGTCACCTTTAACAGTTCATACTACGGCGAAGTAGATGTTGGCTGCAGGCTGCTAAAATTCCTGTCAGTAGTAGATGTTTTTTCAAACAATACTGGAAAGTCAGAGTTGATGCGGTACTTGTTAACAGAATACATCCCAGCAGAGGTCCACAAACCCTGGCAGGACTTTCATCAGCAGTTGAAAGGGTTACAAAGGAACTTGAGCCATGCACTTGAGTACATTTCTGAAGACCTCAGCTACTTTCAAACCGACATTAGCGAGGAGGATGAAGAGCTTGATGCAAGGGATCCAGAACAACTCTACAATCCAAGAAAATGGTTAACAAGGAAGAGTGCTGTCTATGCTGGATTTTTTTGCAACATACCAGAGGAGAGTGACGAAACAGCTGAAAGCAACAGTGATGACATGGCCAGAACAGCTGAGAAACTTTCTGCATTCCAAAAGCAGATGAGAATCCACAAGCTTGGTGGAAGTAACGTTACGTCCATTCTCAACTTGCATTATGACAAGAAACCACAGAATGCAGGACATAAGCTTGAGAGCATTATAAACATGTATCAAGAAAACCAGACATGGAAAAACCTCGACCAAGCAGAACTCACAAAATTCATCTTTTGCCAAATAGCTCTTAACTGTATTCTACCAGGGTCCTCAAAGCTCCTGTCCCTTCACGAACTCCAGGATCTCAGCAAGAAATTTATTACAAGAGGGAGAAACGTGTCATCAGCAAGTGCTCTCTTCCTTCTCTCCCTTCTGTTTTGGCCTGAGACAAGCAATGAACTCAGTTCTGCCGATGCAAAGATCCTTTCATCAGCCATTGATGAACTTCAAAAACTCTGGGAGATAAAAATCCAATACATGACTCCAAGGAAAAGCAGGACCGCAACACACTTCTATCTGGCAAAGCCAAAAGGTCTGAACAAGATTGTCCACAAGAGTGCAATTGAAAAGCACATTAAAGGCACTCTGACTGAAAGACAACTAAAATGGCGTGGAGGGGAAGTTTGGAAAACCAAGGAGGTGATGCAGCTACTGAAACGAGTTGAAGGGTGGACAGAAAATGGAAAGCTGTTTGTGAAAGTTGGAGGAGATCGCATGATTAGAGTATTTCCTCGATATTCTGCCTCCCTGCCAAATGGGAATGAAAATGTCACCTTCTACTTGGGCTTTTCATTTGACGGAGTGGGCGCCTTTGACATCCAAGTGACAGAATAATGCTCAAAATATAAACCTGCATATTTACAGATCTGCAAAAAACTGAAACTGGTCATGATCTTGAGAGGTTTCTTTCCAATAGGAGACAAAACTACAGATTTATCAGATTAATTTACTCATTGGAAAGATGAAATGTAACCAGTTCAAACATTATTTTTCTTGTTTGGGGTTTGTTTTTGTTTTGAGCTTAAATCGTCTTTTTTGCCTGTGCTTTTATTCATCTTTGAAAAATCCACTCCTTAAGACAACAGTTGGATATTATTGTGTGCATATATATAATATATGGAATCATAGGCCAGCTTTTACTGGGAGATGGTTCTCAAAAACATGCTTGTTGAATCTAGGGGTATTAAACTGATGGTGAATCTAAAACAAAGCTATTCTTGGCTCAAATTTATGCGAACAGTGAAGGACTCGAGCCTTGAATTATTCATTTTTTACTAAGCCTTTACCTTTTAGAATATTTTTAACACTGTTTTTGCAGTTTATTCCTTTTTCTTGTTTGTTGTATACTGCTTAAATGATTTGAGAAGTGTAATGTATTTGTCGCAGTAAAATGTGTAAAACATTTCATGGTGAGATTGCAAATGAGATTTTCAGACAACTGTGTTTTTGTGCAAATCATCTATCATTCATCTTGGTATATTTCATTATGCAAATCTCACAAACATTTTGCTTTTTTAAAAATCAAACATTTGATGTCAACACTTTCAAAAAAAAAATTCTTTGTAATCATTATGCTGATAGATTTAGAAATCCAGAAGTGGCCTTTCCATACAGAATAAAGGAAATGCAAAGAAAAAAAAAGTGTTTTCACTCCTCAATAATGGAAATAACACACATTACAGTTTATACATTGGTTTATTTTTTTAAAAAGTAAGCATTCAGACTTAAGTAGTACAGATATTGCAAGAAAAATATATCCTGCTGTGGGACAGAGGCTCAAACAGTAAAGCAGTTTTTGACTCTTCCAAAGTTTCCTGGTAACATCACATTTTGACAAGTTATGAAATAAGTACAAGTCAAACAAACTGTGAAATCTTTTTGTGAAACAGTGTTCTGCATTCTGCGGCAGGTAAAAGTTTTTAAATACTTTTGTGTACGTGACACCATACTTACCAAAGAAGACTGCCTGTATAACTTTAACTGTGGGGCATTGAAACTGGCTTTAATAGAGGTTATTCTCACCAAAAATAACGCTGAAGTGTTAAATAAGTAGTGGCAAATTGTGTTGCACATCATAATGTAGACTACGACTGATGGGGAATTCCTTAACTGATTGGCTGCCATCGGTGTAAAATGCTTGAGAACTGAATCGGGTGCACACCAAACACAGCATGATGAAAATTAAAATTACATTAGTGGTACTTACAGCTTTAACTAACCTGTAACTGGCAGAGATTCGTCTTCATGTAATGGTTAAAATCAAATGATCAAGTGAGGAAAGCTGATGAAACAAACAGGATTAAGTAGCAAAGCCATTTTACAAACATATAAAGACTCATTTGTTCATCCAAACTCCCCAACACACATTTAATTTGTAAACTGGCTGCAGGTGTAATGGTGGTGCTCATGTGGACCTCCAATAATTTTGACCAAGAAATGAATATTTCATAAATATAACAATATTACAGTGGACTTCAGGAGTAGTCAATATTCTTAGCTTCTAAAGGAATAAAGTTTCATTTAAAAGCTCTGCATTATCAGCAAAGAGCCATTAAATGAAAACAAAGCTTTCTGATGTTTTCATCAGTAAAGAATGGAGGATGTGGCAGATAATAGCTCAACAAGAAAGGAGATAATATCATTTAAATGAGCTAACATGCCTGAAGATAATGATTCCTAAATGCAACACAAACAAGGGCCTTCACCAAACTTGCTGCAAGTTTGGGGACATTGATATCCAACAGCCTGTCAGCTGTGAGGGCCCCTGGTAATGAATGAGAAGACAGAAAATGGTGAGACTTGCCTCAGGCTGAAACAGGGCTACACTGAGACAGGGCCTCAGCCAGTCCCCCATGGCATTGCTACAGGGAGAAGAGAAATCTGGGTTTTAGCACTACAGCCACTACCGACCCGGATGTTATGCAGCTGTACAATGCACTCGGTGTGTCAAAGGCCAGTCTGCCAGTGCCATGTACAGAGCATCAGTACAAAAAAAATAAATAAAACACTGCTTATAGTCAAAACATTTACCAACATTTCTCGTTTTAACTAAACAAAACATTCCTGTCATCACTGTTCATCTTCAAGACAATAAAAGCACAGTCACCATGTAGTTCATAACCCGAGTACAAACCTGCTAGGACGTCTCTTTGCCCTCTAGCATCCCGCAAAAAAGAGTCTTACATTTTTCCCACATTTTATTACAATACAGTTTGACAACGATACATATACCATTCCATTTAATACCTCATCTATTCAGGGTTAAGGGACGTTTCTCAAAAAGATATTAACATGAAACAGAATCAAAGTTACTAGAAGCCCTCACCAAACAAAGTTGGGGACACAAGTCCAACAGCACTATGTGCTGTGAAGGCCTCACCGTTTAGCTTAGAACAGAAATGTATTTACATCAAACTTGCCTTGATAAAGGGTGGGTACTGCCCATGTAACTCCAGCGCCTTCACAACACTACGAACCATATCTACTACACTTCTATACACCTAAATGAAACATGAGAAGGAAAAAAAGCCACAGAACAGAGATGGTTTGAATGAGAATCAAATGGAACAGTTCATAGTCTTGGTTAGGTACAGTGTAAATACTTCCCATGCGCTCTGTGATGCTTTTATAGCTCTTTTTTTGTTGTTGTTGTTTATTTAGTGTCTCTCCCTCATAGCTCAGTAGTAGAATAAACAGTACACTGTGGTACTACAATACCAATACTGATTTCTCTACTAGCAGCTGAGGACATTAGAAAATGGTTGAGTGTCCAAACCTATTGAAGAGAGGAAGGCAGACTTCAGTAGCGGCCTCCTGGAGACATGACAGGAGGTCTCATACCCATGGGCGGCCTTGGAGGGGCTCCCTGGTACCCCGGAGGAACTACAGGTGGGGCCTGTCCATATGGAGGCATCCGTCCTGGCATGAAGCCTGGCATCCCCTGGGGTGGACCACCGTACTGGCCTGCAACAACACACACTTGTTGGCTTTATTTAGAAAAAAAAACAGGAGCAGAAAAACTGAAGTTTCCCTTAAGAAGACATTTAAGAGTCTGTAGACGTTCGTGAGGAGGAATTTATGTCCCATTTTTACAACTCAATGACAGCACTGTTTTCATGAAATAACTGAAGAAATGAAGACTGTGCTGTATTTAATACATCTTGAAACTAGTAACTGAGACCATAAACTCATTAAGAAAACGTTCCATGAGACAAAAAATAAATAAATCTGGTAAGAAGAAGGCTCATTTCTCATAGATTTTTATACAATTCTTATTCTTTTTGCAACTGCAGGAGTCGCCCCCCTGCTGGCTGTTAGAGGGAATGCAAGTTTAAGTCACTTTACAGCTGGAGGTTATTTCCATGTTTTATACAGTACGCATAGTTAGGCACAGTGGTGCTTTGAGCTACATGCTAACAGTCACATACTGAAGCTAAGCAGGTAGAACCATCATCATTAGCACGCTAACATTTTAACTGTTATTACTCAAAGTACAGCAAAGGTCGGTGGACATTTTACTGTAATTTCTCCCATACTTTGTTTAGCACCTAACTGAATCTTTGACCTGATGGAGTCATTACAGGTCAGGTAGGTTTCATCATCTGAGGACTAGGAATGACATAAGGCAGCCACAATTAGTCAGGATAACAGATGCTCAAAATGTCAATATTTCTAGTCTACGCATGGTTTATAACATCTATTCATTACAACAGCTGTTTTTCTTTAGTATCTAGTCATTTGCTGCAGTCAGGACTACAGTTCCAGACAATACTTCAAATTATCCCAAAATAAAAAGGTGGTTTGACACACAGGCGGAGGCACTTTACATCAATTTGTTCACTCACGATTAAATTGACAATATAATAATAATTTTTTTATAATTCCTAATATACCCAATAAGCTACCTTTGCACATTTCTTACTGTACTTACTTTTAAATGTTGTCTGATAGTGTGAATGCACTGACAGGGTCGCTGCTTAATTCCGTCGTATGCTGTGCAATGACAATAAAGGAATTCTATTTAATTCTGTCAGTGCTCACGTATATTGTATTTTAATCAAGCCAAATTCCCAATATAGCTATCCTCATTTACATATTTTTCTGTATCTGTTATCTGGAGCAAAATAAAATAACTCAGATTGAGTTAATAAATAGTTATTTCAGTCTGGATCAAAGTTGTGCCCTTACAGTCACGCCAGCACTGATAAAAATGTTGCGTCATTCAGTTGCACAGTGAAGTTGATGAGAAGTTCAGGCAGTGATTGAGATAGTAGCGATGTTTCAGATGGATTCTCATCCTATGTTTTAAATGCAACAGAAGCTAAGAATAAGCATCTAAATGCCTTAAATTTTCAAGGTTTTCTGAACTCCAGCAGACGGTGGATACCAGGTATGGGATGCCTCATGCTGTGCTGTTGAGGAGCCATTATGCCGCCCACGGGACCCACTGACGGGGCAGCAGAGGTGGTCTGGCCTTGGCGGGGAATACTGCACTGGTATCTGGGGAGCTGAGCCCGGAACTCCTCCTGCAGCACACAGAAAGCAGACCAGAGGAGGAGTGATTGAAACTGAAGTTCTGTAAGGTTAAACAACATCAATCAGCTCTATTCAACAAACACCTGTGTTCATCATTATCATGCTGACTACTGACTACTCAAACTGTGTAGCCACTTACTGTAAAAACTATAAAGAGACGGCTGCAGCTGGACCACTTACCAGTGAGACATCCTCATCAGGGTGGATCAACTTACTGGTTGCACTGGAGGTGGTGAGCGTGGCGGGCTTACTGGTCACAGTGGAGGGAGGTTTGGAGACCGTACTGCTGCCAGCGCTGGGGCTGGATACAGCTGCAGAGGCCTGGGTGTAGGCTGGGAATGTGGGCTTTAGGGGATCAGAGGAGGTGGATGGGGGAGTGTGGGGGGAGCCTGACACAGTCTGCTGACTCTGAGGGGGAGAGAGGAAAGAGGAAAAACAGTAGTGAGACTCAGCTGAAAGGTATTTCAATTTCACAAGAGGACACTTGTAGTCTTACTTTGAGACTTGATCTCTGGTCCTTTTTAGGCTTGGCATTAATATATTAACCTGTTTACTCACAGGAAGGACCAAGACCTCTTTACTTACACGGTAAGTTCACCCAAATCAAAAGAAAATAAACCACCTCATATTCACCTCAATGATAGCCAAGAAAAAGCTTTTGTTGATGTGCTGATTTTTTATTCAAGTATCCATCCAATTCATGCACCAACATTTTCCAAAAGAAACTTTACAGGCTTAATTTTGCCATTTGGTGTAAATATGTATTTCTTGTCCTTACTCAGTATTTGTGTGAACTTATTGTAAGAAAGCAACTTCGCATTCAGAATCGATTAATGCCAAGTCTATAAACGGGATCTTGATGGTCTCTATGATTTGTTTATGCCACTGTTGTTACACACATTAAAGAGTAAACCTATAAGCTAAATAATTTATTCAAGCCTAGAAGAAAACAAATCCAAAAGAGCATGCTGTGCTACACAGCCCTTCAGCAGCTCAGACAAAAGAAGCCCACTGTACAAATCTGCATAACTCTTCCAAAAGTATTCTATAAATGCAGATTTGTAGTAAAGGAAAAAGCAAATAAACGTAAGCTGATAAAAATTACAAAACACGCTATGAGGCTCTCTCCACATAAAAGGCTAGACTATATCATCTGTTGCGTAAAAAAAAAAAAAAACAGCTTTGGCAAATAAAGTAGATTAAACCTGCCCAAGTAAACCACAAGCAAATTCTACACAGTTGTGTGCATGCCAGTTGTAAAGCTGCAAGTTGTCAGAGTGAAGCAGGCAGACAGCTGCGTACTTGGGATGTGAACAGAGCGCTAGAGGAAGCAGACTGAGAATCTGCACTTGATGCACTTGTACTTGCAACTCGACTTCCCATCTGTAGCACAGGAAAAAGGTGAAGAATAGAAAAAGAACATAAAATAATCCTTTATTTAAAGGAATACTTGGGTAAAGTCTCCCTGTGTGAGCTCAGCTATTCAAACATCCTTTTTTTTTGAGAGGAGAAGAGCATAATGTTTTGTCAGAATACTAAGAGGAGGTGGAAACTGTGCAGCTGTAAATGGTGCCATGAAGATTTTACCTGTCCAGCACTGGGGAACAGAGGTTTTGTGACATCCTGCTGGGCTGACAGAGCAGTCACAACAGAAACTGCAGGTCTGGTCAGGACGTTTGCAGTCGGCGGGACCTGAGGCATGTGTGTCATGCCTGGACGGTGACCCACTGGAGGAGGAATGCCTGATAACAGCAGGACAAAAAAAAATCACTGCAATTTGGAGAATCGCCTCACAACAGCAGTGTTACCACATACTCTATCGTTACAAAGTTTGGGGTCATCCAGACAATTCCATGTTTCTCCATGAAAACTTCCACTTTTATCCATGTGCTAACATAACTGCACAAAGGATTTCTAACCATCAATGAGCCTTTCAGCACCATTAGCTAACACAATGTAGCATTAGAACACAGGAGTGATGGTTGCTGGAAATGTTCCTCTGTACCTCTATGGAGATATTCCATTAAAAATCAGCTGTTTCCAGCTAGAATGGTCATTTACCACATTAACAATGTCTACACTGGATTTATCATTCATTTAATATTATCTCCACTGAAAAAAAAAAAATGCTTTTCTTTCAAAAATACGGAAATTTCTAAGTGACTATAAACCTTTGAACAGTAGTGTATTTACAAATTTCCATTTAAAAAAACAGCATCTTTAATTATACTGAGGAAGTAGGTTTGTTCTGAAAGTGTATGCTGGAAGGACGTTACCTGGTGGTACACCTGGCATCATCGGAGGCATCATTCCACCCATCGGTATCATCCTGAACAAATGAGAAAAAAACTATCACGTTTACAATAAAATATGTAGCTCCAGAAGCTCAAGTTGTTGACTAACAATACAAACAGTTACCCTGGAGGCATCCCTGGCATTACAGGGGGCATTCCTGGCATCATTGGTGGGACCCCTGGCATCATTGGTGGAATTCCTGAAACATAGAGATTAATTATTAAAAATGGATGCGTGTCTCCAGAAAATGAAGCAAAATACCTTGACATTTAACTAGACACACCTAAAACAATCTACTGCGACAACTCAGCCAAATATTCTACATTTATGGAGCCTATAACACATGAATATACAGACTTAAAAATGTGGTGTTGTAAACACACTTCAGTAGCATGTAAACAGCAATATGAAAGGAAAAAGCATGAAATCAAAACAGTGTTGATTAGGAGTAGTTCAATTAGGCCTGGGCAGTAAAACAACAGCTATAAATACCACCAACACATCAACAATAGCAACAAGAAAATGATTTGATAGAATGTTTGATGGTTTCGCTTTAATGCATTCAAACTGCCATGAAAGTACAGAATAAAAACACAAATGTCATTGATATTAACAAACCCCAAGTGTGCTCACATCCTGGTTAATAAACAGCCTGTCAAATCTTGATAATGGTGGACATTTCTCTATTCTTACTTATTCATTTGCACCAGTTCTGTTTACATATTTATATCTTTTTAGGATTTTTATTTTATTTATATATATTATGCCTTTTTTCTATCTTTTATCTATAGCTGGGAGTCACCAATCGAAATTTTGCTGTGTGGAAACACGATGACAATAAAGATTCTTGATTCATGCTTACGTGTGCATGTATTTATTTGTGTGTTCTTTGTTGCATTCCAGTGCATAAATTCAAAATAAGGTGGTTAAATCAAACTAAATCTGCTTTCTGCTCGTCTGCTGCACCTTAAATGGATAAATGCGGTGTAAAATGGCCTAAGATGAACATGTCGGCAGTGCGTCCTTTAACATTTGTCGCAGTGTGAGCTTCTTTTGGGGAAGAAAATCAACCACAGAAGCATTTTAGCTAAAACTAGAACAGAAACACCAGCAAAGCAGCTGTTTTATTCATGCTTTATATATATTCTAAAAATTAAACCACATTTATTCCCTGGCAGGCAGTTGTCGTTGCATTGCAGTTTTGGTTGCTGCTGTTGCTTTTATTCAGCTGAATAGTTTGCATTTATGAATGTCTGCAGTCGTAGTTGCTAATTGTTTGTAATTCAGATTTTACAAGCACATCCCGGTTGTGTATATTCCCAAATAAATTAAACTTTCATTTTGACACATAAACTGCAGTGACCAGCTGCATCAAAGTGAAAGTAGCGCATTGAATTTATTTTGTCAATAATGGGTTTAATAAAAAGAATCACATCGATAATCAGAAAAATGACAAATATCGGGCCTGACAGTTGGCTGGGATGGCGATCGGCCGATTCCTAATAGCTGCTACACTGCAGTTCCAGTTCAGTAACTGTGTCCCACCTGAGTAGCTGCCTGGTGGTATCCCTGGAGCGCCAGAGCCAGGAGGTATGCCAGGCTGGGTCATAGGGGGGATGTAGCCGGCCTGAGGCTGACCCGCTGCAGGCTGCTGGAACGAGGGACCCGGCTCATCGTCATCGTCGTACTCATCAGAATCGTCCTGGTTCTGCTTTTTCTTCTGAGTCTCTGAAGATAATGAGGAGCAAAATCAGTCTCTAGAACAGACCTTAACTAGACCAAGCATTCAGATATTCTGGTACCTTGGTTCTTTTGTTCCAGCACTCTTCTCCTCTCCTCCATGTCTTTTTCTGGAATACCCTCCATGCCGTATATTTCCAGTTCAATATCTGTCCTTCCAGGTATTGCATTAGGAACTCCGTCGATGGTCTCTTTATGTACCTAGAAATAAAGCAGCGTCACAGCACACAGCAACACACATTTGTTTGACTTTCTGAGATGATTTGCATTATTACTGTTTCCCCACCTGCATACAGTGGATTGCCAGTCCGGGTCCGGTGTACAGCTTCTTATGACAGATGTGGCACTTGAAATGTTTGGCCTTCTGATGCTGAATGAGAATTTTTTCATCATCAAAGTCTCTGTTACAGTACCTGAGATCACGGTTTAGGAAACTTATAAAGGTGGTGGTTGTGTTGTTATTGTACAGCTGAGTGTTTTCCACTGCTATTTAGCCAGAATAGACATAAAAGATATGAAAAAAAAGACCTGAACGATTGCATTGAATATCCTGTTAGTGTGTTTTCTTCAAAGCTTGTCACTGATTTGAAGCTAAACGGCCGACAGTGTGAACAAAATCTCTCATGCTAGCCACAAGCTGCTAACGGTAGCTTAAAGTAAACGTTAGCTTAGCAAATAGGAGCTAACGCTGTCGACCACATAGCAGAAAGAGCGATAAAACACTAAATATAAATACAAAAGGATACCAACACCAAGGCTTCATTTGCTTTTTCTTCTTTCTCCCCATAATTCCAGCTCTCTCAGTGCGCCGCTGCTCTGCTAATTCGGTAAAAAATACAACCGTTGACAGGAAGATGGCGTCGGACGGTTAGCAAACATGGAGTCTGCGCAGTACCGCCCCCTACTGGTTCGGAGTAACGCTGCGCCAATTTCCACTCGTGATGCTGCTGCTGTAGGAATTGATTTTAATTGATCTGTGAGTAATTAATCCGCTGCTTATAGCTTTTAAAGTACTTCTCATTTTGGATATGTACAGTCCAAGTAACTCTTTCATCACAATTTTTCATTTAGCGAGTGTCACATATGTTTTATGTTGTTGAGATGAAGTTAGCTAAAGAAGACCACGGAGACAGGACGTGCTTGAGGCTAGCTTTTACTGTGTTCTTGCTCTAACAACATTGCAGGTGATATGCATGTAATACATGTGGTAGCGCTCCAAGCGGAGACTATTATAACTACACATGACATCTCCCTTTTTTAAATGAGATAAACCTGCAATAAACATCATGCATTTTTTTTTTCTTTTATATTAAGGACTTGCAAATATAACTGACCTTTTTAGCTTAATAAAACATGCTATCAAACCAAACACTTATTGTTTAAAGTGAAACAATGTAAACAACATTTTTCTCAGCATGTTTTAGTTAACATTTACTGTGAGTATCTTTTAGGTGTTTTTATCACCCTGCCATAGCGAGATGTTTTAGCTGCTGGACCCTTGTTAATTGGTGTAAGAGTCTGTGATGTCACAACTGGAACAGTGTTGCCGTCTTCTGTGTGACTGTCCTCAGCAGTAGATGTTTCAGAGTCTATAAAGTCACTTTCAGATGCATCTTCCTTGCACTTTAACAAATGTCTCCTATTTCTCCTGAAGACACCGCCTTGAGGTGTGCGAACGACGTAAGAGCGTGGCAGGTTGTGGTCACTTTGAACAACTGCTGGTTGCCATGTTGTGCCAACTCTGACTCGAACCGCTTCTCCTTGGTCCAATCCAGGAAGGTTCTTTGCTCCTCGGTCGTAGTAGTGCTTTTGTTTCTCTTGTCTTTTCTTAAGTTTTGTATGAATGTCTTTGTGTAACTCAGGTTGAAGTAATTGAGCGCTTGTTGGTAGTTTGGTTTTCAGACGTCTACCCATTAGTAGCTGGGCAGGTGACAGCTTCACTCCATCCAGTGGTGCATTTCTGTATTCAAGGAGTGCATTGTATGGGTCACCTTGACTTTCCCTTGCCTTTTTGAGTAGATTCTTCACCGACTGAATAGCTCTTTCACTTTGTCCATTAGATTGTGGGAAACCAGGACTCGAAGTGATGTGTTTAAACTCCCAGGATTCTGCGAAATGTGCAAACTCTTCACTTGCAAATTGGGGTCCATTATCAGACATTAAGGTATCTGGGATTCCATGACGAGCAAACATGGACTTGAGAGCGATGATCACTTGTTTGCTTGATGTCTGTGGGAGTCTTGCTATTTCTGGATATTTTGAATAGTAATCCACACATATCAAATATTCGTCCTGATCAAAATGAAACAAATCTAGTCCAACTTTTGCCCATGCTCTGTCTGGTATCTCATGACATATAAGTGGTTCTTTGACATTGTTACGCTTATATGTGTTGCAGACAGAACATTTCATTACAGTGTCCTCGATTTGCTTTGACATCCCTGGCCAAAATAGGATATCTCTTGCTCTTTCTTTACATTTGACGATGCCTAAATGAGCTTCATGTATCTTTAATAGCATCTCAGCTTGCATGCTTTGAGGAACAATCAACTTGTCGTTTTTAAACAACAGTCCTTCAGAGAATGTGATTTCTTCTTTGAAAGTCCAGTATTTTCTTATTTCAGGAATAACATGTTTTATGTTTTCCGGCCATCCTGACATGACTGCATTTTTCACTTGCTGCAGCTCATTGTCATCTGCTGTTGCTCTTTTGAACTGTGCCATTTTATCTTCAGAGATAGGGAGGTTAGTTGAAAGAACGTTTATTTCTAGTTCCTCCTCCAACACTTCTGTTTGCTCATTTAGAAATGCTCTGCTGAGCGTATCAGCAATGTACAAGTCTTTTCCGGGTTTGTAAGACACCTGTAGGTTAAAGGATTGAAGTCTCATTAGCATTCTTTGTAGTCTTGGTGGGGCTTTGTGTAGTCCTTTCTTGAACACAGCCTCCAATGGCTTATGATCAGACTCCACATTGACTTGCTTTCCATGCAAGTATTGCTTGAACTTTTCACATCCATAAACGATCGCTAGAAGCTCCTTTTCTATTTGAGCATATCTCTTTTGTGTGTCTGTTAGTGCTCTAGAACCGTAAGCAACTGGCTGTCCTTCCTGCATCAATGCAGCTCCTAAGCCTTCTGAGCTCGCATCTACGGATAGAGTCACTTCTTTGTTAATGTCATAGTACTTCAAAACAGGTGTATTGCATACAAGAGTCTTTAGCTTTTCAAAACTTTGAACCTGTTGAGATTCCCAATGCCATGCTACTTCCTCTTCTAGGAGCTTCCTGAGGGGAGCACTCACCTCTGACAAATTGGGAATGAACTTTGCCAAGTACTGCACCATGCCAAGAAATCTCATCAGCGCAGCTTTGTCTTGTGGCTGAGGCATGTCTGTGATAGCTCTTATTTTGCTTGGATCAGGCTTGAGACCATCCGCAGTCAGTATATGTCCAATATACTGGATTTCTGTCAGTCCGATTTTGCATTTGTCTTTGTTCAGTTTTAAGTTTATGCTTCTCACTCTGTCAAGAAGCGTTTTCAGTCTTTTATTGTGCTGTTCCTTGTTTTCTCCCCATACAAGAATGTCATCCATAACATTCACAACTCCTTCCAAGTCCTCTAGCCGCTGAGCAATGTATTTTTGAAACACCTCAGGCGCAGAAGAGACACCAAAGGGGAGTCGCTTGAACCTATAACGACCAAATGGCGTGTTAAATGTGCACAACTTAGAACTGTCTTCGTCCAGCTGTATCTGCCAGAATCCATGGTTGGCGTCCAGGACTGAGAAGATCTTTGCATTTGGCATTTCTGCGACGACTTCCTCCACTGTCCGAAGTGGGTAATGTTCTCTTTTAATGGCTTTGTTGAGGTCTTGAGGATCAATGCAAATCCTGAGTTTCTTATTGGGCCTTTGAACAGTTACCATGCTGTTAACCCAGTCTGTGGGCTCTGTTTGCTTTTCCACAACTCCGAGCTGCTCCATCCTTTCTAGCTCAGTTTTGATTTGGCCTTTCAGTGCTATTGGGACTTTTCTTGGTGGGTGAATAACAGGTGGCACTTCTGGGTCAATCTTGATATGGTGTAGTCCAGGTACACACCCTAATCCTGTAAAGACATCTTTGTACTCTGTGAAAATGTCAGTATTAATGACTTTCTCAACATTGTAAAGTCTTTTTATCAGTCCCATTTTTGCACAAGAATCTCCTCCCAGTATTGCTGGTAAGTTTGACTCTATTATCTGAAACTCAAGTTGATGATTTTCACATTTGTATTCACATTGGAGTAGTGCCTTACCCAATGGCTCCACCTTGTGTCGAGAGTAGGTCACCAACTTGAAACTTGACTTCTTAAGTGCGTGCTTTGGGGCCACTTGATTTAGTAATGATAGTGGTAGCACGTTGCAATCAGCACCGGTATCCAGCCTGAAGGTAAGCTTTTGACCATTGATTTTCAGCACTTCTTTCCACTTTTCATCATCTTTGTTTGACTTTTTGCCATTTCTTTTCCTGTTTGACTGTATTGCTCCAATAAACAGCTCATTTTGCTCCTGTTCAATCTCATTTACAGTTCTTTCAGTGTTTCTCTGATATTCTCTGGGCTTTTTAGACCTGCATACCCGGGCGTAGTGGTTTTTACGTGAACACAGCTTACATGTTTGGCCATATGCGGGGCACTTACCAAACTCGTGTTTGTTTCCACATTTACCACAGTCTTTGTTCTCGTTAGCTTTAGCCTTTCTTTGTAGCTTAGCTTTAGCAAGTTTATTGACCGCGATGTCACTCTCTTCATTTAACACTTTCATGTGACTTTGTGTGGCTTCGTTTGCTCTGCAGATGTCAACAGCTTTAGTTAACGTGAGGTCTGGCTCTCTTAGTAGTCTAGCCCTGACATGTGCGTTATCCACGCCGCACACAATACGATCTCTGATAAGGGAATCAGTTAACAGTCCGAACTCGCAATCCTTTGCTTTATTTTTCAGATCTGTCACGTATGCGTCGATGCTTTCATTTTTACCTTGAGCCCTTGTGAAGAACATGTGTCTGAGATATGTGATGTTCTTTCTTGGTTCACAGTATGCACGAAACTTCTCTTTTAGCACCTCTATGTCCTCTTCTTCTTCATCATCAAAGTCCATTGTATTAAATACCTTTATCGCTTCGTCTCCAGCCACATGTAGAAAAGTAGCACATTGTACTTTTTGTGACTTCTCCGAGATACCGCTAGCAATGAGGTACAACTCGAACTTCTGGATCCACGTTTTCCAGTTTTCCGCCAGATTTCCTTCGAGGCACAAACCGTTTGGTGGCTTTAGTTGCTCCATTGTTAACTTCTGACACCATGTCACATATGTTTTATGTTGTTGAGATGAAGTTAGCTAAAGAAGACCACGGAGACAGGACGTGCTTGAGGCTAGCTTTTACTGTGTTCTTGCTCTAACAACATTGCAGGTGATATGCATGTAATACATGTGGTAGCGCTCCAAGCGGAGACTATTATAACTACACATGACAGCGAGTAAAGAATATTGTCTTATGAACTGAAATTTGTATGAAAATTCTTCTATTTTCTACTCTTTCTTCAATTGGAAAATCCAAATCACAATTTCAAATCACAATTTAAGCCTCACACCCCACACTTTAAAAAAGTGCTGTTTTTTTTGCAATTAATTCTGAAATTGTTCTCTTCTTCCCATTTGCTCTATAATTCAAAACGACTGCTTGTTTGAAACATATACATTTTCAGTTTAATGCAACATCTACATCGAGCTACAGTTCATAGTAATGCATTTTAAACAGCTAGAATTTAAAAGTGTACAGCTATCGCTAAATCTTTAAACTACGACATCGTTTTCATAAAAATATCAGGCAGAGCTTAAATCTACAGTTTTAGCAAAAACACGTTTGACGTAGGAACTAACATAAGACCGCTATGTTGTACTCGGACATATTTCAAAAACGTACACACTGGGCATGCGCACTAGGCACGTAAACGAAAATATCTGCTACTTGTACGAGCAGTTGTGTTTACGCTTTTTTAAAAAAAATCTCAGCAAGTGAGACGAGCTTTAATATCCACTAAACAGCGCATTTACACAATAAAATCCGTGTTTTGCGGGTTTAGCAGCAGCATGTTCACCTCACAGACCTCGTCCTTCCAGGATTCTATTGACGTGGAAGAGAGAGATGACTTTGACAGCGAGGAAATTTCGGGATACAGCCAGAAAATTCAGCTCAACTGCTACTACACCATCTATCTGTATCAAGGCACCAGGTAAAGGTGGACATTACTCGCCCTGGTTCCTGCTGCGGACATCTTTCTGTGTTTTATCTCCGTAAATAACGAGAATTTTGCAGTTAGCTTTATTTCCACGGTATGTTGTTACTGTTATGTAGTCATTATTTTAAAATGTGTTTTTATTTTCTTATTTTCTAACTATTAGTATGCACTGTTGTTCACCCATATTCCAGAAGGCATCATTTTTTCCTGAATGCAACCAGGAAAAAATTCCAGGCGTGGAATTAATATGAGTTCTGTTTGTTTCTTCAGTTGTTGTAGTTGCTTGTCCCTGAAACTCATGCAGGTAATAACCGACTTCATACCTTAAAAACTAACCAGATGATGAGTAAACTGTCGATTGTCTTAGATCTGAGGCTTCTGGGGAAAATGTGGCATGGAACCAGAGACGAGCAGACTCCACAACCAGTCAGGATGACTTTAGGTAACAAAGGAGCCATCTGTCCACCTTCTCCTTGCTTTCAGTGCTCCTTTCTTCTCTGGCTTTCACTGTTGTGCGTTGGTGTGTCCACGGGCTGCCACTGGACGTCCAGTCAACATGGAATCAGTGCTGTTTTCATGCGTGATTTCGTTCTGATTGCTCATTGCTGTGCTGCTCGGTTGCAATCTCAACGGTGTCTTCACTTCCATGCGTCATGTGAAGCTGGCAGTGAATCATCTGGTGAAGCTTTAAAGTGACACCCAGGCACAGTTCCAGCATCGTGGCTTAGTGGTGTGTTGTGTTGGATCATGCGTGGCTTATGGTCATCAGCTTTCTTCATCTCCTCTCCATTGACTTGGTTTGGCTTCCAAATTTCCAGCCCGGCTGCTTGTATCCGTTCTGACTCTGTGTCCTGCCCACAGCCTGACGCTGGTTGACAGCAGCCTGCCGCTGGAGGCGGAACCAGAGCTGCGGACCTACATTTCAAGGAGGCTGAGCAAAGGAGCCCTGCTTGGAGGGATGGGCAACATTGCCACTGTGGAACTCAGGTAACAAGCTTTCACGTTCCCCAACAACCTTCCAGTCAACAGCAAAAAAAACTACTCTTTTTTTAAAAGTTTTTTTTTAGGCTGCACAGTTGAAGAACTGTTGTTTCATTCATTGGGCTTGGAGAGACATTCAGGTGGACTGTGATAGATCTACCTGGGAAAGGTCGTTATCTAATGATGGTGCTGCGTTGTAGGGGGTGGTGCAGTGCATGTGGTCCCATTGTTAAAAGGCAACAGTTGATTTAGGGACAAAACAAGAATGAAACGTGTGTTCTGTCATTTTCAGACAGCAGTAATGAAAAGGGAAGATGAACAGCCTCCCTGTTGTCTAATTCCAAACAAATATTCCCATTAAGGCTTCACAGGAAAAACATATCAAGGCCATTAGCAAGATTTTATGCACAGTGGCTCAGTGGTTAGCACTGTCGTCTTGCAGCTAGAAGATCCCCCGTTTGTGTCCCGGCCTGGACATGGGATCTTTCTGCATGGAGTTTCCATGTTCTCTCTGTGCATGTGTGGGTTTTCCAGTCCAGAAACATGCTGAGGTTAATTGGGGATTCTAAATTGTGTGTAGGTGTGAATGTGACTGTTTGTCTCTATGTGTAGCCCTGTGATAGACTGTTACCTGTCCAGGTGTCCCCTGCCTTCACCCTAAATCAGCTGCGATGGACTCCAGCCCCACACAACCCTAATGAGGATTAAGCGGTGTATAGATGATGGAAAGGATGGTTAAACAGCCACTTGTGACTTACAGCAATGCAAGAAGTATAATACATGGAGAATTCTGGGTTGTGTTACTGGTCATATGGAAACTTAATATTGTTTATGATCTGTCAAGTGTCAAGTTTTCCTTAAAATCTTGTAGACATTCACCAGTCAAATGAGTAATTGAGTTTGACCTTATGAAGACCGACATGATTTTGATGATAAACTCCATCCATCCATCCATCCATCCATCCATCCATCCATCCATCCATCCATCCATCCATCCATCCATCCATCCATCCATCCATCCATCCATCCATCATCTATACATTGCTTTATCCTCATTAGGGTCACTGGGGGCTGGAGTCTATCTCAGCTGACTGAGGGTGAAGGTTCACCTGGACAGGTCACCAGTCTGTCGCAGGGACATGATAAACTCTCAGAGTGTTATTTGATTGTGTTTAGCTGGAAACAGATTTAGAGGTGGACAGAAGAAACAACTCTGTTGATATTTACTCTTTGCAGTATTCCAGAGCAGGCAGTCGGCTGCTACTGTTGTCTCCTGGAACAGGAAAGGTCTCCTGAACAGCCGGACGCTGATGGAAACGGATATGTGATCTGCTTCATGGGAGGGTCTGAAAAAGGGCTGAACTTATATCCTTTTGCATCGAGGAACTGCACATTTTATAAGAAACATTAAACGTTTTCCAGCATTAATATTGTACAGGATCCTTGCTATTGCAGAATGTTCTTTGCTGCATTGTTACAGTTGTTCTACATCATTTTATCTTTGCTCTAAGAAGGCAGCGGTACTTCAAACCCCTTGACCCGACACACATTCAGACTGGAGCTTGATAAATACGTCCAGGGCCTTCAGAGCAGCCTGCAAACCCCAGAGGTATGAGAATGCAGTTACACTGTAGTGAAGCCACATATTTGGTGTTGTATTGTTACTGTAAGGTTGAAATGACTTACTGTGTGTGTGTGTGTGTCTGTGTGTGTCTGTGCGTGTGTGTGTGTGTGTGTGTGTCTGTGTGTCTGTGTGTCTGTGTGTGTGTTAGCTGCAGAACCTTGAGACGGAGGTGCGTCCTTATCTGAGCCAGTGGTTTGAGGAGTCTGTGATGCACATTTATCGGGTGGTGCAGCTGGTCCAGAACAACATCAGCTTCCTGCTGCACGCTGTGAGTCTTTTTTAAGCACCACAGTACATAAAAAAAAAAGCTTCCAGGAGATACTGGGACTAAGATACACGGTAGAAACTAATATATGATTAGATTACACAACAGCTAACACAATGTGAGAAGCAGAGAAATCAGCAAAGAGGAGCAGTTCACCTAAAACAGTTCACCACAGATAGATCTACAGACAAATCTAAAAAAATAGCAGAAAAGAATGTTCGAAAATATTTAAAAATACCAAATAAGTCTGGAGTTCCCCCTAAAATGACATTTTTCTCTTGTCCCACCCCCCTGATGACCAAACTGGATCTCAGATAAAACAGTTAAAATGAAATTTAAATCTCCTCTTTTTATGTTATTATATTTTTTGTTGATTGTTTCTTGTCTCATTTTTGTTGTTTGTCAATTGTTTTTGTCATTTTGCGTCTTATTTTTTGTCATTTTGTGTCTTTTTTGTCTTTTTGTCTCTTGTTTTTGTCGTTTTGTCTCATTTCTTTTGTCGTTTCCATCATCCATCAGTGTTCCTATAGAATGTGTAGAGCAAAGCTATGTCCTCTCTTCTATTTTCCATCTTTTCATCCCATTGTCAGCCTTGATTGAATGTCTCACTCTACCTCATATTATCAGGATCAGACTAATTCTTTGGACTGTTTTCCATCAGTCAGTTTGTCCTCTTGGTCAGCAGTAACAGCAGCTAAATATCTAGCTTCTACTGCTGAGAAAAAGATCACATTAGCATGGATTAGCAACCCTGTTACTGTGATTAGAGTAGGGTTAGCAAACAACACAGAAAACATGGAATAAAAATGCTGCCATTGATGTGGAAGCTGAGCCAATCAATACCTATTATTGATGAATATGGAGCAGAAAACTGGAAAAGAGAAGGTTGATTTTTCAAACATTTTGAAGCCCAAATGTCCTCCAGTTGTGGAATGACCCACATGTCGTCCTTCGTGATGCCTTTCAGCTACTAAACTTTGTGTTTACAGGCTCTGAGTCACACTCATGTGGACGTCATCAACTCAGACGAGAGGACAAAGACGGACGTGACCAGGTGACGGCTCCAGTACCAAACCTGCCTCATCTTTACATCCTCAAAGAGCTGCCAGCCTGTTGTTTGCAGTGTGTTGTGCAGTGTGTTGTGCAGTGTGTAGCAGCTGTCTGTTGTGTTCTGCATCAGGTTCATCAAAGCAGCCAGTCTGCAGGGTCTTTCCCAGCAGGACGCCACCACAGCGTCTCTGTGTAAAGCCATCTCAGAGGACACCCAGTCTGACCTGATCATAGACTGCTCCAGCAGCCCCCCCAGTCTCACCAACACCGGTCAGTCCTGTCCTCTGTCATAGAAACACGCTGCATCTGTGTTTCTACCAGTCTAATAAAGATGTCTTCTCCCCTCAGTCAGTAATCGTTTCTGTGATGACTGGATTCAGGCATTTCTAAACGCCGCTGAGCGTTGTAACCCCTTCCTGCTCAGGCAGATTCTGGAGAACTTCAAACTAAAGGTGAGAAAACACACACACACAAAGACACACTTTAGCGGGGTTTTCTCAGCTCTTTGTGGTCTCTGGATCCTGTTTTCTGTTCCTAAAATCAAGTTGTCTTGTAAATTTGAGCACAGCATGCTTTAATGATGTCGCATCTACTAAATTACATTAAAAAAAGACACCTAGCCGTTAATTAATTAGTAGAATATCTATTGGTATAACATACAATTCCAATAGGTTTCAGTTCTGTATTTGAAATCGTTCAAACCTTTATTAGTTTCAGACATCTTCCACCAGCCCACAAGTTGGAGAAATGTTTGCTCCCACTTCCTCTTGGCAAATCCGTCCCACTGAGAACTGAGGGAAAAAGTGTCTTTCAATTTAACTTGTTTTTGTGATTTCTGTCATCTAGTATCTCACTTCCTGATCCAAACAACTTGTCATGGTCTATAAATTATTTAAAATTTATAGTTTTACTAATTTAAAATCTGCAGTTAATGTCTTCTCTGTCATGTTTACACTTTACTCAGTCGTCCTGTGGCCCGGATTGGACCCTCTGGAGGGCCAGTTTTGGCCCGCGGGTTGCATGTTTGACACCCCTGACGTAAATGAACGGGCCAGGTCTCAGGAGGATTGAATAGATCCTCTTTTTTTCTGTTTCGTTCTTTCATCCTCATCTCTTCCCGTTTCTCACTTCCTCTGCGATGCAGGCCATCCAGGACATGAACAGTCTGAAGCGCTTCGTGCGGCAGGCTGAGATGAGTCACTACGCTCTGTTCCGCTGCTGCCAGTTCCTGCAGGGATGTGGAAACGGGGACGTGCTGCTGCAGAACGCCCGAGCGGAGCACAGCGACCTGCCTGAAGCCTGCAGCATCATCGGCGTGCTGGAGGAGTTCCTCAGGGAGCGGGAACAGGCCCAGGCATGACCCCACCACATGAAGGTTCTTTATAACAGCTACCTAAACCTACACTACATCCCATCAAAAACATTAGATTCCCTGATAAAACATTTGAATACGCCAGCTCCACAATTCAAATGCATGTTCTAAAAGTTTCCTTTGCTGGCTCTACTAATGCTCCAGAGACAGAGTGGTGGTGGTTAGATCTGTAATCTGTACTGTAAAACACTGAACATTCACCTTTTCTCAGCTAATCTGTCGTTTCTCTTGACTAGTGGTAGTTTTTAGATCAGTAACAGGACCGAGTGTTAACATTAAGTTGTTCATTAGAAACTAAAATATGAAAACATAAAAGAGTGATTTGAATACAAGTCATTTTAGATGCAGCTGTAGGCATGGACTGTGTGTTTGTGTGTGTTTGTGTGTGTTTGTGTGTGTACATAACGATACTATGAACCAAATATTATTTCTAGTGTTTTGCAGACTGACAATGATCTCAACATAGAACTGATCCAAATGTTTATTTAATGTCCAAATACTTTTTTATTATTGTTCACTTCTTTTTTTGATTGTACTACTTTTCATATTGCAAATGCACAAATCACTTTTATGCATTGCTTGTTAAATAGAGCTTGTTTTTGCTTACAACCTGCACTACTTTTTATTTTTCTCTACTGTATGTACATACTGGAAGTGTCTGCGTGTACTTTATGGATATGGTGTGTACTTTAATTATTTCCTGTTTACAACCGGCTTCACTGCAAACAGAACATTCACTCTGTGACCAGTCACTACATTTACTAAACCTTCAGTAATACCTTAATTCTAACAAGTAGACCAGCGGTGTCAAACTCATCTTAGTTCAGGTTCCACATTCAGCCCAGTTTCATCTCAAGTGTTCAGTAGAATCACAGCATAATAACCTATAAATAACCACAACTCCAAATGTTTCCTTTGTTTTAAATGCTCGCATTTAAGGAATGATATTTTTACAAAACACTATAAACAAGCTGAAATTTCTTCAGAAAAGTAAGTTCAATTTCAGCAGCATTCAGCCTCAGTTTATTATTTACACATTACAACTTCCAGATCACAGTTTATCTACAAAGGAACACAACATTTAGTCACAGCTATCTGGAACTGATGAAATACACTGCTCAAAAAAATTAAAGGAACACTTTGAAAACATCATATTTCAATGGAGGGAAAAACAAACTGGATATTTATGTTGGTATGGACTGGATAATGTGTTAGGAATGAAAAGATGCCACATTGTTTGATGGAAATGAAAATGATGAACCTACAGAGGGCTGAATTCAAGACACCCCAAAAGTCAAAGTGAAGAACTGATGGTGCAGGCTGCTCCATCTTTCTGGAATTCCTCTGCAGCAACTCAGAATGGTACCCAGTAGTTGGTGTTTCCTCCATGTGCTTGTATGCAGCCTGATGATGTCGGGGCTCTTAATGAGACGATGGATGGTGTCTTGAGGTATCTCCTCCTAGATCTGGACCAGGGCATCACTGAGCTCCTGGACAGTCTGAGGAGCAACCTGGTGGTGTCAGATGGACCAAAACATAATGTTCCAAAGGTGTTCTATTGGATTCAGGTCAGGTGAGCTTGGGGGCCAGTTAATGGTATCAGTTCGTTCATCCTCCAGGAACTGCCTGCATACTCTTACCACATGAGGACAGGCATTGTGGTGCACCAGGAGGAATCCAGGACCACTGCACCAGCGTAGGGTCTAACAATGGATCCAAGGATTTCATCCTGATACCTAATGGCAGTCAGAGTGCTGCTGTCCAGCCTGTAGAGGTCTGTGCGTCCTTCCATGGATATGTCTCCCAGACCATCACTGACTCATCACCAAACCGGTCATGCTGAACAATGTTACAGGCAGCAGAACGTTCTCCACAGCTTCTCCAGACCCTTTCATGTCTGTCACATGTGCTCAGGATGAACCTGCTCTCATCTGTGAAAAGCACAGAGCACCAGTGATGGACCTGCCAGTTCCTGTGTTCTATGGCAAATGCCATCTGAGCTCCACGGTGCTGGTCAGTGAACACAGGGACCACTAGAGGACATCTGGTCCTCAGACCTTCCTCATTACATCTCTTTCTGATTGTTTGGTCAGAGACATTCACACCAGCGTTCTGCTGGAGGTCATTTTGTAGGGCTCTGGCAGAGCTCATCCTGTTCCTCCTTGCATAAAGGAGCAGATATCTGTCCTGCTGATGGGTTGAGGACTTTCTATGGTCCTGTCCAGCTCTCCTAGACTAACTGCCTGTCTCCTGGAACCTCCTCCATGCTCTTGAGACTGTGCTGGGAGACACAGCAAACCTTCTGGTAACGGCATGCATTGATGTGTCATCCTGGAGGAGTTGGACTGCCTGTGCAACCTCTGTAGGGTCCAGGTATCGCCTCATGCTACCAATAGTGACACTGACTCTAGTCAAATGCAAAACTATTGAAAAACAGTCAGAAAACACGAGGAGGGAAAAAATGTCAGTAGCCTTCACCTGTAAAACCATTCCTGTTTTGAGGGGTGTCTCATTGTTACCCCTCTAGTGCAGCTGTTGTTCATTTCATGAACACCAAAGCAGCTGAAACTGAATAAAAACCACCTCTTTTACTTACTTGACCAGATCAGTATCCCAGAAGTTTAACTGTCTTGATGCAATACTTAGATTAAAAAGTGTTCCTTTAATTTTTTTTGACCAGTGTACTATTTTACTTTATGATCAAAACGACAAAAGTCAGACAAAAAAGTCAAAAAACAACAAAAATGACAAAATATTGCAAAAATGAGACACAAAACGACAAAAACGAGTAACAAAATGACAAAAAATGAGACAAACGATGCAAAACAAAACAAGAGACAAAAAATTAGTTACAATGCAACAAAAAAATGGACAAACACCAAAAATTTGACAAAAAATGACAAAAGTAAGAAACAAAACAACAACGTAAGTGAGACCAAAAAAAAACACAAAAATGATACACAAAACAATGAATAAAGCAAAACACAAAATGACAAAAATATGACAAAAAACACAAGCGAGACAAAAAGGAAACACAAAACAACAAAAATGAGAAACAGACTGGCAAAAACATGAGACGACAAAAGACAAAAACCAAAAATATTACAAAACGAGGCACAAAACGACAAAAGGACAATGAACAATCTACTGTAGTATTTAACTTTATGATCAAAACAACTTGTCGTTTATAGTTTTACTAATTTACAATCTACAGTTCATGTCTTCTCTGTCATTTTTACACTTTACAAAGTGGGCCGGATCGGACCCTCTGGAGGGCCGGTTTTGGCCCACAGACCGCATGTTTGACAGCCCTGTTCTAATTATCCAGGTGATATGTTAAGCTCAGTTTTTTTTCTAGTGTATTATATCAGGCAACATGTCAAAAACACGAGGAATAAGCAGTTTCTATTTGCCTGCAGGAAACGATAGAAGAGATGCTGTATTTTTTTTTTTTTTTTTAACGTTCCATAAAACCCATAAAGGGTTGAAGCTCAGATCATTCCCCTTAAATCCAAAGTGTGTGAAACAGCAATATGGATGTTTATGGTGTGAACCTTGTGGCATGGAAAGTTATCGTGAGCCACAGTGCTTCTGTGTAGACTCTTCTGTACAGCGTGTCCTCCGTAGTTAAAAATGATCACGTAAGCTGAAATAAACCCCACAGTCCAACCGCTCTGTCGTGGTTTTGCTTGTTGTCAAACGCAGAAAAGCTGAACGACGTCCAAAAAAAGAGTTATTTACTTGTTGTATCTGTTGCATAAATACAGTTTGTCTGACGCGAACCTGAAACTCGGAGGCATTAAGCGGAAACTTGTGTACAAAGAATGAAAGTTAAATGCATTGTGAGCTAAATGTGCTGCTGCTGTCCTCAAACGTCACCTTCCAGCTCGATTCTTCCTCCAGCTGCTCGTCTGCAACCACAAACACATGAGAAAATGTTTGCAGCACACTTCAGAATGACCACTTTATAAACAGTTAGTAGTTAAATTAATGAAAACTTCAGCTGCTTGTCCCTGACTTGAGCTATTTTGTGTGACTTTATGCCTCCACTCAGCTCCGTCACTGTTCAACTTGTGCTTTTTACTCCTCTACATTCATCTTTTCAGGATCACAAAGTGCCGTACCCCTCAAGTGGAAAAAATTCCTTCACATCTGATGATTCTGAATTTGTATTTTTCTGACAAAGTGAAAGATTTGTCGCTCCTTTATGAGTGGAAAGCATTTTCCTACTTCCTAAGGTCTATTAAAAAAACAACAACAACAACTCTTAATTGTAAAATACATCATCACAAAGCTAAAATGTTTTCCTGAGCAAGTCAAAAATTGACTATTTAGATGATTGCAGTTCTCACAGGACAGAAAAGATTAAAAAATTTGCTAAAATTAGCTCAGCCTTCAACATTTAGAGCAATGGAAAGCAACATTCACATTAATCCAGCATTAATATTAATGCAGAAACATCATATGTAACAGCAAAACACTTCTCCTCTGTAGAATAAGCATCATTACTTTGGATAGTTTCATTTAATTTTGCTTATCTTAGATAATAGTATACATTAAAATACAAAAATAAGGAGATTTCTAAGTGACCCCAAACTTTTGAACAGTAGTGTAAATGAATGAAAGCTGCTCTAAATGAGTTAAAGCTGCTCTAAATGAGTTAAAGCTGCTCTAAATGAGTTAAAGCTGCTCTAAATGAGTTAAAGTTGACATACGCCACTGTTCAAAAGTCTGGGGTCATCCAGATAATTCCATGTTTTCCATGAAAACTCCCTCTTTTATCCATGTTCTAACATAACTGCAGGGTTTTCTAATCATCAATGATCCTTTCAACACCATTAGCTAACACAATGTAGCATTAGAACACAGGAGTGATGGTTGCTGGAAATGTTCCTCTGTACCCCTATGGAGATATTCCATTAAAAATCAGCTGTTTCCAGCTACAATAGTCATTTACCACATTAACGATGTCTACACTGGATTTATCATTCATTTAATGTGATCTTCATTGAAAAAAATGATTTTCTTTCACAAATAAGGACATTTCTAAGTGACCCTAAACTTTTGAACGGTAGTGTACATGAATTAAAGCTGCTCTATATTATTTAAATTTGCTCTAAATTGGTTAAAGTTGCTCTCCATTAGTTAAAGTTGCTCTTAATGAGTTGAAGTTTCTCTATATTAGTTAAATAATATTTCTCCTGCTGCTCAAACGTCCATTTAATGCTGACATGTTACCTGTTTTGTCTTCAGGCATCTTCCTCAGAAGAGAGCTCGGTACGTCATAGATGCTCTCTGTGAGGTCTGAAATCGACAAAACGGCAGAAAACATGTTTATAATTTCATTATAAGCAGCTCTTCAGAAGTGTAAACTCTAACTCACCCTGACGTTGAGCTGAAGTCCTGTAGGACTGAGGGAAGTCATAGATGTTCTCGTCCATCTCTGCTGAAATGCTCGCCTCACATATTTCTAAAGATAAATCACACACCAGAGTCAGTGCATGGTGACAGAAAACTGCTAATTACTGAATGCATACTTGAGATCTTACTGTTTCTAACGGGTAAAACGTCATAGTCTCCTTCTAGACTGCTCTCTGCATCGTTCAGCTCACTGCACCTCTGAGGATCATCTGAAACAGAAGTTCAGCATCATACAGCTGGAAACTCAGCCTGAAGGTGCAGAGGTTCTGTCAGTGTTTACCGCTGTGGTCCTGGTAGCTGCAGGCCGACAGCAGTGTGTTCTGGTAGATGGCCTCCTCCTCTCCACTCTGCTCCTCAGGCTGGTCCACGGCAGGTTTGATGCTTCTGGCTTCAGGCTGGAGGTGGTCTGAAGGTGGAGGAGCAGAAAGAGGCCGAGCAGGAAGCAGCTCCATCACACTGACTGGTGTCCTGCTGCTGTGTCTTCTGTCTGGCTGCTGCTCGCACATCTGGAGCCTGGAAATGTGGATTAATTAACCCAGAAGTGTCAAACTCAGCTTAGTTCAGGACCACATTCAGCCCAGTTTGATCTCCAGTGATCCAGACCAGTAAAATAACAGCATATTAACCTATAAATAACATCAACTCCTAATGTTTCCTTTGTTTTAGAGCAAAAAAGTACATTCCGAAAATGTTCACATTTAAGGAATTATCTTTTTACAAAACATTATGAACAACCTGAAATTTCTTAAGAAAAATAAATTCAATTTCAGCAACATTCAGCCTCAGTTCATCATTTCCACATTACAACTTCTATATCACAGTTTATCTACAAAGACATAAAACATTTAGTCACACATTTAGTCTGGAACTGAATGATGTAGTATTTTACTTTATGATCAAAACAACAAAAGTCAGACAAAAAAAAGACAAAAAAACAACAAAAATGAGACACAAAATGACAAAAACGAGACAAACGGCACAAAACAAAACAGAAAACAAAAAATTTAAGAAAAAATTAAACGAAAGAGAAACAAAATGACAAAAATGAAACAAATGACACAAAAATAAAAAAGACAAAATTTGACAAAAAAATTAAAAAAAGAATCAAAACAACAAAAAAGTAGACTAACAACACAAACAAGACCAAAAAACACAAAATGACAAAAACAAGACTAAAAACACAAGCGAGACAAAAAGGAAACACAAAATGACAAAAATGTGAGATAAACGACAAAAAAGACAAAAAACGACAAAAAACAACAAAAACAAGACAAAACATTACAAAAATGAAATACAAAATGACAAAAGAACAATGAACAATCTAGTATTTTACTTTCTGATGAAACAACTTGTCATGGTCTAGAAATTATTTTAAATTTATAGTTTTACTAATTTACAGTTTGTAGTTAATGTCTTCTCTGGAATTTTTACACTTTGAGGACCGGACTGGACCCCCCGGAGGACCGGTTTTGGCCCGTGGGCCTCATGTTGGACACTCTTGGTGATCCCAGCTGTCCTGAGCCCAACGACCTCCTACTCACTGAGAGACTCCGCTGCTGGTGGACAGGTTCATGGCTCTCCAGAGGTGTCCGACCCACTCCTTCCTCAGAGCTGCCGTCTCTGCTGCCTGCAGGAAGTTTCCAGGACAAGAATCTGGTTAAAGCTGCTCACTGGACCTGCAGACTCTCAAACCACAGCTGTGACTCACCAACACTTTTCTTTTTCCACTCGTCATGATGATTTCAAACATGAAGCGCTGTCTGTCAGCTTTCTGGACTTCTCTCACCGACTGCACCTGAACAGACAGACCTTCAATCACTATTATGAGTCCGAATGAAGCCCTTCACACAGAGTGGAGTAAAAATGAAAGCAGGCCCAGCGCCGGGTGAAAGGTGAACCTTCTAATCTGTCTCAGCGCTGTTAGGTAAACATCTGATCGTCCAAAATGATCTCTGCAGCTCGACAACAACCTCAAACATGCAACCAGAGTTAGAAACAGCCGTCTCCAGCCACAATGAGAACACAGAGTCCTGCAAGAGGCTGATTCAGAGACACTGAGACAACCTGAATCCATAAAGAAACGCAGAAGTTCTCCAAGAACGCTGAAAAACTGTTTGCAATCAACACAAACAGATCTCAAACCAAACTGACTGGATTTCTGAAGCATCCTCGCTTTAATTTTGCAGCCTTATTCCTGTACTGTGCACATTACTCTGCATGTAAATATCAAAATATACCAACTACCAGAAGTATTTATTATGCAGAACATTAAATGTAAATAACACGGCATAGGTATAAATATATAAGACTACATTCCATGTGAGTAATGTCAGTATGACACAGAACTAGTGACTGAAACTTTCCCACTCATCTATATCTCTACTATTACTATCAAATAAAGGCAAAATGCCACAATTATATCAGAAATAAAGCATTTAGGAACTTCCCAAAGCAGGAAAAATCCATTTCTCCTGTCTGAACTGTAATACAGAGCGGAGGACTCACTGTGTAGATGTAGTAATATCCTCTCAGGTGCAACTGTGGAGAGAATAATGTCAGTATTTAACATATTGAGAGCTTTTAAAATGATAAAAACATGTATTTCACTGTGTACTGTAGTTATCTGCAGGTAATTATTAAGGGACATTTGACAGATGAAGCCTAAATGTGTCACATTTAGAGGATTTAACACCTCAGTGGATGTGTACTCACAGCACTGCCGTTCTTCTTAGTGTAGAAGAACAAGGTGGTGTTCTGGAGTCTGAACCAATAAGTGACCCACATTATCTTCTACGGATAAAACATACAAAACAACCTGAGTTTCTTTCTGAATCAGCTGTAATTAAAGTGGTAGAAGAGTGTATGACTCACCAGAGTGTCCTTTCTTTTCTGCAGAAAGCCCTCGAATAATAACTTGGTCCCGTCTGCCGACATGTTCACCCTTAACTGTGGATAATTTCACACCACGGCTGTTTTAACTCTACCTGTTTGTGACTTCCTCTTCGCATCGAGTAGGCAGTATCGTCCACAGGCCCCAGAACTCACTCACTTCTCTATTTAGTACCACAGAACTCACAGTTGTTCTCAGAAACAGTCAATCTTATGCTCGATCCGTCAACTTTTGGAATGAACAAAGGTTGCTGCTGCTATTAAAGGACTCACACACACACAGTGGCATCAGTGGCCCTATATTAGCTAAAGTTGATATTATTGAAGTTGCTCCATATTAAAGTTGTTCTAAAGGAGTTAAAGTTGCACTACATTAAAGTTGATTTATAGTAAAATTGCTCAGAATGAATTAAGTTGCACTACATTAAAGTTGCTCTAAAGGAGTTAAAGTTGCACTACATTAAAGTTGCTCTAAAGGAGTTAAAGTTGCTCCATATTAAAGTTGCCGTATATTAAAGTTGATATTGTTAGAGTTGCTCTGTATTAAAGTTGCTCAAAAATTCAAGTACCTCCATATCAAAGTTGGTCTAAAGGAGTTAAAGTTGCTTTATATTATTTAAAGTTCTCCACATTAAAGTTGTCCTTTATTAGCTAAAGTTGATATTATTAAAGTTGCTCTATATTATTTGAAGTTGCTCTAAATGAGTTAAAGTTGCCCCATATTAACTAAAGTTGATATTGTTAGTTAATGTTGCTCAAAAATTGAAGTTGTTCTACATTAGTTACTCTAAAAGAGTTAAAATTGCCCTGTATTAGCTAAAGATGATATTGTTAGAGTTGCTCTATACTAAAGTTGCTCCATATTAAAGTTGCTCTGTATTATTTCAGGGTTTTCAAGGGTTTTCTAATCATCAATGAGCCTTTCAACACCATTAGCTAACACAATGTAGCATTAGATCACAGGAGTGATGGTTGCTATGGAGATATTCCATTGAAAATCAGCTGCTATTGAAGGACTCTCACACACGGCTGGCATCAGAGGGTGTAAATGTCATTTATTAGTTATTTAAAACCACTTGTTTTCTTCCTGCTGTTAAATCAGCTGCGGTTTCACCCCGTCGTCACATCATACACGGCTTTATCTGTAAATGCTGGAAAAGAGGATAAGAAGAAGAAACACTTCCATGGTTTTAAGGTGGGAGAGGTGCAGCTGTTGACAGCAGAAAAATAGAATGCAGGACGAAGCTCTTATTTTGAAAATCAGAAAAGTAAAAAGCGGGTGAAGGAGGCGCGACAGCTTTGATAACGCTAAATACAAAAATACATGAAAAATGTCTTCATCCGTTCCATGCGGTGCACTCAAAACAGAAAACAGAGAAAAGGGGGTTAATAAATTAACACACAAAACTAACGGTGCTTGATGATCCGGGACCTTCCAGCGTTAGACTGTTTGCATCCTAACGCCTCCTGGTGGCGGAGCTTCTGTCTACAGGTCCTAAAACTCTCCAATACATACATAATATACTGCATATACACATCTATGAACAGGTTCCAGTCCCTTTGCGGTGTGTCTCTGGTCGGAGAACGTCTAACTTCTACTGACCTGAGGTGAAATCGTCCACTAGTGCCTGACAGGACAAACAGAAACTAACCCACGCTCTGCTATAAAATGCACCGAGACTTTGCACATTTGTCTCTCGCCCATGTTTGCGTTGTGAGGGAGGGATGAGGTGGAATCTTTTTTTGTTTTTGGAGTCTGTCAGGTAGGAGGGGAGAGTCCACAGGAGGAGGAAGCGTCATGCCGTCGGATCACCGCTGCTTGAGCAGAGCTCTGTACATGGCGAAGCCCAGCACGGCGAACACCGTGGCCCCGACGCTCGCCCTCAGCCAGAAGGTGGAGTTCTTCAGGTCGGCCTGAGCCATGTGCCTGTCGGAGGGAGGCGGAGACAGACAGACAGACAGACAGCCGGTGAGAGGACAGGAAAAGAGCCTTGTTTTCTCTGCTGGTGAAACCTCAGCGGAGCCAAAGGACTAAACAGAGTCACGTTCGAGTGAAAACTTCCCAAATCAGGACCTCAAATGAGGAATATCAGCGCCCAGTGACACCAGCCTGAAACAGGAACACGTGCTTTCTCTTGACATTTGGTTTAGTTTTAGTTCAGGGGAACGGGTTCAGACGATAAAAGCAGCAAAAGGAAGGAAAAAGCTCAAATTCACAAACTGTAAAGAGACAAAGTGGAGCCCAGGAGGTGTTTCTGGAGAGAAAGCAGCCGGAAAAACAAAACTAATGTCACCATTTATTGCTTGTTTGTTTTAAAAGTTGCTCTAAATGAATGAAAGTTGATCTAAAGTAGTTAAAGTTGCTCTATATTAGTGAAAGTTGCTCTGCATTAGTCAAAGTTACTCCTAATGAGTTTAAGTTGCTCCATATTAAAGTTGCTCTTAATGAGTTAAAGATTATATAAATTATCGATACCGATAACAAAACCAAAAGATTTGCATAATTTCATCTCATATTAAATCCTAATAATTAATAGTGATAGAGGTAAACATAAAGTTATCCTAAATTGAGAAAAAAAAACTAATTCAAAGGTGTTTTGTTGTTTTTTTTATGACACCTCCAGAGCTCTGGTCAACTCCTGCCCTTTAAAAACACAACTGAGCTGACAGGAAACAAACACTGGTGAACTCAGCAGGCAGCAATAAAAGCTGGAAAGCAATAAGGAGGCAGCAAAGAAGGAAAATAGACTCAAGTTTTCTATACAGATCCATATTAAAGCTTCGATAAGTACAACACTGAAGGACCTATAGAACCTTTTAGGATTAAAGAGAAACCAGCCTCAGACACCAGAAACTCTAAATAAAACCAGCTCATACAGCGTTCTGTCCCGGTATAAAACCCTACCAGCCTTCTCCCCGTGGATCTTTACCTCTCAGGGGGAATCTGCTGCTCAGAGGCCTCCATACAGACGGACCCTCCAGGCTGGAGACGTCTGAAACCTGCTGGCTCAGCCTGAAACCCTCATCCACAACCTCCACCCAAAGCCAGCAGCCTGAAGCACACAGTTACAGAGAGAGCCCTGGCTGAGCTAACACACCCTCACACACTCTCTCACACACACACACACACACACACACCCTCACACACACACCCTCACACACACACACACACACACACCCTCACACACACACACCCTCACACACACACCCTCACACACACACACCCTCACACACACACTCTCACACACACACACACACACACCCTCACACACACACACACACACACACACACACACACACACACACACACACACACACACACACACACACACACACACACACACACACACACACACACACACACACACACACACACACACACACACACACACACACACACTCTCACACACACACTCTCACACACACACACTCTCACACACACACCCTCACACACACACACACACACACCCTCACACACACACACACACACACCCTCACACACACACACACACACCCTCACACTCACACACTCTCACACACACACACACACACACACACACACACACACTCTCACACACACACACTCTCACACACACACTCTCACACTCCAATACAGCAGGTAAAGCAGGGAGATACTCTCATAGAGGGGCTGCAAATCACTGTTTTCATTCAGAAAATACTATCGAAGCGTTCCAGGTGATGTTCCACATGTTTCGTTCACTTTACCAACCATGAAAGAATAGAAAAATCTGCCAATATTCACATGGTAGAGGCTAAAACCAGCTAATTTTATGCATTTCTGTCTAAAAAAATTTATCAAATGCTTAATTTTATGCCATTTTTGTATTAAAAACATTAACCAAATGCTTAATTTTATGTATTTTTGTATGAAAAATCTAATCTAATGCTCAATTTTATGCCATTTTTACTTAAAAATTTATCAAATTCTCAATTTTAAGTATTTTTGTGTTAAAAACAATGACCAAATGCTTGATTTGATGCATTATTGTATTAAAAAAAATATTCAAATGCCTCATTTTATGCAATTTTGTGTTAAAAAAAATAATCAAAAGCTTCATTTTATGCATTTTTGTATTTAAAAAATGACTGAAACGCTTCATATGTGACACTATCAGCCAGTTTCCCAGACCTGGATTAAGTCTCATCCTGAACCAAAAGAAAAAAATATCAATGAACATCTCCAAAGAAAACAGTCAGGAACCAAGCTTAATCCAGGTCTAGGAAACGGAGCGTAAATTATTTATTATATATAATTATTGATAGATTATATAATAGTATATATAATATATATCCATGATATATTTGTTTGTACATTGAAATGCTTTAACATTAAAATAAGATTTTCTAGATTGTAAATGATCCTATTATGAACACAGTGATAGTATTTCTGTTATGTTCACTCAGATAATGGTACTCTAAAACTATAATTGGTATTTTGGACACACTGCTGCTCATTCTGTCGAAGTTGGTCAAACTGTCTCATTTTGTTGTTTTTTTTTCACAAGATTTAAACATAAATATTGTCAATTAGCGACGCATTAATTGAAAACCATGTTGAACTTGGTCAGTATCACCCAGCTCCACCCAGCCTGAAAACTCAAGAACAATCACCCTTAAAGCTGAAACAAACGTGGACAAACTTCACTGCACACCTGAACGAACGAACACACGAGCCGTAAACGAGCCGTAAACGAGCCGTACACACCACCTGGCAGCCGGATCTGGTCGCTGGAATCTGTTTAGTAAAAATTTCCTTCTCATTTAGGTTTGAGTTTCTTTAGAAATGCAGAATCTCTTTTATCGTTTCCTGCAGGCAAATAGAAACTAATTCCTCATGTTTTTGACCTCTGTGGCTCGACTTTTTTTAATATTATACACTAGAAAACATAACTTAGATTACAATATCGACTGAATAATTAGAGCAGGGGTGTCAAACATGCGGCCCGTGGGCCAAAACCGGCCCCCCAGAGGGTCCAATCCGGCCCGCAGGGCGACTTTGAAAAGTGTAAAAATTACAGAGAAGACATTAACTGCAGATTGTAAATCTGTCAAACTATAAACTTAAAATAATTTCTAGACCACGACAAGTTGTTTGGATCATAAAGTAAAATATTAGAATGTTTATTGTTCGTTTGTGTCTCATTTTTGTAATATTTTGTCATTTTTGTTGTCTGTTGTCTTTTTTGTCGTTTGTCTCACATTTTTGTCAATTGTTTCTTACATCATTTTGTTTCCTTTTTGTCTCGCTTGTATTTTTTGCCTGTTTTTTTTGGCATTTTGTGTCTCATTTATGTAAAATTTGGTCTTTTTTGTCAGATTTTTGATGTTTGTCTCAGGTTTTTGTAATTTTGTGTTTCCTTTTTGTCTCACTTGTGTTTTTTGCCATATTTTTGTCATTTTGTGTTCTGCTTTATTCATTGTTTTGTGTAGCGTTTTTGTTGTTTTGTTTTTTGTCTCGCTTGTGATGTCTATTTTTTGGTCGTTTTCTCGCCTTTGTCATTTTTTTGTCTCGTTTTTGTCATCGGTCCATTTCTTTGATGTTTTCTAAGTTTTTAAAGTAAAATACTGTATTATCCAGTTACAGATATCTGTGACTAAATGTTGTGTTTCTTTGTAGACACTCTGATCTGGAAGTTGTAATGTGGAAATGATAAACTGAGGCATAATACTGCTGAAATTGAACTTATTTTTCTTCAGAAACTTCAGATTGTTCATGTTTTGTAAAAAGAGAATTCCTTTAATGTGCACTAAAACAAAGGAAACATTTGGAGCTGTGGTTATTTATAGGTTATTATTCTGTGATTTTACTGGTCTGGATCACTGGAGATCACATTGTTCTGAACTAGGATGAGTTTGACTCCCCTGCATTCGATGCATTTACAGCGCGGTCGACTCCAGCTGTTCAGTCTGGTGTGTCCTCTTCACACATGCTGTTATTAGAATCCCACAGAGTCTTACACTAAACGTAGCTCTTCATAGAAGCTTTGTTGGAATAAATATTCACTAAAAACACCATCACCGGCCATTCACAGCTCACTAACCTCCCTTCAAACACCAAGCTCCCTTTTCCCCACAGATGGGAAACCTCTCCCGGCCGCCAATAGGTGGCAGTATTTCACCAATTACCCAGGGCATGCCTTTAATTAAAGGTGCAGAAAAGAAGAGCAGCATGCAGATTAGCAAAGAGTGAGCACATGCAAGAGGAAGAGGAAGAGGGGCAGCCAGAGCCATGTATATGAACACCTACAGAGTGGAAGGAAAAAGAAAACAAAGACAGGAAACACAGCATCGGAGAAAAACAGGATGAAATGACAGTGATTGGTTCAGTGCAATACAATCAACTGAAAACATTTTTAGATTTCACACATCAGTCTGTAAAACACATCATCAAGTCTTCACCCACAGGAGAACAAAAGAGCACGTTTAGTTTGTTATATATCCAATGAACAGTGTGCTTTCTGAAACAAAGCGTCTCCTGAGGGTGCAGACTTCAGCTACAAGGATGAAGGAAATGAAAACAAAATGAGACTGAAAACATTACCAGAGATCATCGATCAAGCAATTGAAGAGAAAATTAACACACAATGCATTTTAATCATTCTCAATGATTGGGAGGAAATCAATCATGCAGACATGCAGAATGAGATTTTCAGTTTGAATGAAACACAAACCAAAGAGGCAGGTTTTCTCTCATTTTGTTTGCTTGTTGGTCAGTTTACTGTTTGCATTTCCACTGCAGGACAGGAGGGAGCAAATATTTCTCTAATAAAGTGTTCACACACTTAAAAATCTACTATTCTGTTTTTGATAGTTGGTCGGGACTAATCGGGGTTAAAATTTGATTATAGTGGTGTTTAATAGCTGCTTGGCATAAATAAACACACCTTATAAATATAAATGCACAATATTTTCATGCATATTTGTATTTTAAAAAAATCAAATGCTTAATTGTATGCATTTTTACATTACAAAAAAAAATATCAAATGCTTCAATTAATGCATTTTTGTATAAAAAATTATCAAATGTTTAATTCTATGTATTTTTGTATAAAACATTAATCAAATGCTTCATTTTATGCATTCTTGTATTTAAAAAATGACTGAAATGCTTCATATGTGACACTATCAGCCAGTTTCTCAGACCTGGATTAAGTCTCATCCTGAACTAAAAGAAAGAAAAATCAATGAAGATCTCCAAAGAAAACAGTTTTTCGTCTGGATCTAAGCTTAATCCAGGTTTTGGAAACAGAGCGTAAATTATTTATTGTCTATTAATCACAGTATTTTCCATTTCCAAACCTCCTGATGTAAATCTACAGCATGTTAGCGTTCTGCATGAAAGTCAGTGTTAGGAGTTAACTTTGTGCTGCACAAATCAAACATCATGCAACTTGAATTTCCACGCAGACACACCGGTACCTCCCTGGCTAGCAGGCTGTGTGTTAGCCGGCACAGCGTGGTCAGAGAGCGGCTGGGCCGGCTGGAGCTGGAGCAGAAACCAAGACATCTGACATGACCAGTCGGAAGGGAATATAATGTCAGCTCTCCCTTCATTTAGTCCTAAATTATGAGAAACGCTCGAGCAAATTTCTGCTTAACGGCTCTTCACAAAGCAACTTTAACAGAAGCACTGAGAGCAAACGACCTTCACTTTGTATGAGATTTAATTTGAACAGAAACAGGTGCATCTCGTTTAATTAGAATATGGTGGGAAATGGTGGTTTTGTGTCCCTCTTATTAATGTGCAGCTGAGCAGGATAGTTCATCGTCTATAGATGCGTCCTACAGGCGACAACTTTGAGGCAACACAGCGCTAACAACAACCAATCATACACCTTTCTACAACAAGAAGTGCTTTCACTGCTCTCGTATTTAATCTTCCCTTTTGCCTGCAGTGGATTTGCAGCGTAAACCAGACCGCTACAGGAAAGCAGAGGAGCTGTCACCATCATGAGTGGAAGTGAGCCTGGGTAGAAACAGGAGCCTCTCTGTGGCCAATCCTGGAGCTGCAAGCCCAGGATGGGAGCCAGAGAGGAGGAGAGAGTCTATGTTAAACACTAGAGCTTATTCTGAGTATGAACCTGTTGAAAACGACCCTGCGGAGTTGGGCCTTAATACTGCGCAGCAGCTCCAACTTGAGGAGGTTCTGACACAGGCAATAGGTGCACCTGTTGCAGGCGCACATGCAGCGGAGACGGGCGTGGCTGCGGAAAGACACACAGAAACGCCTGTTTTCACCAATGTACAAAGACAACACGCACACTCACACACACACAAAGCCAGAAGGATAAAAATCTACTCTGTTTAAAACCCTGTAGAGCCCAGAGTAGCCCAGACGGCGCTACGACTGCATATCTATCTGTGATTGGTGGTAGATCTGACACCAGATAAGATGCATCATTTACTATTTTTGCGTATAAAACCTGGGGAGTCAGACTAACAATCCACACATTCACCAGGTCTCAGAGCACTTTGTGTTTGCAGTGATGGGTTTGTCAAAATACACAATAAAGCGCACAGAACAAATATCTTTATGTACGAGGCCACGGGACATTGTGCAACTTTTCTAAAAATCTGAGGGATACAGCTATGCTATTTCTGTATTTTGAAATATATGTTTTTGGAGGTTTATTGCACTTTAAAGCAATTTATTGTAGTAGTTAAGACACAAGTCAATACATATAAAAACGTGGGATGTAAGGGTTATACTGATGGAAATTAAAAAAATACTCCAAAAAATTGCACCACAGTCTGTAAAAATGTAAGAATATATCCTAGTGGACTTGCACAGCTGTAGGTCTTAAAGGTGTTAAACATACATATAATTCTGTGTAATCATAAACACAGCAGCCATGGGTTTGATTCCAGCCCACAGCCGTTGGCTGCAGGTCCTTCCCCTATTCTTCTCCACACTTTCCTGTCAATAAAACTGAAAAACGCCAAAAATAAATAAATAAAAATCTACAATAAACTACTTTAACACCTCTAATGTTTAAAGTGAATTAAACACAAATAGGAGGAGGAGGTGACCGAAGCCGGGTTGGTAAATATCTACCAACGATGTTTAACCTCTAATCAGGAGCTACTGCTGAGTCCAACCCTGCACTGTTGCTGTTTACCTCCAAGTCTTACCTTAATCCAAAGGAATAAAAGTTTAAAAATCAATAACAGGGGTTCATGATATATACACTACTGTTCAAAAGTTTGGGGTCGCCCAGGAAATTCCATGTTTTCCAGTAAAACTCCCACTTTTCTCCATGTGCTAACATAACTGCAGGGTTTTCTAATCATCAATGAGCCTTTCAACACCATTAGCTAACAATGTAGCATTAGAACACAGGAGTGATGGTTGCTGGAAATGTTCCTCTGTACCCTATGGAGATATTCCATTAAAAATCAGCTGTTTCCAGCTACAATAGTCATTTACCACATTAACAATGTCTGGACTGGATTTATCATTCATTTAATGTGATCTTCACTGAAAAAAAATGCTTTTCTTTTAAAAATAAGTACATTTCTAAGTGACTCCAAACTTTTGAACAGTAGTGCGAATGAATTTAACTTAAAAAGTAGATCAGAATGTAAAATAGCTCCTTTGTGATTAATTTATTCACAGTTTGAGCCAGATTTCACCCTCAGTCACCAAACCAGTTCACTCTCCGTTCAGAGGACTCTGAAGCTCGCCTCTCCATAAGCACATCCAGGTAAATCAAAGCACTGTTACTCAAACTCATGCCCCAGTGTGCAGCAAGTCCAAGCTGATTTCAGAATTTAGGCAACAGGATTTCTGAGCTGATACAATTAGATTTAGTAGGCGCGTCCCTTAAGTGCTCGTTAATCTGCTCCAAAATCTAATCTGACCAGAGCTTTGGGGAGTTAAGACACCCATCGGTAAAAGGATTGGCAACAGAGTATCTTCAGCAGGAGCTTCATGGTTGCAAACAGACGCACAGCACCAGCTTATAAGGAAGATGTAGAGCGTGTTTATGATAAGTTCTGTGAGCTCCGTAGTGAAGAGTTTCTTGCACAAGTGAAGTGAACATGGATGAGTTGTAATACTCACGGATACATGGCCATGGTGGTGAGTCTGGTGTAGATGTCTTTGCTGGGTGCGTCGGTGGAGTTGCACGTGAACGGCTGGGGCGGGTGGAGCTTGTGCTTACGGCAGAACTCGTGCGGCGAGAGGCTGTAGTGCTGCCGTACTTCGTGCAGGTCTGACTTGGCAGCGATCACCACACAGGGCGTCTTGCTGTCTATGAAGTATTGCTGAGAAAAACGAGAGATTTCAATCGTTTTAGCGTCTTCAACCGAACGAATCGGACCTTCAGTGAGCGTGATGAAATGCTTCTACCATCCTCGGTTTACAAACCTTGTACACTTTGGCGCAGTACTCAAAGGAGCGCGGGTTGTTGACGTCGTACACCAGGCAGACCACATCGCAGGCCAGGTCGGCCTCGGACAGGAAATCAAAGTCCGGCATCACCTCGTGGAGCTTGTAGAGGGTTAGACGAGACGGGGAGCAGAAAGAGAGATCAGCGGAGTGTACACATGGACGGACTGCCACTGCTGATACTCAGATTATGTAACATTAATCCAAAGGGCAGCGGAGAAGATAATTCCTCCGATTAAACGGTTCTTACCAGCAGGTACTTCTCCTGACCATAAACATAAGTCGTGCTGATGGCATAGAAGGACTTGTGATCTTCTCTAATCTGCCTCTGTCGCTGTGATGGACAATAAAAGAGTCAGTAACACCTAGAAAATCATAGATTTTCCTCACTTTATGTATAATTATGTATTTCTACTTGTGCAGCACTAATGAGGAAAGATGCCATCTAGACAGATTGTTATTATTGAGGCACCAAAGTTTCCTCACGTCCACAAATTATTAGACAAGATTTCCAAAGTCTGTTTGCAGATTTTCTCTGTTTTGTTAAATTACAGATAGTATCTACTAAAATCATAGAAAAAAATATTAATGCTAACTGTTAAAAGCAGGGCAAAACTATAATGATAAAATTCTCCATATAAGAAATCTTTAACTGTATTACTGTAATTACTGATAATTAGTTTAAAAAAAAAAGAAAAGAAAAAAAGGTGTTAATCTTACTTTTATTTTAATTTTAAAATTCCCCTATTTTTTGCTGTCCTTAAATCAGGATTTTTTTGATATTTTAGACATTTAGATATATTAGCTATTTGTTTATAGTTGCATACGTTTGAAATAAAAATTCTGTTCTAAATTACAGATAATATCTACTAAACTTGGAAAAACACTAATTTACAATTTGACTGTAAGAAAACAGGGTAACACTGAAAAAAAAATCCCCACATGCAAATTATTAGTTAAAGTTCCTCTAAAGGAGTTAAAGTTGCTCTAAAGTAGTTAAAGTTGCTCTATATTAGCTAAATTTGTTCTATACAGTACTAGCTTAAGTTGATATTATCAAAGTTGCTCTAGATTATTTAAAGTTGCTCTAAATGAGTTAAAGTTGCTCCATATTAGTTAGAGTTGCTCTATTTTAGCTAAAGTTGCTCTATTTTAGCTAAAGTTTCCTCTACATTGCTAGTATACATCCCTGCAGGAGCATTGTAACCTGGTGTGGAGCCTAAAAACTAAAACAGGTGATACGGCTGCACAACTCTCCATGTTTTGCAGTTCGACAAAATACAACAATGCGTGTTTAAAGACATTTTAAATGAAACTGTGACGTCCACCAACCTGCAGGTTCCTGCCAAGGAAAGCCTGGAGGAAGCCACTCTTGCCGCTGCCCCGTGCTCCCAACACGTTGCATCTGAAAACGCTGCGCTGTGTCTGTTTCTTCTGCAGATCGATGCGCTTGTTACGAGTCACTGGAAGAACAGGAGGTGCACGTTTTTGTAAGCACAAACAACGGAAACACCAAAGAAGGTTCAAATGAAATCACAACATCTTACCGGTCATAGCAGCCGCTTGGGATTCCTGTTCGTAGATGATGGAGTAACCAAGGTAACCCAAGTACTCCAAGCTACGCTGGACATCTAAATATGTTGTTAACCTTTCAAAGAAACACACAGAGGTCAAGAGCAGGCAGACGGAGTTTGAGATTTACATGTGTGGAAGTATTTAGGTCGCATGAAGCTAAAACAGGTGTGTGTGTTCCACACTCACGTCCACTGGGAGAGGTATCCCTGGTATGTAATCCATCCCTGATCGTTAGTGCACACTGTGTTGTTGACATCTGGACCCCAGGGCATGTAGGGAAACACTTTGAACAAGTCCTTCACCTCATCGGGCGACAGAGCGCAGTCTCTGTCCTAAATGACATGCAGAATTTGAAACCTCTTGGGATTTTCGGTGGACATAAAGGCATCATCCGTGCAAACTAAAATAGCAGCAGATAATAAAGTAATCAAAATGCTGCCGTGTTCACGAGCACTCACTTTGTCATGCTTGTCAAAGACACTCTGGAGGAAGAGGTAAGCGTTGTGGTTGAGCTCTGTGGTGCAGTCTGGTGGGACCTTGATCCTGGAATGTGAACATGGACACAAACATTCATTAAAGGTAAGTCTCTGAGGACCGAGGACGACTGAGATAATCAGAACTGACAGAGCCTGACTCACTCAAGTTTATAAAGACAACCAGCGCACATCAGTAAAGGACAGGAAATGACATGAGAACTGTGATAATCATGAGGTCAGAATCTCATCAAGACACTGTATTGACACTAGACCAAGAACAGTAACAGCTACAAAGATGTGAACACTCCTTTTCCCCAGCAGAGATTTTGACTTCTTGTACGGAAAGCACAGGTGTTAGCTGCAATATTTCTATTTCTACAGCATCACTGTGAATCGGCCTCAAGCATCTCTCATTTCCAAGAGCTCTTTAAGAGAGGAAAGCATGTGGTCTGAGCAACCACAACTAGAAAAATCTCTCGAGATCAAGTCAGCATCACTTTTACATCTGTCCTCCTTTGCAGTGAAACTACACATGCGTTGCATTATGGGTTGCAAAAGTCCCAGTAAACCTCCTCTTCTGTTCCCTCTTCTTGTTCTTCTATTCCTTCTTCTTCTATTCCTACTTCTTCTATTCCTTCTTCTTCTTTTTTCCTTCTTCTATTCCTTCTTCTGCTTTTATTCCTTCTTCTATTCCTTATTCTTTTTTCTTTCTTCTATTCTTTCTTTTTCTGCTTCTATTCCTTCTTCTATTCTTCTTCTTCTATTCCTTCTACTGCTTCTTCTTTTATTCATTCTTCTTCTATTCCTTATTTTTCTTCTTTTATTCCTTCTTCTTCTATTCCTTCACAAAAACCATCCCAAACCCCTCAATTTTGTCAAAAATTGCTAAAAGAATTGTTCAAAATGACAAAAGCCATGCAAAACTACAGAAAATTGTCCCAAAATGTCTAAAAAAAAAATTTTAAAAAATGACAAGAAACATCCAAAAATGACACAGAACCTCCCCAAATCGCTCAAAAAATGATCCAAAATGACCCGAAAATGGTTCAAAATTGTTCAGTACATACGTCCTCCTCACTCCTGTTTCTACTGTATTTTTTTTTTTTAAAACAAATGAGCTAAATACCACTAATAAACGTTGATATCCACACTCACATGGGGAAGAGGTATTCCTGCGTGAGCTCCAGGTCGTCGTCGTAACCAAACCTCCTCAGCACCGTCCACGTGGTCTCATGTCGGCCTCGCTGTATGAAGAGGGTGTGCAGGAACAGAAAGCCTGCAGTAAAAGACCCAGTGATGAGAAACGCACTCAGAAATGATAAAGATCATCACAATGTCCTGAAACAACGGCAGGAATGGCTGCAGTATGTCTGACCTTTGAGAGTGAGTCCGTTGTCTTTGACTCCGTCCGTCATGTTCCTTCTAACCACGTTCTTGACGTCCTCCAAGGCCTGAGGCGCCAGCGGTGTGTTGAAGCACGTTCTCTACAGAAACATGATCTGATGCTGCAGGTCTAAATTGTTCTGTATCATGTGTAGCGTTTCATTTCGCGTGCTATACTTTGATTAAAGGTGCAATATTTCAGTTTCACGTTTCCTTTTACTTTTTATCTAATTTTTCAGGTGCAATATTTAATTCTCAAGCGTGATATTACCTCAGTATAACTGCCAGAAATACTATTCACTTCTAGTCTTATCTTATATATCAGTGATGTACTTTTATCTTATTGCTTTCTACTTTTTAGGCACGGCAATTCTTACGTCATGTCATTTATTTTCTCTGAGCAAAATCTGGCACCGTATTTTCTTCGGAATTAATAAAGTTTTATCTTATTTTGTCTTAGACTGGCTTCCTTTCTAAACTGCCCTGCATTTACCTCTTATGCAATAATACACGGCTTTAAGTTGGAGTGAGCCTTTCTAATCCAATATATTTTTTAGGCAAAATCTGAGAATATCTCCGCATATTTAGTGCACATGGCAGCTCTATGAAAAAGCCCAATAGCTGAACGGCCACATGGTGAAAATGAGAGGCATCTTGATAACAGCATAAATATGTACATTTATTTTTGTTTGCAGTAAATTGCATTAATTCTGTAAATGCCTTTTGTTGAGAGCGATGCACTTTATTTTCTATTTTTGCGTGTTTTTGGAGTTGAGCTCGGCATTTAATTTTTTTGAATATTTGAATTAAAAACTACCTCATCCTCAGGCACTAAAGGTTATATTTCTTTGTTATGCATAAAATGCTACACAAATGTAATTATTTGCAGATAAACTAGTCATAGTTCTGTTAAACCCGTGACCTTTTTAGCTGTGGTTTGATCTGATACACTGAGTTCACTTTCACTGACAGCAACTGACCACAGGTGTGAAGTTTCAGTTTTGAAAAGTGTAATAGCCTCTCTGTGCAAACACAGGAGACTTTTTTAATCACCGTTTATTATTTATTTCAACTGTTTGTGATATTTTCACAAAAAATAAACTAACATTTGAGGAGCCAGTGCCATTCTATGTTGCTATAGTCGGCCTGAGCTACTAAAATATTTAGTTTTTCCCATCACTGCATCGTAAATGTTTTTATTCTCCTGGGTGCACAAACTGCAGATTATCTGAAGATTATATTAAATGTAAAAATATGAATTTATTGGTATCTGCATTCCCAGTTTTTACTTGAGTTTGAACGTGTATAACGTTTGTTTTGCCTCATTCATGAGAAAGAGACATCCTCTTTATCTTTCTGAAGGGAACAGTGTGTTTGATTGGAGCTTTCTCACTAATATCTTACTTCTACCTTTCACTCACACTAATCAGGTTGTTAAAGTGAAGTTAATCCAAGCCTTTGTGTGGCTGTGAATGTGACGTTACCTGGAAGAAGTTGAGCTCGTTGTCATTCAGGATGCCGTCGTTGTCCAGGTCGGACACTTTAAATATTCTAGTTAAAGCCTTAATGCAAGAAGGCTTCAGCTGTGAAACAGAAGAAATCATTCAGTTGATTCAATGTGTCCCTGAGATGCACACAGATCAGCTGTTTTTTATATATATTATATATATATATATATATATATATATATATATATATATATATATATATATATATATATATATATATATATATATATATATATATATATATCCTGAAATTGGTTTTTTTTATTTAGAAAATTTTTAGTTTGTTTTTGTATTTATCAGTGCGATGACGAGCTTGTTGCATTGGAATTTCAGTCATAATGTGCACCAACTAGTGTATGTTCTGATTGACAATGAAATGGCGATTCTATTCTATTCTATTCTATTCTATTCTATTCTATTCTATTCTATTCACAGCTGTTAGTCTGGAGCTCCGCATAAATAAGCTTTCACTGTTGCACTTCACTTTCCTCCTGACTGCAATAGGCTTAAAAACGACTGATAACTAGCAAAGTGTTTCTGTAATTCCATAGGAGGCACTGCAGTTTTTCCTGCTATGACAAGCTAAAGTAACTGCAGTATTTGCATCTACTGAACAGAAAGTCACCTCCTTCTCCTCCGGGCAGTACAGGGGTCCGGTCGGGTGAAGAACAGCCTTCTGGGCGTAGTAGAAGAGCTCAGAGATGTTCTTCAGGTTTTTGGCAGAGCACTGAGGAAAAAGAGGGAAAAGAAATGAGTGAATACATCAAGAAAGCAGCTCTTGAGCAGAAATAACAAGAATGTTTTTCTTTATCTGCTTATTATTAGTTCTAGTTTAAAACTGCACTTAGACATTTTAACATTCCTTCTTTTATCATAAATACCAGCAATTTGGGCACCGTATTTCTTCCATGTTTATTACACGTTCTTTTGTACTTTGGTTTCCTGGTCTTTCCTGAATGTAACATGTGTGTGGTTCCGGATAACCTGAATGGGAATGAATAAATTATCCATCCATCTGTTTAAATGTCGAACTCGATAAAGCGCTGACATTAAGTAAACTAAGCAGACACATGGTTTTTAAACTTTCTGCTGTTTTTGTTTTCTGACGCTTTTATTCCACTAAATACACTATATAAATGCTCAAAACTCAATTAAAATGAGAAGAATTAATTCTTTAGATTAATCCAAATAATTGGTAAAATATTTAAAAATTGTATTTAATGGTAACCCTGGCAACCAAGCGTATATAGTCAAGTACAATTCTGACATATTTCATTTGGTTATTTCCACTTTATGCAGCCATATACTTGTACATTTTGCTATAGTACATTTACTTATTTGCAAATAATGTAAAACCTATTATGTACATGTAAACTACAACGCCAACAGTATTTTTAGCACTTTTTATTTCTGCTCTGATGCTTGGTTATTGATCCTATTAAGGTTGCAATGTTTTCATGGATGTTTTATTTTTTTTATTACTCCGCACAGGAAGACAGCAGAGTAATCTCAGCAGCATAGACTGTGTCCATTTAATATAGATGAATCCATGAACAAAATGACCTTGTACTGAACACAGGTGTGTGTTCTGCATGTGTACGTTATGTACAGATACTGAATCACATGACCTAAATATGTAGCAGGCGGCAGGAATTGATGGGACTCAGAAACACCCCCACAATTTAATCAGTTGTTCCTTGGATCATTTCTGATGGATAAGTCCTGATAAATCAACAACAGCGGTGGATTTGTAGTAGGATCACAATCATGTGATCATCAGCAGGCAGCTGATGTAGTGTTCACTTCTTGTCATGTTTACAGTGACACTGTGCCGCTATGTGGCAATGATACAGAAATCTTTAACAAATCTGTGGATCCAGACTGTCAAAATCTAATCACTTGGTCCTTGAGTCATTTCTGACCTTCCCTGAAAATTTCATCTGAATCCATTAGTCCGTTTTTGAGTAAAGTTGCTAACAGACACAGACAGACAGACAGACAGACAGACAGACAGACAGACAGACAGACAGACAGACAGACAGACAGACAGACAGACAGACAGACAGACCAACACCAATCGTCACATAACTCCGCCATGTTCCTCGGCAGAGTAGTAATCATAATCTGTACTCGTCCAACAGTGAAAGAGACTATTTTTAGACTATTTTGCACTAATAAATAAGAACAGTATTTATAAACTACGCTGCTGCTGCTGCTTTTGTTCGAGATGAAGACTCTAATATTTCTTCCACCATTGCTAAAATCACACAGAATAGTCGAACTCAACCCTGGTCCCGGTGGGAACAGTAAAACGCTGCTTCACATGTGATTCATTCCAGCTCTCTCCAGCTGTGTGACTGTCCTGAACTGTGTCCTCTGAGTGTGTGCCGTCCCTCACGTCCTCCTCGACTTCCCCTCTTAACCTTGTAACCGATCCGTCCGGGGGAGGCAACTCTGGCCGTCTCATGCCACAGAGGGAAGTTTGAATTAGACAGTAATGCAGACGGAGGCCAATCCCTTCTCACCGTGACAGCCAAGCCTTCAACACACTCACAACTCATCAGTCAGCAGGAGTCGGTGATATAAATCTATAAATGACTCAGTCGGAGTGTAAGTGGATCTGGATCAGCTGGAGGCCGATTTGTCTCCGACGCTGCCTATCTCAGTCTGACCGTATTTTCAATCAGCCTTTCAGATTTAATTTACAGTTTGATTGATCCAAACTGCTGCCTCAAAGTCAACTTTAAACTGATTTGAACTTCAGTGTGTGTGTTCATATTTTACCTCTACGCAGGTCTCAATATCCTGGTATTGATTCATGATTGGCAGGATGGTCTCCATGCTGCTGTGTTCCACCAGGTCCGACTTGTTTCCCACAAGAATCAACGGCACCCTGCAATAAAAGCCATTTATTACAGAGCGAGGGACAGACACTGAGACTAATTTCATGATTGCTTCAGCTAAAACTCCCAAACAAAATCTCTGGTTGCAGCTATTCCAAAATCGGTCTCTTTTATATGATTGTAAACTGGGTATGTTTAGGCGTTAGAATGCCAGAAACACAAAACAAGTCATTTATTAAATATTATACATTTTACAGATCACCTAACTCTTCAGTTACACGAGAAGACAGTCTGTATGATTTTATATTTACTGCATACACACCTGCTATCTTTATCTGTTCTGTCATTAATGAGTGGAATCCAGTGGCTTGTCACCTGGGGAGAAAAACACAGCATCAAAGTTCGAGGCTTCACAGCAAACACACATTAATCCTCACAAATTAAGATGGACAGCATGCACTGCAGCTATGCATTTGATTAACTGCACTGAGGGCAGACTCACCTTCTCAATCGACTTCTTGTTGTTGACCGAATAAACTATGCAGATAACGTTTGCCTATGAAGGGAGATAGCAAAGTTAGTTTGTGACGCAGATACGAACTAAATACACGGGTTACAAACGGGGGAGGCTATAAATGCCTTTAAAGGGGAAAAACACCCGGTAACGAGTTTAAATCAATCTCTATTGCAGAACAAGCAGATATCCTAGCTTTATTTTCTGTGTGATTTTGATTCTTGCGGCTACTGGCATTTTATGAAATACCACTATTACACTCAAAATTTTTCCAAAGAACGTTCAACATGCATCCTTGTATGTCTGGAACACGAAAGGCTCATTCAGCTCAAGACCTAATGTAAGGGGAGGCGCTCCATGGCCAAACAAAACAGCCACAAAGAGGCACAAAAACACTAATAGATGCAAAACAACTATGAAAAGACACAAAACAACCACTAATAAACACAAAACAACCACTAATACATGCAAAACAACCACAAAAACATACAAAACAACCACTAATACATGCAAAAGAGCCACAAAAACACACAAAATAACCGTAAATAGATACAAAGCGATCACAAAGAGACACTAAATGACCACAAAACAACCATAAATATACATAAAACAAACACAAGTAGACACAAGCAGCCAAAAAAATACTGAAAATGATCATAAATAGGCACAAAACGGCCACAAAAAGACACAAAACTATCACAAATATGCAAAAACAATCACGAAGAGTCACAAAACAACCACAAAAACACGTGTCTGGCACACAAAAGGCTCATTCAGCTAAAGACCTAATGTAAGAGGAGCAGCTCCACGGCTAAACTAAAGTCTCTCAGTGTCTCTGTAGACCTGTCCTTGGTTCTGCCTGATAGAACCTTCAGGTTGTCACCAAACTGTTCAGGAGGAAACATCTTCAGTGTTGAACATCCTGAAGATGTTTCTTGTTCTGGGTCATGATGGTGAGGTATCTCTGGCATACGTCACTTCTTCTCTCACTGTGTTGGTCTTCAGGTCATCTGCTGTATTTTGCAGCTACTCATCAACATGCGTCCACTTTGGGCCTTCAGTCGCTCCAAAATACTGAGTTTTCTGTTCTCAACATGCAGCAGACTAGCCTCCTTATTCCTACTTGCTTTTGTCTGTCAGTGTCAATCATGCTGCAAAGCTGGTATGATGTTGTGTGATCTGCCTGGATACAAAAATATAGCAGCTTGTTGATGGTATTGACAAAATGTTTAGAAAATGCTGGTTAAACACAGGAGCTGCCAGTATCTTGGTGGTTTCCTGTTGCCTTGCAGCTAGAAGATCCCTGGCTTCTCCAGCTTCCTCCCACAGGTTCAAAAACATCCTCAGGTTAATTGTTAACTCTGAATCATCTGTAGGTGTGAATGTAAGCGTGACTGTAATGGACTGGCGATCTGTCCCCTGCCTTCCCATGACCCTAATGAGGATTAAGTGGTGTATAGATAATGGATTAATGGATGGATGGGATAGTTAAACAGCCACTTGTGATTTACCACAATGCAAGCAATATAATCCATGGAGAATTCTGGGTTTTGTGAGGGGTCATATGGAAACTTATTATTGTTTATGGTTTATCAAGTGGCAAGTTTTCCTTCATATCTTATAGACATTCACCAGTCAAATAAGCAACTGATTGTCAGTTTGGCCTCATAATGGCCTCCATGATTTTGATGATAAACTCTCAGTGAGTTATTAAGGGGAAAATACACACATCCATGATATTCACATATATGCCAGTAGCCAAGAGAAGCCAGATGGAGTTTTTATAGATATGTGGTTAATTTGAACTAATTACCGGTATTTTCCAGAATTATAGCTTTCCCCTAGTTACAAACATTATAATACCAGATGAATGTAAGAATTAAATCAAACCAACCTTGGATATTTCTTGATACAGCTGCTCGTCCGACTGTTCTGCTTCTATAAATGTTGAAAAGGCACATCAGCAGAGCGTTTCACATGTTGTCAAGCCTTTCTAACAATTACTACTTGAATTTACTCTAATTAATACAGATTCTGGGTCATGTGAGTATCAGAATGAGCTTTGTTTAGCTCATAGCAGTCTGTCATTGCAGTAGACTCACAGATTAGGTGGGTGTTACCTGAGTAGTCCACGATGTGTGTGGGAACCCTCTCTGGGGTGACATCGGCCGGGATGGTGATCTCCTCAGCTCGTAGGGGAACCTGGAGGGCAGAAAACAAAGATGCCAAAACTTGATAGCGGGCAAACCTCATGTTCCAAGCATACAACCAGAAAGAGTGTGCAAAAGTAAGCAGCTAAGAGGATGATTTCTACCATAAATCTGGTACCTACCTCGTCAGGAAACTCCTCGCTGACCAGGGACATTATAAGCGACGTCTTCCCCACCTTGGCTGCATGGGCACAAGAATCACATTTTTATCTCAGACGTTAATATTTTTAAACATGTCAGCTCACTGCCATTTTTACTGCGACGTCTGGGTAATGTGTGAAGCGACATGGAACAGATAAGAGCAGCTGAAGAGGGTTAAGAGCTGCAGCCGAATGCCATGAACCTCAAACAAACACTCACTGGAGAAAAACTAGAGTTGCACTGCTACTCAGGAGAGATTTATAGCATTCATTTTTCAATAAGTGCCCAATCCCTAAAATTTTCCAAGGTTTTCTTCCTCACTTTGGGAAAAGTAAAACTCCACTTACTACATTACAGCAAATAGCGTGCATTCATCCTGCATTTTTAATAATAAACACACACACTACACTTTTGCTTCAGTTTTGCCTCAGGCTCAAACTGAACACTTAAAACAACACCCTTTTCCAACGAACTGCAGCACATACATGCGTTAATAATGAAAAAGCTCAAGGAAAACACATGCAAGGTTGTTTAGGACAAAATCAATACCTAACTGCAGCACTCTGATAATCAAATCATTTTAATAAAATTCTTTTTGCACCATTTGTGAGGATAATGATGCTTTTCTCCACTGTAAGTGGAATTTGGATACTTGATTGGACAGAAATCAGCATTCTGGTGGCATCACTGTGGTGGATTCCAGTTAAAGGAATAATTAATGTTCTAGTTCTCAGTTCCACCTGCCTCTCAGTGTCTTTACAGAACAGCTGAGTAAAACTGAACCCTCCTGAACTTCACTACATACAAGTTGGCACGTAGCGTTCTGGCAGCATCTCTCAGTCAGAGTCGATACCAACTCGCCTAATGTGGCAAAGTAGGACATCATGCGGAGCCACAACTGAAATATAAATAGTACCGACAACACTTGTGCTTTTACGAGAACAAGCAGACCAGGTGAAATATGGTTTGGTAAGATAAGATCATCATTCCACAGACCTGGAAAAGGTTGAGACCTTTGCTAACTACAGCAGAAACAGTTAATCAATCAATAGGTCACGCATGAGCATCTCTTTTTATAACGGAGTAACAGTTCATGACATTTATCAATCAAAAATACCAAATACTTTCTGCTTACAGCTTTTCAGCTGCGACATTTTGCAACTTTATTTTAACTTCTGCCATAAAAAACTGGATTTGTTTGTGTTACCAAACTCTGGTCGGACAAAACATGCAATGTGACGATATTATTTTGGGCTTTAGGAGCTTTTCATGGAAGCTTTTCACTATTTAGATGCCCATTTTGTAAAACAAACACAAACATTAACGTTCCAAAGTTTGGAGCCACCCGGACAATTGCATGTTTTCCATGAAAACTCCCACTTTTATCCATGAGCTAACAGAACTGCACAAGGGTTTTCTAATCATCAATGAGCCTTTCAACACCATTAGCTAACACAATGTAGCATTAGAACACAGGAGTGATGGTTGCTGGAAATGTTCCTCTGTACCTCTATGGAGATATTCCATTAAAAACCAGCTGTTTCCAGCTAGAATAGTCATTTACCACATTAACAATGTCTAGATTGGATTTATCATTCATTTCATGTTATCTTCATTGAAAAAAATAGCCTTTCTCTCAAAAAAAAAGGACATTTCTAAGTGACCCCAAACTTTTGAACGGTAGTGTAGCAATGGACAGATTGACAGCTAACCCAGTATTTTTGCAGCCACTGTAAAAATTCATACTTTTTAAAAGCCACAGGAAAGAAAATGTATTTTGCTATTGGATTTTTCCTCCATTATTCCAGTTTATTTGAGGCATTCAATCCAATCAAGTCCAGCACAGCAGTCATGTAATAACCACTCACCGGCCACATCATTAGGTTCACCTGGTAAATGCTTGTTAGCGTATATATCTAATTAGCCAATCACGTGGCAGCAACATAATGCAATAAGGCATGGGGTCGTGGTCAAAACGACCTGCTGAAGTTCATGCATACATCATCTCAAACTGGTTTTTTGAACATGACAATGAGTCCACTGTTCTCCAAAGACCTGCACAGTCGCCAGATCTCAACCCAGTAGAACCTTTGGGATGTGGTGGAATGGGAGATTGGCATCATGGATCAAATCTGCAGCAACTGTGTGATGCTTTCATGCCAATGTGGACTAAATTCTCTGAGAAAGCGTCTTGTTGAATTTATTCAACAAAGAACTGAGGCAGTTCTGAAGGTGGTACTATTGAGGTGCAGCTAATAAAGAGGCTGGTGAGTGTATATCCCCTTTATCAGGGTTAGGGTTATCCCTTTACACCTGCAGGAAATGGCATGTTGGGAAAAGAGATAAGATAGATCATCCAAAAGGAAAGTAATGTGCTTGCCTACAACGTACAGTACGTGGCTGCCTTGTGTTCACATTTCCTCTGGTTATAAGTAGTGGTGAGTAAACTTAGTAGTAAATGGAAACACTCGTGAGTTTGCTGTCATGTGATAATTATTTGGTTTTTATCACTATACAGGAACCAAACTAACCTAATTCTAAATAGAAATTAAATATATATCGGTCTTATAAATTAATTTTATAAGTTTTTAGCCTCTCTTGCTTTTTGTACATATTTTGCTGTTAACTTGTGCATCACTGTCAACTCTGGTTGTATAAATTGTGCCATATAGATAAATTTAATTAAATTTGCTTTGATTAATGACATGTTTTGGGTGCCTTACAGTAAGTGGGTGATCCTCATACCCTGTAGAATAAAATAACCATCCCCTTTTTGAAGTCCACAGCCCCTCAGTGCACATGTAATCCCCCTGACAGCTCTGTATTGTTGGACTCGCTGATAGCATTAGCCATTAGCATGTCAGCTAATACAGCCGCTTAGGGATTAAAAACTACTTACGTTCCCCTACAAGTAGTATCCTCACGTCCTTCCTCATGGCTGAGCTCGCTTCCTTCTAGAGAAAGGACAGCCTTTACTGTTTCATGTAGTCCTCCCGGGTGCCGTCCTCCGCCGGCAGGTTAGCAAACTCCGGGCCTGCCGCTGTCAAACACTGGGCGCCTTTGTAGGACAAAACGGACGGGCACTCCTCGGAGCTCCTTCGGCTTTTCTTCGCGCTTCTCCTCAGCTCCCCGGTTTACCGACTCAGCAGAAAGGCGATTTAAACAGTCGCCCGTGTCACATAGCCCCGTAATTTCACGTTAATCGCGCTCTTTTTTGGACGTTTGCATAGCATTTCGCAGTGGATGTTCCATGAGCATGCCCGACCTCCAGTACCGGGAGACTACAGCGAGCCGCAGAGGACAAACTTCATCTGAGCAGGAAAAACGCGTTGTGCTGCTCTCTGGCTCCACAGAAAGGAAGTGCATCAGTCAGACTGCTCCACAGTCAATATACTGTCTGTGGTATGGTATGGTATGGTATGGTATGGTATGGTATGGTATGGTATGGTATGGTATGGTATGGTATGGTATGGTATGGTATGGTATGGTATGGTATGGTATGGTATGGTATGGTATGGTATGGTATGGTATACTAAATTATATTATAGCATAATACAGTCTAGTACAGTATACTAGACTCTACTAGAATATACTATACAAGATAGAATACTATATAATAAAAAAATAATATACTATATTATACAATACTATTCTATGCTTATAAGCATAGAATAGCATAGTGTAGCATAGTATAGTATAGTATAGTTTAGCATAGCATAGTATAGTATAGTATAATTACTATGCCTATGTATAGCATAAAATAGCATAGCGTAGTGTAGCATGGCATAGTAATATTGCATAGCATAGTATAGTACAGTACAGTACAGCACAACAGCACTATACTATACTATATACTATGCTATGCTTATGGTATAGTATATAGTATAGAGGGACTGGTTGGGAGGGTGATTGACAAGGAGCTCAGTCTTTACTATACTATACACTATGCGTATAGTATAGTATAGTATAGTATAGTATAGTATAGTATAGTATAGTATAGTATAGTATAGTATAGTATAGTATAGTATAGTATAGTATAGTATAGTATAGTATAGTATAGTATAGTATAGTATAGTACAGTACAGTACAGTATAGTATAGTATAGTATAGTATAGTATAGTGTAGTATAGTGTAGTATAGTATAGTGCAGCACAGCAGTACTATACTGCTAACAGCACAGTATAGTATGGTATAGTGTAGTATAGCGTAGGAATATAGTATGGCACAGTGTAGTATCACCTCTTAGTTTATTTTTTCTAGGCACAGCATTATAATACATGTTAAATGATCCCAATTATTATTTTTTAATTATATAATTATTAGAAAATTAATAAAAATATACACTGAATATTGTAAATTACAATGCATCAAAAACAGTCTGGCGATATGCAGTGACTGTACCCCACAATAAACAAGTGTTTCATCAGTTGAAGTGTCCATAATTTGACAAAAGAATGGATCTTACAGTAAATTCTGAAGTGTGTGGTTGAGCATCAGATTCAGCGTCAGTTGAAATGAGTCTATGGAAGTGTTTAACCCACACTGTGCACAGAGCACCGTCAGAGTCACCATTAAAGACGCTTCACTGCAACAACCACAGGTCAGTGGTGATTCAGTGCAGGGGCAGCAGGTCGCCGTCCATCTGATGAGCTGCAGAGGTTCAGCCATCCAGTTTTCTCACCATCCTCCAGCTGTCATACCGCTCTGTAGGTCATCTTTTATACTTCATGTTGGCTTCAACTGGAATTAGGCACAAGAGGATTAGTGGTGGGTTCAGATGCAGAATGCGCTGGTAGAGCATGTGTGCTAATGTTAATGTCAAGAAGGTTTGTGCAAACAAAAATACAGATGTACAATGATTCTGCAGCAGGAATATTATTGTTATTTGTTATCTGGGGTAACTTTGCTGAGTTAAAGCTACAGCTTTGATTAATTCAGGAATGTTGGGGCTTTTTTTATTTATTTGCTTTTCCCAGTAGAAGAATCCCCATAACTTTGGTCCAGAATTACCACTTATAGAAGTAAATAATTCCACATCTTCTGGATGGAGTGGCATATTTCAACAGATCTTCATAGTTCCTTCATGGAATTTTGGTGACTTTTCCTCTTTTATCCCAATGATGTTGGCCTTTCTAGCACTGAAAACTGATGCAGACATTCCTGTTCCCCTCAGAAACAACAATCACATCAGAATATCAATTGTCCAATACTTTGTTTAATGAACCAAGGTTAATTATTTGAAAAGAAAGTTGGACAAAAAATGTATTGGGCAGCTCTACTATAAGTAACAAAAGACACTGAGACATTTTGTCAGAGGTGTTAATGATAAATTTGGACTATTTCTATGCCTTTCTGCTACAAAAAACAGTTGCAGATTTGGGAGAAACTGCAGCCTCTGTCCCATTCACTATGAACTGTATTGTGAAGTCGTGCTCACTGGTATAATCCTGCGGTGCCATCGGCCGTGACATGACCTTCCTGAGGGCCTCCAGCCACTCTCTCTGCTCCCTCTCCTGCTCGCACATGAAGACAAACTGTCGCTCGGGCGTCTCCACCGAAACACCGCAGGTCCACTTGTTTCCCCGAGCATGCTTTGGGACGCACTCCTTCACAGAGTAACCGTTGCTCTCAGTGCCAATGAAAATCACCCCCAACTCCTCTGCATCCTGCATTAGAAACACGTGAAAAGATTCAAACAGAGTTCAACACATCACAGAAGCGTACTGTATGGGATTAGAAGAGTTTTGGTCCTCACCAGCTGCTCTTTAAAGTAGAACAGTTTCCGATTTTGAGAGTCCAAAATAAACCACCTCTTCCTGAAGGGTTCCTTTTGCTGTGTAGAAAAACACATTTGATGTCAACACTGCATAAAAATAAAGTTTACATTATCACATTTTTAACAATCAATTCTTATACTGTATATAGTTATATAGTAGTATGACAGTATAGTATAGTATAGTATCGCATAGCCTAGCCTAGCCTATCCTAGCCTAGGATAGCATAGCATAGCATAGCATAGCCTAGCCTAGGATAGCATAGCATAGCATAGCATAGCATAGTATAGTATAGCACAGTATATCATAGCATAGATTAGCATAGTATAGTATAGTACAGTATAGTATAGTGTACCATGGTATAGTATAGTATAGTATAGTATAGTATAGTATAGTATAGTATAGTATAGTATAGTATAGTATAGTATAGTATAGTATAGTATAGTATACCATAGTGTAGGATAGTGTAGTGTCATGTTGTATAGTATAGTAAAGTATAGTGTAGTGTAGTGTCATATAGCATACTACAGTATAATATAGTGTAGTATAGTATTATCTAGCGTAGTATAGTAGCATAGTACAGCATGGAATAGCATAGCATCCTTTAGTATAGCATATATACCATAGGATAGTATAATAATAGTAGTAGTAAAGTGTGTTTTACTGACATTTACCATCACATTTTTTGTTTATTTTTTTAAGCAAAAAGCAGTGAGTGAACGTAACTGCAAATTACTATTTTGATTTTGAGTATTATCCTGGTTTTGATCTTATTCAGGTAATGAAATTCAATCCAGTTTATTTATTTTGCACAAACCAAAGCAACCCAAGCCGACTAAAATCCGACAGCCAGCAACAAAAAAAAGGTGCAAAAACCAAGTGATGACTTTGAACAAGAGGCTGCATGTTTGCATATAACGTCTCCCTGAAACAAATGTGTTTTTCATATCAGGGAACACGTGATGATTCTTAGCTGATTCTTAAAGTGTAAATTTTCACACCTTACTCCTCCTATCATAACGGTCAAGTCTTAGAAACGTGTTCATGCAAAGTGTGGGTCTGTGTGTGTGAAAGAGGAACAGAAACACAAACTGAAATGCACTCCCCTGACACACTATTGATACAACCACAAACATGACTTGAAAGCCTCCCTTAAAATATGCATAATAATCAGAATAAATGTGTGAATGAATCTCATGTAATAGCATTTATTTGATTTAATAACTTACCAGTGGTCCTGTCTTTTCCATGTATCCCTCTTTGAGGTAGTTTCTTGTGATCTTTGGTATCAGCTGGTGAAGAAACGTAACAGTACATTTGTTATTCTTTAGAAAATTTAAGCAAAACAGTCCACATTTTGGTTTCAATTTCGGGACGCATTAGCTGTGCTGCCTAAGGAAAAACCTGCATTAAAAGTCTGTTTTTCTATTTATTTTGAAAGGTTTAACATTACTTCCTCATCGGTCCCAGTAGGGTACGCCGTCTTCAGGTATGCATAGCGAGCAGCACGAATGGCGTTGTACCATGTGACTATTTCCTGGAATAAAAGAAGAAATCCTGAGTTTCTCTCAATCAGTGAAAGAGCTGCAGGTTGCTGTTATTTATCCTCACACAGTCCCACCTCAGCGCTCTCGTGGTAAACATAGAGGTTCCTGGTGTGATCGTTGTCCTGGTAGGTGAACTGCAGCCCGTGAGGATGACCGATCTTCTGTGGCTGAAAGGTGGCGTTCAGGTCTTTTATGGAGATGACAGCTTTAGGGCCTTTGGACTCCTTGATCACAAATACACACATTTCAGAGTTTATACACTCCCTATCTAAATCTTAAGACCAGTTGAAAAGTTGCAAGAATTTGCATTTTGCACTGTTGGAGCTTGAGAAGGTTCTAAGTAGAGCTTCAAAATGCAACAAGAAGAAATGGGAGCAAGAGAAAAACAAATGTGAGCAGGTAATTAATTGAAAATTGCATTTAAACTCAAACATGCTTTTGTCAGCTGATCAAAAGTTTAAGACCACAGCCTTTAAAAGCCAAAATCTGCACAAAAATTTGGATTCCATTTCCTGTCAGGTATTCACACTGTCATGACCTCCTGATGGCAGAAAAGCTTTCTGTCTTTGAATGTGGTAGGATTGTTGAGCTGAATAAGCAAAGCCTCTAGCAACATGTCATTGCTGCTGAGGCTGGACGCAGTAAGATGGTCATTTTGAATTTCTTTAAAGATCCTGAGGGTTATGGAACAAGAAAGTGAAGTAGCAGACCCAAAAAACTTTCACCAGCGCTGAGCCAGAGGATCTGATTGGCTGTCCATCAAGACATGGGGACGATCCTCGAGTCAAATCAAGGCCGTTACTGGTGCTAACTGGGAAGGGCTTAAAAACGGTCCACATCTCCTTCAACGCTACAAAGTTGCCCATTTGGACTCTGCCAGGAGAACCAAACTTGGGACATTGAAAGGTGGAAGAAAGTTTTATTCTCTGACCAGAAAAAATGCAACCTTGACGGTCCTGATGGTTTCCAACTCTACTGGCATGACAAGGAGGTCCACTGGAGATGTTTCCTACGAGGCTCCATCATGATCTGGGGTCCTTTTTCCTTCTACGTAATGATGGAGCTTCAGGTTTGCAGGTGTCAAACAGCTGCTGACTATGTGGAGATGTTGCAGTGGACATCCCTCATGACTGAGGGCCTCATCTGTGTTGTCATGACTGGGTTCTTCAACAGGACAACGCTGCGGTTCCCAGTATCGCCTCACAAAGGACTTCTTCCAGGAGAATAATGACACTTTCGAACCATCCTGCATGTTCCCCTGATCTAAATCCAACTGAGAACATTTGGGGATGGCTGGCAAAGGAAGTCTACAAAAACAGACATCAGTTCAGACAGTGGATGCCCTTCATGAAGCATCTTCACCACTTGGAGGAGCGTTCCCACTGGTCTCTGGAAACATCCATCATGCCTAAACCAATTTCTGAAGTGATCCACAAGGACAATGGAGCTCCTCATTAGTGAGTTCTTTATTGACACTAATGTTTCTGTTTTGAGGGTTTTCAGGTTTTTTGAGCTGTGGACTTAAATTTTTGATCAGCTGATGAAAGCCTATTTCAGTTTAATTGTTGTTTTCAAGACATTGCTCAATCAATTTTGTTTTTCTCTCACTCCCATTTTTTCTTGTTGCATTTTATGAGCTCTACTTAGAATCTTCTTTAGAGCCAACAGTTAAAATGCAGTTTCTGTACCATACTTTTCTTGTATTAATAGAAAAAACAATAAAGATACCTTTAAAAAAAAAAAAAAGCAGTTTCTTGCAACTTTTCAACTGCTCTTAAGATTTTGAGCGGGAGTGTATTAAGGGCACATCCGGATGCTGCTGTTTGTACACCAAATCTTGCATATGTTATTAACAAGAAATCTTGAATTATGAAGGAATTATTTATACCGTACAGTGCAGATGAACTGTGTCAGAGCTGCAGGAAACTCACATTTTCCTTGTTGTAGTATGTCAGCGTAAAATCCCTCTCTGACAGTACAAACTTCCGCTTCAGAAACTGTGTGTTCTCTTTCCCTTTCTTCCACAGCATCCCCTCATAGAAACCTGGTAGCAGAACGACTGAATCACAGTTTCTGCTTTGATACATGCAGGTTGTACTTGCAAATGTGCCAGTTAGTCAGTCAAAACGTGTTGCAAAGAGCGGATACTTTTCACTTCCTGGCTCTTTCATGATGCAAATAAAAAAACAGGTTTTTCTTGCTCAGTTCTGCATGCGTATGAGGAACCACATTGTTCCAACTATTTTTGGACCAACTGCCTTGCAAGGTTTTGTGCAGCAGAGTGAACAAGCGTAGAAATGATCACCTGTGGAGTAGGAAACTGGAGGGTACTTGGTTTCTCCTGTGAATTCCTTCCTCTCATACTTAGCTCGAATCCACTGCTCTCTCAGGACGCTGCAGTTCAAGACAAACAGGTGAAAAACAGTCACACGGTTCATTAAACTCTGACCGAGCTGCAGAAAATCATCCAGATTTCACTTCTATTCTCACTAGTTGCACTTCTCTCTAATATTTGCGGCGCTGCCCAGTCAGCAGTCTGGTAGTGCTCGTAAATTCTGGCAGGATTTACCAAAAAATCCCACGATGGAGACATAAAGAAAAGTTTTTAGAAGAGTGTCACCATTCTGGGAAAGCCACTTACCTGCAGTCGTGTTGCTGAGGCCGATAGTAGTACGGTGGCACGGCCTTCTCATACAAAGTATGGGCGTTGGCGTTTCCACTGGACTTCATGAACTGCCCAGAACCCCAGAAGACACACGTTAAGATTAGGTAATTTCATCTGAAAAGCTAAAAGCAGAGGAGGGTGCAGCTCATACCTGCACTAGTTTGTCCTCCCAGAAGTCCAGCCGTATGGATTTGACCCGGCTGGAGAGGCTGCGATGGATCCCAGAGCAGTTCAGACACACAAACACTCCCAGTTCATAGGACGCCCAGTCTGGATCTGAGGATTCAAACACAAAACTGTTTCTCCAAGTCTATGTCCATCATCCTACATCAGGGGTGTCAAACTCATTTTAGTTTAGGGGCTACATTCAGCCCAGTTTGATCTCAAGTGTTCTGAAGCACTAAAATCACAGAATAATGACCTATAAATAACCACAACTGCAAATGTTTCCCTTTATTTTAGTGCAAAAAAAAATACATCTGAAAGTGTCCCATTGAGTCAATTATATTTTTAAGATAAGAGAAGATAGATCCATTATGCACAGCGTACAATGAAATTCCGGATGACTTTCTCCCTTTTAAACATACAAGATAAACAAGAAAAGCACTCCGAGAGCAGAGCACTCCTCCAAGGCTCCTCAGTCATTGTTTCATTTCCGACGGCTGAAATCTTGAAAAAATTTGGGGCAGAAATCATGACAGCATAGAATGTGTCCATTTAATATAGATGTAACCACAGACAAAATGACCTTGCGCTGAGCACAGGTGTGCGTTCTGTATGTGTACATTATGTACAGATACTGAATCACGTGACCTAAATATGTAGCGGGTGGCAGGAACTGATGGGACTCAGAAACACCCCCACAGTTTAATCAGTTGTTCCTTGGATCATTTACGATGGATAAGTCCTGATTAGTCCTCAGTGGTGGATTTGTAGTAGAATCACAGTCATGTGATCATCAGCAGACAGCTGATGTAGTGTTTACTTGTTGTCATAGTTACAGTGATGCTGTGCCACTATCTGGCAATGATACACAAATCTTTAACAAATCCACGGATCCAGACTATAAGCCGCATCACTGCCAAAATCTAATCACTTGGTCCTTGAGTCATTTCTGATCTTCCCTGAAAATTTCATCCAAATCCGTGAGTCTGTTTTTGAGTAATGTTGCTAACAGACAGACAGACAGACAAACATACGCCGATCGTCACATAACTCCACTGTTCATTGGCAGAGTAATAAATTAAGAAAATAAAACAAGAATAAAAAATAGTGGATAAAAGACGCAAATAAAAATCTTTGAAAAACATGCACAAAAAACAGGTCAAGAAATGATTTAAAATTTACAATTTGCAGATAACTTTTAGCTTTTCTAGTTTACTAAATGTAAGCAAATACAAATACAATCGAATTTACATGACCATTTTAGAGCATAAAAACACAAGACATTTTGACTTGAAATGACGAGTTCATTCAACTAAATTAAAACAAAACTAGCATTTAAACAGGCTTTCCAAGATGAACAGACATGGTGGAAGTTCAAGGTGTGTCTTTATTACACATTGAATAAAGTTGTGGTTGGGTTACTTTCAATATGAGTCACTCATAGACTCATAATTTATTGCACAGATTATTTTTGTACTGACTCTAATAATTATAATTTGAAAAATGGTTTCAACAGTTGAGGAAAAAACTCTTTAAAGTTAGAAAAGACAAAAAAGAGTTACAAGCCTTTAGCCACTTCTCAAGTTCAGTTCATTTAAATGAGTTAATCTGCATTTTCACAGCTCATAATTTGACTTTGAACCAGCTAAATGCAGTTAAATTATATTTTAAGGCAGCAGGTGAAGCTGAATGAACTCAATATGATTTAAAGTGTAGTGAGGCTGAACTAATTCTGAATATGCAGCATGAGACTAAAGTTTTATTCTAAGAGATATGCTCCAGAGTGGATAGTTCAGTGTAAGATTATAGTGCTTTATAAATGACACCAACCAAACTCCTAGATTGCTGCACATCGTTCTAAAAATAAAATTAAACTGAGAGACTATCTCGAGGTTTTCGGATCAGATTATCTACTTTGTGTGAGCTTCCTGCTGATTTAACAGATAAACTGAACAGTAACAGCCCAGACCGGTCTATTGTGTCTCACCCGGCGCTCCGCAGTCCGCGCACCGGCTGTTGTCCTGCAGCTTCACCAGTTCCAGTAAGATCTTTTTGTTTCGCTCACGGTTTGCCATTTCGGTGCGGAAAAATCAGGCTCTCTTCTCAAACGACGACAGATCTGGCGGTCGAAACTCAGCATGTTGGTCACATAGTCCGACAGTGCGGCTGAGAGAACGTCCATGTGAAACCTGGAACTTGCGACAGATGAGCTGCTGATGTCTCAACAGCGACCTTCCTCCTCTGGAGCGCGTCCAGCAGGAAACAGTGACGTGGTTTAGTTTAGGGAGGTCCTGTTATGACAGACCGCCTCCCTTCACACGTTCAGTGATGTAGAGATAAACTAACCCACAAACCTGGTTCCTTTTCAACACTGAATCATGGTCAGGTCATTTTTACAAAAATATACAGATAAAGACTCTTTCATGTCAAAGTGAAACAGATTTATGCAAAGTAATCCCAATTACTTAACAGTGTAAAACATAAAATTAGTGACTGAGCCAGTATTAACCACCTGCAAGTGATGCTGCCACCACTGTGCTTCAGTGTTAAGTGGAGCAAGGTGGTGGAAGCATCATGCCTCAGACTGGTAAAGAACCTGGGGTCAGAATCCAGTTGTTTTATGCAAAGTCTCTCCCATTTCAGCTTCTAACTCCTTCAGAGGAGTCATAGGTGTCTTGGTGGCCTCCTTCACTAGTCTCCTTTTAACTCCTTCAGAGGAATCATAGGTGTCTTGGTGGCCTCTCACTAGTCTCTTTTTAACTCCTTCAGGAGTCATCGGTGTCTTGGTGGCCTCTCTCACTAGTCTCTTTTTAACTCCTTCAGGAGTCATAGGTGTCTTGGTGGCCTCTCTCACTAGTCTCTTTTTAACTCCTTCAGGAGTCATAGGTGTCTTGGTGGCCTCTCTCACTAGTCTCTTTTTAACTCCTTCAGAGGAGTCATAGGTGTCTTGGTGGCCTCCTCACTAGTCTCTTTTAACTCCTTCAGAGGAGTCATAGGTGTCTTGGTGGCCTCTCTCACTAGTCTCTTTTTAACTCCTTCAGAGGAGTCATAGGTGTCTTGGTGGCCTCTCTCACTAGTCTCTTTTTAACTCCTTCAGAGGAGTCATAGGTGTCTTGGTGGCCTCTCACTAGTCACTTACTTGCACATATTTTAAGGAGGACCTGCTCTCATTTATGAACCATATTCCCTCCATTTCTTAATGATGGATTTAACTGGACTCCAACAGGTGTACTTCTATTGAAGTAAGGTGCTTGTAATACAGCACTTTTATTTAGGTAAAGGACATGAATACCTGCAGCCTACTGATCATATATTTAATTCAGCCCAACAGTGAGACCATTTCATTATTTTGTTGTGATAAACCTTTATTTGGTTACGACACAAAATCCACTATGAATAATGTCAATAATGTACATTCAGTATTTAAGGCTGAAAAAAAAATCCCTGTGATGAATGTAAAAGTGGCATTTATGGTAAAAAAAATGCAGCAGAACTGTCTGTCAGAAACTGCTGGCGTTTTATAAAGTGTAAGAACCAGGATGATAATTTACACACAGCCTTTACAAATACAGATGCAAATTCTATTTTACACATTAATCTCTGGTACAAATTATTAATCATTCACACTTCAATTTCTAAAAAACACTTTGCCAAATGCAAAGCGCCGATAAGTGAGGCTATGAAGCTACTGTACAAAAACACACGACCCTCCAACACAGATGAATATTAAAAAATTACCATTAGGCTGCAAAATCTAACGCAGTCTTTCAAAGCACCGGGCAGCATGTGAGGTTTTTAGTTGTGTGCTCAGTGAGTCAGTCACTTCCATGCTGGTAAAATGTGTGGAAAACATCCTCAGACGATTACAACCATAAAACTAAAGTCTGATTTAAGCTGTCAGACCTGTAACCAAGTGCCTTCTTCCATCAGAGTTTATACAACATTAAAGTACTTATTTGAGGCCCGTATGTGACCATGAGGACGCTTCTTCTTCTCTGTAGATTAGGGGAAATCTTCAGCAAGGTCCTGCAGAGTGCTTTTGTCAAGACCCAAGTGGATCGCATCTAGATAGTGCAGGAACCTGGAAGGAGAGGAAAAGTTTAGTGTTCGTCTTCATTTCAACAACCTGCACCTCTTTTGTATCACTTTTCAGATATTTTTTGCCTCGTTTGGGTTGGCTTTTGTCTCTTTTGTGTCACTTTTCGGACATTTTTGCCTAATTTTGGTTATTTGTCACCCCTTTGTGTCGCTTTTCAGACATTTTTGCCTCGTTTTGGTAGGGTTTTGTTTACATCGTTTGTGTCACTTTTCAGGCATTTATGCATTTGTAGGTGTTGCATGCATGCACTGCTTTGCATCTGGTCGCACTCTGACACTGTTATTTTTGTGCTTGTGTCAAAACAAAAGCTAAACATCATCTCCACCACATCCTGCCCACCCAGCAAACATAAAGCTGCAGCTGACCAGAATGATTTCTGCACGCTCACCGTCGCTTCACTTTTCCTCGCTCCTTCAGCTGCTCTGATCTGCAGATGCTGCGTATAATTGGTAAATAGTCCAGAGCGGCTGCTGCTTTGTTGCCAAATACTCCTTTGAGCATCAGACTCTCCATCACTTCTCTCCTCCGCTGGATCAGCCTGGAACCAAACAGATATTAATTCAGTTAAACTGACTGAGGATAAAATGAAAACAGTTCTACTGTTTCATTTAGCTTTTCCACAGCAACGTGCATCTGACAGTAGACTGGACACCAGCAAGGATCTAGTCAGGAGAAAACAACCTGGATAAGAGCCATAAAACAAGTTTGAGATTGATAATAGGACCTCGGTGACTACAGGGAGTGCAGGAGGGGAGAGGAATTATTTTTTTTGCAGTCTGAAGTGCAAAGGTGTTCAGAGAAGAGTCTTTTCTTAAAGACTGAGAGGGACTCCCTCACTACTCTCTTTCTTCTAACTCCTTCCAGAGTCATAGATATCTAGGTGGAATCCCTCATTAGTCTCTTTCAGATAACTCTTTTAGTCTTTACTTAAAGACTGACAGAGACTCTGCAGATGGAACAGAGTTTGGTAACTTGTTCCACCACCAGGGAACCACAGAGGACAAGAGTCCAGCTGTGGACCGGCCCTGTTGTGGAGGTTGGATCAGGATCAGGAGTGTAGACCTGAATGATAGAGTTCAGGTAGGAGGGAGCTGTTTTGATTGTGGTTTTGTGTCAGAGTTTTGAGTTTTATGCGGGCAGGAACTGGAAGGCAGTGAAGCGATCTGAACAGCGGGGGTGACGTCAGCCGTTTCTGTCTGGTTCAGCGCATTCAAAACCACCATGGTTTTGAATGCGCTTATCAGAGTTTTGAGTTTCATATAACTGGAAGCCTTGTAATATCACTCACCGACTGCTGCAGCTCCTTACTGGAGGCCTCCCCTCGTGCACGGTCAAACCTCTGCAGATGATCCAGAATGCAGCAGCACGTCTGGTTTCCAACCAGCCAGAAACAGCTCATGTCACCCCGCTGTTTAGATCGCTTCATAAAATCCAAAACTCTCACACTGGCATTCAAAACTACAGTGAGAACAGCTCCCCTCTACGTGAACTCTCATTCAGGTCTATCCTCCCTCCCTCCCTCCCTCCAACCAAAGGTTCCTGATCCAACCACCACAACAGGCCAGTCCACAGCTGGACTCTTCTCCTCTGTGGTTCTCTGGTGGTGGAACCAGTTACCAGACTATGTTCTATCTGTAGCGTCTCTCTCAGTTTTAAGAAAAGACTAAAACCAGCTCTTCTCTGAACACCTTTGCACTTGACAGATGCAAAAAAAGAAAAAAAATCCTATTACGTCTGCACTTTGTTTTATGGCTCTCATCCAGGCTGTTTTCTCCTGACTAGCTGGTGTTGGTTTACTCTCAGAGGTACGTCGCTGTGGATGAAAGCTAAATGAAACTGTAGAACTGGAGGCCAGGGAAGCGCTCTGAACAGCGGGGTGAATACTGAACATGATTAGAATGTGTGACGCTGTGTGAAGACTCACCGTGGCTGACAGAAGCCGTCCTGAGTAAAGCTGTAACCGTCCCGATGAGCCGCCACAGGGAGGCTGAGTTCAGCTGCAGCCTCTTTTCCCAGCTCCCCTCCTATCTGCTGGGCTTTCTCCCACGACTCTGCCACTGAAGCCCGACACTTACGGAAGCTCAGAGCCTCCACAGCCGCCTGGATCTCCAACACATGACCTCCCGTCGTCCAGCTTCCTCCGTCAGCCTCAACCCTCAGCTCATCTGTCATCCCATCTTTGAGGACTGCACTGACAGGTGACATTCTTCTGTGGAGGTCACCTCCATGTGGGTGGAGCATCAACGATGAGTCCATGTAGGACATGTTGTCAAAGAAGTCCGCTATTGACTCCAGACACTGTGACACTGGGAGGCTTTTCTCTCGTTCTTCAGGAGTCAGCGGCTTCTTTTTAACTCTTTCTGAAACCGAAGTCTCTTTGATGTCCTCTGTAGCCTGAGGAGCACCCGGCAGCTTGGAGAGAGACACAGATTCATCTTCTGAGTCTGACTGCAGGCCGTCCTGGTCAGCTAGATGGTGTCGCCTCTTGTTCTTCCTCATTCTGGTGGACACTTTGACTGGACTGCCATCTTCTGAGGAATCAGCTAAATCAGTCGTGTGCAGCAGCCTATCGGGTGGCATCGTGTCCGACTGCAGGCAGGTGAGTGACGGCTGCTCTTTTATAGCTTGTGATACAGGGATGCTCTGCTCTGGTTTAAATGTGCAGGTGGTCAGCTGTGTGAGGGGTAGAGGTAAGAGTTTCTCCATGTTGGAATAGAGCAGGTCGACTCCTCGTTGTCGGCTGTCTGTCAGCAGCTCCCAGTAAACCGCCTCCTCTCCTGGACTCTGATGAAACAACACACATCCATTTATTGTAAAACAGCTGCAGCTGGAAATGAATCATTCATTCGTCAACATCGCCTCCAAAACAAACCAAGTCATATTTGCAATATTTTTTAAAAATTATTCCTCCTTTTGTTTGCATTTACAGGTCACAGTAATGATAATTTCACTAGAATGATCTTTTTTTTCCTCTCAGATTTATTACCATGACTCAGATAAAGAATCCTCCTGAGTAATTCCGTGTTAACGAGACAACAGTCTGAAGAGGCTCTTACATGACCTGCAGCTGAATATTCGGATCTCAGAATAAATATTGGGATACCACTGTCACGACCGAATATTCGGGTTCAGCCCTAATTGTTTTGTGTGTTTTTTTTGTCTCACTTATGGTCTTAGTCTGTTCTTTGTTGTCGTTTTGTTTCCCGCTTTTGTCATATTTTTGTCTAATTTTTGTCATTTGTCCATTTTGTTGCTTTCTAACTTTTTTGTCAATTTTTTTGTCTTTTGTAAAATACTATATCATTCACTTCCAGATAGCTGTGACTAAATGTTGTGTTCCTTTGTAGACACTCTGTGATCTGGAAGTTGTAATGTGGAAATGATAAACTGAGGCTGAATGTTGTTGAAATTGAACTCATTTTTCTTCAGAAATTTCAGGTTGTTCATGATGTTGTGTAAAAAGATAATTCATTAAATAGAAACATTTTCAGAATGTACTTTTTTGAACTAAAACAAAGGAAACATTAGGAGTTGTGGTTATTTTATAGGTTATCATGCTGTGGTTTTACTGGAGATCAAACTGGGCTGAATGTGGACCTGGACTAAGATGAGTTTGACTCCTCTGCTGTAGACCATTTAGTGCAACTAACTGCCAAAATGTTTGCAAACATGAAGTACTTGAATTCAATGTGGACCTTTAGATTACTGCCTGTACACACAATGCTAGGTGGCAGCTGAATGCACCAGCAGGAAGGAATTAACACTTTTAAACCTGTAAAATTCAGTAACTTTAACATAAACGAATACAATCACGGGTTTCAATACGATGAAGTAGCTGAGTTGAGCAACTTTCAGTTTGATAATAAACAAAAATAAACTTTGTAGATAAGCTTTACGAGACCTATACCCTGCCACATGTGTGAACTGTAAATAAACAGGATTTACTGGGCTATAAATCCAGTGTTGTGGCTCTTTTAGGAGGTTGTTGCTTAGTAATGTTTATGTGCAGTTTACCCTGAGCAGCTCCCAAACATGTGCCTCTGGTTGAATGTTCATCAGACCCAGTTTGCTCTCAGTGCAGCCGGCATCACAGGGAGGCAGAACAGAATCATCTGCTGCCTCTTCAGTCTCTGGCTTCAGATTAGCTTTTAAGACAAAAAGAGGGAAAACACTTGTTAAAACATTCAACAAAAAAGGAAAAACACATACATTAGAGGCTAATTATGATGCAAACCTAGCAGGGTACTGACAACGATGTTATTTAGATTTTTGCAGCTCATTTTCTTACCGTTTTTGGAAGTCTGCACTGATGGTTGTGCACCACGGCGCCCTCCTGCGCTGCGAGTCCAGAACTGCAGCTGCAGTAAACTCTGCCTGATGTCACAGCTGTTCAGTTTAAGCAGAGAACTGATGTCCGATGGGTCCGTCCTCATGTCCTCAGCCAGACACAGCAGCTGCAGGTAGCTGCTAACGTTCCACTGGAGCAGGGAGACAAAAGGATTAACGAAACATTTAATTAAAATGAAGCCACAATAAACAAAACAATCAGGTTCAGGAATCCTGCACTCACCAGGGAGGGCGTTTTAAAACGAATTTCTTCAAAGCTTCCATCAAACATGGAGCTGAAAGCTGGATCTAAAGAACAAAGAGATTTATTTTAGACTCAGAGACATGAATAGAAATACAATAAATGACTTCTGCTCATACTAACCGCTGGTGGTGAGGATGACTGGCCTCTTGGTCGTGGTCATGAACGTCTTGATGGCAGCTAGAAACCCTGAGTCATCATCAAAAATAACGTCCACTTCTTCAAACAGGATGAGCGACGTCGCCGTCTTCTTGCTCTGTTCTTCGCTGTTCTTCTCTTTCGGGGTGGCAGCTGCTGATAACTTTGCTGTTTGCTTACCTTCATTTGCTTTTTTCTTAGAAGCAGCTACAAGAAGACATGAGGGTGATGAGAAAAACTGGAAACAACTTGAAGAAAGCTTTGCATGGAGGCTGAATCATCAAACAGATTAAAAATTCACACTCTAAATGTATACTACTGTTCAAAAGTTTGGGGTCACTTAGAAATGTCCCTATTTTTGAAAGAAAAGCAGTTTTTTATTGAAGATCACATGAAATGAATGATAAATCCAGTGCAGACATTGTTAATGTGGTAAATGACTATTGTAGCTGGAAACAGCTGATTTTTAATGGAATATCTCCATAGGGGTACAGAGGAACATTTCCAGCAACCATCACTCCTGTGTTCTAATGCTACATTGTGTTAGCTAATGGTGTTGAAAGGCTCATTGATGATTAGAAAACCCTTGTGCAGTTATGTTAGCACATGGATAAAAGGGGGAAATTGCCTGGGTGACCCCAGACTTTTGAACAGTGGTGTACCTGTTTTTTCATTTTTTGTAGTGTTCGGTGGCTCCTTGTTGGCAGGTTGACCCATTTTAAAGAAGTTGGCCAAAGAGGTCGGAGCCAGATTTCCTCTTTTGGAACCTCTTGGTGACTGAGGATGTTTCCTGGGAGAGGAAACCACCCTGCGAGGAGAGTTAACCTTCCCTGAAAGACAAAGAAGGCAGAACATAAGCTCATGCTCGGTCTCCATAAAACAGATCATTTCCCACTCATGAGAAATCGTATTCTCTGCACGTACTTGGAGATGTTCCAGGTTTGCCGGCTCCAGCGCTGCTGCTGGTGCCATAGCTGTTGAAGTAGGTGGGTTTGTGGGCGTTGACCCCCTGACTGTCCACCTGGTGGGACTGAGTGGCTTCTTTCAGCTGCGACAGAATAAGACGACCACTTCGCTGAGATGAAGCATTCACCTCGAACACCTTTAGAGGGAATAAGGACACAGTTATGAGGCTGTCCACCCACCAAACACCGCTGTTTGAAATGCATGTCACACATTTATTGAACAAAATTAGGAAACGACAAGAAACATCATAAGGAAAAAGCCACTCTAATATATCATCACAACTGGAAAAATGAATGGGAAGAGGGGCAGACAGTGAATGAAGATGACAGACGGACTGACATCATGGCTACACAAGGAACAATCAACAGTCACAATTCAGAAAGCAAAAGACTGGATTAGATGGAGAAATGATGGTCTACGCTGAATGGCATGGATTGATTGTCAAACATCTGCACCTTGAAGCCGAGCTCCTGAGCACAAGCGTAGACTGCAGCCGTCTTTCCGACTCCAGTGGGTCCCGTGATGAGCATCGTATTACACAACATGTCCTCTAAATCCTGGGAGTCCTCCTCTCCACAGTCCCAGTCCGAGTCTGCACACAAACAAACCACGGTGAGTCAAAACATCCATCCATCCATCATCTATACACCTCTGAACCCTCATTAGGGTCATGGGGGGCTGGAGTCTATCCCAGCTGAGGGTGAAGGTTCACCTGGACAGGTAACAGTCTGTCACAGGGCTACACATAGAGACCAACAATCACACCTACAGACAATTTAGAATCACCAGTTAACCTCAGCATGTTGTTGGACTGCGGGAGGAAGCTGGAGAACCTGGAGAAACCCACACATGCAGGGAGAACATGGAAACTCCATGCAGAAAGATCCCAGGAAGGCGAGGATGCAAACCGGGGATCTTCTAGCTGCAAGGCGACAGTGCTAACCACCGATCTACTGTGCATTCCCAAAACAAGCAGCAGAAGAAAAGAAGATCAGCGTTCTTCTCATCTCTCACCGTTGCTGCCTTCCTCTAGTTTCTTGTCTTTCTGCTTTTTTCTCTCTTCTCGGTCTGCACGGAGTTTCCATTCCTTCAGCCAACTGGACAAAAACGAAAGGATCCATGCAGTCAACGATTATCCCAAACACAGTGATTATCATTTTACAGCTACAGGTGGGTTTCCTCACCTGTGCAGCCTCCTCACTGAGGCGCCGTTGTCTATAATGTCACTGGAGTGCTGAGGCTGGTATTTGTCCGTCCACAACACGTCCTCCTTCACCACATCTGCAGGAAAAAGGAGTTTCAGGAGGTAAACTGGGGTTTGCAATAACCAACAAAAACAGTTTGCATGTTTTACAGTAATTTAAAACGCTGTTATAAGAAGCAGCTCCAACAATGAGGACACAAATGACCTTACTACCAAATCTCTTAAATGATATTTGTCTGACCAGTTCAGTGGGTGAGTTATTCACACATCTTATGTTTAGATAATAATACACCGTCTGCAGTGAAGTGGTGGCGTTTCCTGTCTCCGTTCCAAGAATTTAGATGTATTTGACTCTCTGATAACAAGAACTGACATGACTTATGAGTGGTAGTTTCCTGGTTATACCTCATTTGCCGATTGCCTGATTTCAGCTTCCTCAGATGTAATTTTGCCAGCTATACATTTATATCAGAATTCAATGATTCAATTCACACATTTTGCCTCCACACCTTTGTTTCCAGCTTCCAAAAGGACGTTGTCTAGTATTAACCCAGAATCCTCCTGGGCCGGGACGGGAGCAGCTTTGAGTGAAGGCTTCATGTTCTCCTCCTCCAGCTTGGACCTCTGAGCTCGTCTCGTACGTCCTCCCCTTCTCGTCGGCTCTGGTTCTGCCATGGAGATGTTCTCTTCTGATCGGCTGGATCGCTGCTTCTTAGCCACCTTCCCTGTGTTTTCCCTGTCGTCGTCCCTCCTCTTCCTCTTCCCTCCTGCTGGCTCGGCTGGCAGCGGGGTGCTTGTGGTTCTGGTTAAAGCTTCTGGTTCTAGTAAGATAAAAAAAAAGGAAAATTCTGAACTCATTCACCAATCTGATGCTGATAGAAATGACAAAAGAGATTGTGCTTAACAAGCTCGAATAAACTGCTAATGCAACCTCATGCCTTGCAGTAACAGCTCATCGGATACCGACCTGAAGCCGTGAACTGCTGCTGATGCTCAGTGCGTCTCTTCAAGAAGCGAGTGATGAACTTCTGTGCAGGGAACTGAGGGTTGGAGGTGCTGAGCTCTTCGACGAGAAGCTGACGAACACTTTCAGAGATCTCAGGTCTCCAGCCGGAACCCTGAAAAGAGAAAGAAAATATTGCGATTGGTTTATTTGTCAGAGAACATCCCAGAAAAACCTATTAATAAGACAACCGTGTCATTCGATGAGAACAATTGAGCTTGGACAACTATTTCAACACACCCTTTCACAGAAGCTCCTACAGGCGGGAATCGTCTTCACACAAAGGGAACCACCAACAGATGGAAGCGGTTTGGATGTTCGGTTACTAAACTCCTTCAGATGGCTCAGTAATGAAGACTCGGGCCACGACAGACTCCAAAGAGGGCAATCTGTGAAAAAACAACAACCGGTCTCCGCCCAGTAGCTTGGCACGTACCTTCAGAGCTACAACATTTATGCTTCTAAGAAGGAGTAACGTACCATTTGGTGGCTGCGTCGTGTGTGCGACTGGCTGGAAGGTGGAACAGGAGAGCGAGTACGCCTCCTTCGTGGCAGCCGTCTTGGCGATCTGTTTTCTAAAGGACTCGGGTAAACCGCTCTTCAAGAATTCCCTGCGTGCCCTGAACTGTTCGTCGTCCTGGGAGTTCTCGGAGCCCTCATGGCTGCTCTCGTCAAAGATGGAAATCACCACCGACGCCCTACGAAGAGTCTTCTCTTGGCCCAAAGAGGCCACTTTGGAGTCTGTCACACATTAAATACAAAACAGACAAAGTTACAACAAAATAATGACACAGAATAGCTGACAGAGTGTGAAGGACTACCTGGGACAAGCTTGGCGTCTTTGCCGGAAAGTGAGGCTTTTCCCAGAACGTCATTAAGGCTGCGTAGAGGCTTCTGGGTTGTGCTCTTTTGAGGAGCATCAGTCTGGTCCTCCTCCACACAGATGATAGAATCCTGACAAAAGAAACCACATAATAAATAAGAAAAGCACTAAGAGAGCGCAGCACTCCTCCAAGGCTGCTCATTCTCCCTAATGGCACTGTCAGAAATGCAGCATTTGTTTAGTTAGTTAGTTAGTCTGATTGAATTTCCCTTTGGGCATAAATAAAGTTCCTGTATTGTATTCAGCATTAATATAAACTCACCATCTGCAGACTACACTCCTCGTACCAGAGGTTCAAATCATATTTTTAGTCATTCGGAACAAATTTTCTGTTATTATAGGAGCATTTTGACATGTTTCAAAGTTTTTTTGGATCAATTCTTGACTCATTTTGGACAAATTTCAAGTAATTTTAAACAAGTTTTGAGTCATTTAGGACATTTCTTTCATTTTAGACCCATATGTATTCATTCTGGACACGTCAAATTATTTTAGACACATTTTAAGTCCTCTTGCACAAGATTTTGTCATTTCAGATGAGTTTTGAGTACTTCATGACAAATTTTTTTCCATTTTTGACACATCTTAAGAAATTTTGGGTAACTTTTGAGTCATTTAGGAGAAATTTTCTGTGACTTCAGGAGCATTTTGAAATGCTTCAAGTTTTTCATGATTACAAATCACGGCAACATAGAATATGTTGTTGTCATGGTTACAACAAAAAAATAGATGTTTTAACAAGAGTACTGAAGACAAAATAAATTATGAAGTCCACAACAAGGCTGAGACTTTAATGTGAACATCATGTTGAAATGTATTTAAGTTTGGATGACAAGTTAAATGAATCTGACTATATTACGGGCCGTAGCTCATGTTTCTTCCATCTGTACAAGAATCTTACTTCTGCCTCCTCACTTTAAAACTATAAAGTAATGATGGTAGTTTATCTTCCTCGCTGCCAGTCCACTGTACCTCGTCTTCACAGTAGCTCCTCCTGACGGACACCTCGGTTCTTGACGACCGCCTTAAGCTGCTCTTCTCCTCCGCTGAGCTTTTCTTACTCTGCTGGATCACTTTGGCTTTTTCCACTAATTTCTTTGCCTGCTTCCTTTTCTTAGACTCATTTGATGTCTGAAAAAAGATATTAGAACAACATCTAAATACTGTATGCCAATCTTTTTAATCAATTAAATTCTGAATATGAAAAACGCCATACTTACTTTAGTCGTGTTTATGCCATTTCCTCCTTCAGTCTTGGAAGCATTTCTATGGACTCTAGTAAATTTAATCCTTATGCAGAAATGGAAATAAAATAATTGGAGCATTAATAAAACAGGGAACATTTAAAGCATATTAAAGATGCATAGCTTAAAAAATGAAAAATTAACTGCATGCATGAGTCACCTGATTGGACTTTCTTCTGCATCAGGTGGACACAGCATCTCAGCTACAAAGACGCCTCTCTTGGACTTGCGTGTCTTTGGAGTGGACATCTCTGCAGGGCTGTCCAGAGCTGCAGCAGCGTCTGCAGCATCCTTCAGCTCATTCTGTTTCCTGGTTCTTCTGACAGGAGTTGTTAGTTTGGTTTCAGGAGCTGGTCGGATGGCAGCCTGACGTCTGGATCTCCTCGCAGCAGGAACGGAAGGAGCTGAGGTGACGGGAGGCTCCTCCGTTTTGTCCTCAACAATCATTTCTTCTTCTTCAGCAGGAGCTGAGATGGACGTCGCCTCCGTTTCCTCTTCAGCTTTTTTTCTGCCTCGTCTTGCGGGTTTCTTTTTCGTGGCTGTCTGTTCCTGAGCGGCTTCCTCAACAGAGACTGGAATTACATCATCATCTTCAGCAGCTTCCAGAACATTCTCTCCAGGTTGCTTCTGCTTGCCTTGGCTCTTGACCACTTTGGTTTTGGACACGTCCAGGCTCGGCTGTTTGAAGGCAGCCATGAACTGCTTCCTCTCTGCCTCGCTGCACTTAGGAATGGATTCGCTATCGAGCACCGCCAGCTCTAGATCCTCCTCTTGAAGAACCACATTGGACTTCCGTTTGACGGTCAGAGGAGACGGAAGTTGGTGTCCAGGCTCTGGAGAAGACGAAGCGACCTCTGCGGGACTATTCACTCCTTTCCTTCGGTTGAAGATCGACGCTAACTTTCCCACTGCCTTGGCTGCTTCTGGTTTGGGTGAGAGTGTGTGAACTTCAGCCTGGATGGTGATGGTTCGAGGTGAGACCTGGACAGACGGCTCCCCAGAATCTGGATTTTCTTCAGCTTTGGGGATGTCCAGCTGGTCTGAGTGCATTTCCTCTGCCTCAGCTGTGTTTTTACTTCCATCTTCTTTGCTCCGCTCCTCTTTTACGTCCTCTTCAACCTCGTTCTGACTCTGACTCCGCACAAAATCCTCGAAGGAGATTCTGACTGTGCTGTTGTTGAGCTGAGAGTCCTCGTCCAGATTGACCTCCATGCTAACATCACATAAGGAGCTCTCTGCTTCTTTCTCCTCCATCTCTGAATGCTTTGCCTCCTGTTGCTGCCTCTTCCTAGTGTGTCGTGCAGCAGTTTTGACCTGTTTTGCTTCATCTCTTGAGGGTGCAACTGGAGATAAGTCAGTGGTGTTTAGTGCTGGTTTAGGTTCGCTTTTGTTCCCACATTTGGAACTACCTTCATGACTCTGAGCCCACTCATCAGCCTTTGATTTTCCTGCAGTGACACAAGCATCAGCACTGAGCTGGGCGAGTAGAGCTGCTGTATCGCTGCCAAGGATCCCAGTGGTGCTGACTTCTTCTGCTGCTGAATCTTTGCTTTCAAGTCGTTCTTCTACAATTATGCAGCTTTCCTCCTCAGTGGAACTAACAGTTGCAGCTGCCACAAGTTTCCTTGCAGCTCTGCTCGCCTTTCTACCCCGTTTCTGAGACAGCTGCTTCCCCCCCTCTGGACTGCTGTTTTTCTCTGCAGTGTGAGGCCTCTGACAGTTTTCTTTAGATTGTTCTGGTGACTTTTCTTTGGAGGACGGAGCCTTCCGGCTAAAGTAGTCCATGATGTTGTTGGAGCGAGGAGGGGAAAAGGGTTTCTCCATAGGTTTGACCACAGGAGAGAAATAGTTTGTGATTGTCTTGACAACAGGACTTCCTCCATCTTTGCGAGATTTCTTGCAAGGCTTTTCAAAGAGAGATGAAGTTCATCAAACACAAGAATGCAAAGGAATTAGGGCTGCACAGTAAATCATTTCTGCATTAACACTGTGATGTATGCATGAGAAACAGTTGCTTGCAGGAGCTGTGATGTCAAGCAAGATATTAATTTACATTTATTTTTTGCTGCTTGATACAAAAAGAAAACTTGCTCAGTTCTCATTTTTCAAGACTAATCTTCAAGAAAGTCTCTGGGATATGTTGAGTTTTTTTAAATTTTATTTACACCCAGGGTTTGTTGACAAGCAAGCTTCACATGTGCATCAAAATGAACAAAGAACAGGAGAGAATCAGTGAAAATTTGATTGCAAAAAGACATGGGACAACAGTTTTAATGAAATATGTTGGCTACAGAAAGGACGGTGTTTGCCAACACATATTTGTTTGACCATTTAAATCATGGGATTCAAACATGCGGCCCACAGGTCAAAACCAGCCCACCAGAAGGTCCAATCCGGCCCACCGGACTTTGTAAAGCGTAAAAATTCCAGAGAAGACATTAACTGCAGATTACAAATTTGTAAAACTATAAATTTAAAATAATTTCTAGACCATGAAAAGTTGTTTTGATCATAAAGTAAAATTCTAGATTATTCATTGTTCTTTTGTTGTTTGGTGTCTCGTTTTTGTCATATTTTGTCTTGTTTTCGTTGTTTTTTTGTCTGATTTTTGTCGTTTTGTTTCTTTTTTTGTTATTTTGCTGTTTGCTTTGATGTTTTGTGTATTTGTCGTTTTGGGTTTTTTCTGTCTCATTTGCATTGTTTACTTTTTTGTCTTTTTGTTTCTCGCTTTTATTTTTTGTCAAATTTTTGTCGTTTGTAAATTTGTCGCTTTCTAACTGTTTTGTCTCTTTTTTGTGTCATTTTGTGTTGTTTGTCTAATTTTTTGTTGCTTTGTTTCTCGCTTTTGTCGTTTTGCATCTCGTTTTTGTAATATTTTGTCTTGTTTTTGTTGTTCTGTCTTTTTTTGTCAGTAAAATCCTGTATCATTCAGTTCCAGATGACTAACTGTTTTGTGTCTTTGTAAATAAACTGTGATCTGGAAGTTGTAATGTGTAAATGATTAACTGAGGCATAATGTTGTTGAAATTGAATTTATAATCAGGTTGTTCATTATGTTTTGTAAAAAGATAATTCCTTAAATGTGAATAATTCCAGAATGTACTTTTTTGCACTAAAACAAAGGAAACATTTGGAGTTGTGGTTATTTATAGGTTATTCTGCTCTGATTTTACTGGTCCGGATCACTGGAGATCAGACTGGGCTGAATGTGGATCTGAACTAAGATGACTTTGACACCTCTGATTTAAATCATCATCAAAAAGTTCTGCATTATAAGCATAAAGCTAGAATGCTATTCAAAGAGAAAATGACAAAAGTTCCAAATGGCTTTTTCAAAATTATTTCTCTTACACATAGAATTTTTCCAGTCATACAAAGAAAACTGCTGGATGTTTTCATATTGTAAAATATACAGCAAGATTATGCAATGTCATTTTTCCCCCTAAGAATGAAGGAAAACTATTTCCAATGTAACGTCTGGTGCATGCCATGTAAAGTCCCCATAAGTGTCATAAACATACCTGAGTGTCAAAGTCCTCGATGACAGAAGCCATAGCCACAACACCAGCCATAATTCAAAGACACCTGAAGCAAAAGAAAGTATCATTATACACACATCTGGAAGACCTGTACACCAACAACAATAACTGTGTTTCCTGGCCGACCAGTGGACGATGTTTTCTGTAATGCAAACTAATATTCCCCAAAACAATGTCAGAAAAGGAGCTTCCTCTCCCTGTCTGTCTTATTCCTCAGTTTATTTAGTATTAAACTCAATTTAATCTACTCACTGTTACAGAATCTGGAAATATCTACACCTTTGTACCTACTACTCTATGTATGAATTAACTGAATCTACACGTTTACATACAGCTGCACAACAACTGTAATTGTTGTACATTTATGCTTATATGTTCAGCAATGTGCAACATCAGTTAATGTTTTCATTGCTGTTAATACAAATAAGCTATGACTGTTTTTACATACACTTCAACGGAAGACTTTTCTACTAGATTTTCAGATTTTCCCATTTCTTACAGTACATTTAACACATTTAGTATATAATTTCATATTTTCATTCCTCTGATGCAATATTTCAGTTTCATAGATAACATATTATTATCATATTTCATTATCATGTGCAATATTTCTTATATTGCCTCAGTATAATTGCCAGCATTGCTTTTTGCTGTTCTGTCCTAGCCTTATTCTAAGCATCTTATTCTATTTAAGTACTAATATCTTGTTGCTTTTCTATGTTTCAGGTACTGCATTTCCCTTGTGTCATTTTGCTTATTTCTGAGAAGTATGACACAAGAATTTCCATATCTTGTCTTATTCTAGCACAAATGCTGACTAGAAACCCTTATTTTACTTTAACAACTGTTTCAATAAAAGCCGTACATGCGGCCCGTGGCCCAAAAGTGGTCCTCCAGAGGATCCAATCCGGTCCTCAAAGTGTAAAAACTCCAGAGAAGACATTAACTGCAGATTGTAAATTAGTAAAACTATAAATTTAAAATCATTTCTAGACCATGACAAGTTGTTTTGATCATAAATTAAAATTGTTCATTGTTCTTTAGTCATTTTTGGAATATTTTGTCTTGTTTTTGTTGTTTATTGTCTGACTTTTGTTGCTTGTCTCATGCTTTTGTTTCTCATTTTTGTCGTTTTGTGTTTCCTTTTTGTCTTGCTTGTGTTTGTCTCATTTTTTGTCACTATGTTGCTTTTGTGGTTTTGTGTCTCCTTTTTCTAATATTTTGTCTTCTTTTTGGTTGCTTTGTGCCATTTTGATCATAGGTCATTGTTCTTTTGTCATTTTGTGTGTCATTTTCGGAAGGTGTTGACTTGTTTTGTTGTTTTTTTGCCTGACAGACATGTTTTTTTCCACTAAAACAAAGGGAAACATTTGGAGTTGTTGTTATTCATAGGTTACTACGCTCTGATGTTACTGGTCTGGCCCACTTGAGGTCAAACTGGGCTGAATGTGGAACCTGAACTAAGATGAGTTTGACAACTCTGATCTAAAGTCTCACACTGTGCGTAAAGTACAGCATTAATACAGCGATGCCCAGTGTTCTGGTGAAGTAAACTCGGTATAAACACGTTAGTAAACAGCACATTTACATGAATATTGCGGTATTATAGGTGATATTACTCCTGACATGGCGCCCAGCACTTCTTCCAGTTTTCATGCTAAATGACAGATGGGCAAACACAAAAACAAAGACACTCACCCACGAAGCTGAACCGGTAACTTGCTCTAACTTTAGTTTTCTTGCCGTTTACTGTTCCCTTGTACGTGTGTGCGAGTGAAAAACAGCGGAAAACCTCATTGTGTGTTTTGGACAGCTGTTGGTTACCGGTGTAAGTTTAAAACAACAAGCTAGCACACTTGGCTGGATGCTAGTTCCAAAGCAGCTCCGCTCCTCGCAGCTCCCAAAAGTGCCCCAAACATTTTCCCCGCCGGACGCGGAAACATGGACTCAAAGCGCGGCACAGATATTTCTTAAACTGCTTCGAACTGAAATTCAAAATTCATGCTTTTCTGATGTTTGCTGCTCTTTCAAAAACGCGCCAGACTCGGTCGAGGACGAACGGCGCCAAATATACGCGACCTTTGACGTGCCACGGTTCCACCAATCACAGCGAAAGAAACGCTTCCGCCCTCCCATGACGCAGTCTGCCCATAACAAAGATGGCGTCTGATGCCTTGTTTAATGGAGAGGAAAAATTCACAGCGACCTCTGCAGGTTGAATGTCGGAAGTGTGATATATAGAAATAGAAAATGCAGATATATTTGTTCATTTACAAAATCAGATAAAAGCCAGTCTTACAATGAATAAACCAACATAAAATTAGGAAAATTATGGCCTGTATTTGCACATAATCTCTTATTCTCTTTGTAGATATGTCTGAAGTATGTCTGAAGAAGTGTTTTGTCAAACTCTATAAAATGTACAATTTCAAGATGGTTTATTTGACTGACAGTACAACTACATGTAGTAAATGAACTCCCTTGACATGGAAAATGCTGTGTATAGTGTTTTCCCCCTAACTGCCACACTCACACCTGGAGGGAAATGTTTAGAGTCCAAAATATCTTCAGCAGCCCAGTCAGTGTATTTTTTGTCTAATGGTAAAACAGCTGTTTTTTTTTTTGTTTTTTTTAAACGTAATCTTCTCCGATCAGTTATCTAATAAAGTCAGAAAAAGTTCAGAGGAACAGACCCCACCTTCCTCAAATGAAAAATAACCCAGCAGTAGTGGTATGTGTTACTTCATGTGGATAAACCTGCCCTTCCTGTTCTTCATGCTGTCATTTTAGATGTAGTTCTGCAGGAACACTAAAAATCAGTCAGTTAACACGATGGCTGCTGCAAATGTTGCTCCCGACTCTGGTAAGTGATCTTCTGTTAATAAAACTCTGCCACTAATGTTCTGCTGTAACATCTTCCGTAACTGCAACATAATAAACTATTGCTTTATATAGAACATAGAGCCTAAAATTATTCCCAAAATTTAGATTTATGACAATTTTTTTATTTCACCAACACGTTTCTTCTGGATCTGACAAACAAGTGAAAAGGATGGCTGTATTACAGATGTTAATGATGAATGTTAACTGCATCTGTGTTTATATTGTCATGTTTTATTTGTCTAATTTTAAGGTTCTGCTATTTAAATGTATTAAAGTATTTTGATGCTTTTGCTAAAAATGCAATAAATTACTTGGACCCCTTCAAAATGCAGAATGCAAGAAGGAAAACACAGCTTCTATACAATTTCAAAAGTTTCTGTGGGAATTCCTACCACATTCCAGAGCTTTATAATACACTATTAAGAGAGAACAGCTGATAAGGCAGTTGTCTAGTCCATTGCCAGTTCAGGGAAAAGCCAAAGAGCTCAGTGCACTTGTTTTTTGAGTTCATCATTGATAGAGTTGTATATTGTGGCTACTCAGAGAGATGAGAAAACACTGCAAAGCCATATCTGGGTGTTTTTTTTAGTGCCTGTGGCCACGTTACAAAACATAATCAGAAAAACACAAAGATTTCTACACTGTGAGAAATCTCACATTGCATAGTAAGAAGCCAAAAGTTACCCCTGCACTGGTCAGAATGGTAGCGCAAGAGGATAAGAAGAATGCTAGAATCCCCACCAAGACCATCCCGATGATTCTGAGCAATCAGACCAACATGTCAACACAGGCGCTCAGTAGAGACTGCTGGTCTCCATGGACACCATCCAGGAAGGACTCCACCCCTCTAAAACTGGCACTCAAAGATTGCCAAGTCTTTATTAAAGCTTTAGCATTCAACACAGAAACCAACATCCCCACGGTCACTCATGGTAATCAGAATGTAAAGCTTTGGGAGTGTTTTTCAAACAATACTGTATCTGTCTTACAGGACAAAGTCATCACTCTCCAGAGCTGAGGATTGTGTTGATTAGTGGAAGAGATATAAATGGAAATCGCAGCTATAAGAGCGCGACTGGCAACATCATACTGGGTAAAAGTGTTTTTGATACCAACAGGAGAACCGCCCAGAGTGTGGCGAGGCAGCAGGAGGTCCATGGCAGACAAGTCACTGTGGTCGATACCCCCAGCTGGTGGTGGCACTACCCACGAGAAAACACCTCAAAGCTGGATCAGATAGAAATCCAGAACAGCATCTATCTGTGTCCACCGGGGCCTCACGCCTTTCTTCTAGTTATTCCTTTTGGTTTAGGCTTTTCTGAGATCAACAAAACATCACTGCAAGAGCATCTAAAACTTCTCCCTGACGGAGTGTTTGGTCGCACCATTGTTGTGTTTACTGCATTTACTCCATATAGTTATGAAAATGTGAAATGGAGGTGGCCAACACTGCAGTGGATTCTTCAACAATGCGGAGACAGAAAACATGTTCTCTGTAGCAACACACAAGATAGCACTCAAGTCATCACGCTTTTTAAGAAAATAGATGCAATGGTGGCAGAAAATGGAGGCAGTCACTTTTGTGTTGATGCTGCCAGTGGAAATGCTCTGAGAGAAGAAATGAAAGCCATGGCTAAATCAGCATCAGAAAAGTGTGATGCAGTGCAAACACAGAGAAGGAAGCTCAAAGCTCTGATTGAAGGTGAGTTACTAATTTCTCTGTTCTATCAACACTTTAAACATGTTTTTCCCTAAGTCTTGAAGTTCACAGAACAGCTCTAAATAAATTAAGTACATGGCTAATTTTATCAGCCTTCTTTGCCACTTTCAGAGCTGCAAATCCAAAGAAAAAAATCAAAGTCGAGCAGAGAACTGACATAAACAACCAAAACTTTAATTTCCAGAAACATTCGCAACACAGAACTGCAAAAATCTGAATAAATGCAGATTAAATAACACATCATGCATTCGCCAAGATTTTGAGACACGGTCAACCCAAACACACCAGAATATTTCAGAGTTTTGTTGAGCCATTACAGGGAAAATTAAGAAAATGCTTTCCTCCTGAATGTATTTGACCAGAGTGTCCAGGTCTCAGCTGTGCAACCAGACGTGCACTAGAAGTATCTGGCTTCCAGACATAATGAAACATTACAACACCAGTTATTAGTGTAAATATGTTACAGGCACCTTAGAGGCTGAAGTGGGCTCTTTTGTCCATGGAAAACTGGTGCGATTCCCGGCATTAAGATCCCATTTCATCTAGTCTCTGCCATTTTGTTAAGCATTTGAATCAATTTACATTTTCTCTGTGTCCTAGCTTAAGACTTATTCTTATTTCTGCAGGTGGCAGAACCCCGCCGACACATTTAAAACTAGTGATGGTTGGTGCGCAGTGGTCAGCAAAGAGCTCGGCAGGCAACACCATCCTGAGAAAGCAAGAGTTCGATGTTCATCACGAAAGAACAACAAGAACAACGCAGTACTGTGAAATAAGACACAGCATGGTGGCAGGCAAGCCGGTCACAGTGGTAGATTCTCCTGGCTGGCTCTACAATCACACCCTTCAGGACACCAGTGAGATGGATAAACTAGAAATACAGAATAGCATCAACATGTGCCCTCCGGGACCCCACGCAATGCTCCTGGTGATCGGCTTGACATCCGCATTCAATGCATCCTATCAGAGAGCAGTCCAGGACCACATGAGTCTTTTCAAGGACAATGTCTGGAAGCACACGATTGTTCTGTTCACTAGAGGCGACTGGCTGGGAGTGAAGACTGTGGAAGAGCGTATTGAGAGTGAGGAAGGTCTGCAGTGGCTCGTGGAGAAGTGTGGGAACAGGTATCACGTCCTGGACAACACGGACCCCAGTGATGAGAGGCAGGTAGAGGAGCTCCTTCAGAAGATTGAGGAGATGTTGGCAGGAAACAACAATCTTTACTATGAAAGCGATCTGCACAGTGAAATAAAGATGAAAGACATGAAAGAGACTGGAGAGAAGACGGCTCAAAGGATCAGGCAGACAACTGAAAGACGGTCAAGAATACTGAGAGAGTTGTTTAAAGGTAAAATTGATCAAATCAGTTTGCAATTCATTTGGCCATTATGACGTTTTAATGATTAAAATCTTTGTTGTTGATTTTTTCAGGGGAGAGTCCACCAGTCACTGACATGGGAATTGTGCTTGTTGGCAGAAAAGAGTCAGGGAAGAGTATGGCAGGAAACCGAATCTTTTTGACAGAGATTTTTGAAAAGGCCTGGCTGAAGAAGGTAACCCAATGAAAAGTCAACATGGAGAGTGTAAGGAACCCATTTGATTTGTCAGGTTGGTATTTTAACAATGTTTGGGTTCTTTGTAGGAATTCCAAGATAAGAAAAAAAACAAAAAGTGTGTAAAATATCAGGAACATCTACATGGAGTAAATACCACAGTGGTTGAGGCACCCGGCTGGGATAAGGGCACAACACCATCTGAAGAGCTCATAACTGAAGTCCAACAAAGTGTCTCCATGTGTTCTCCAGGCCCTCATGCCTTTCTCTTGGTTGTTCCCATTTCCAAAGCATTTACAGAGAAAGATTACAAAGCAGTGGTTGTGGTCTTGATGCCGTTTGGTGAGAGGGTCTGGAGACACTGCATGGTGCTGTTCACCTGGGGAGACTGGCTCACCAGTAGACCCATTGAGGAGCACATCGCCAGAGAAGGCAAGCCCCTCCAGCTGCTGGTGGAAAAATGTTGGAACAGATATCATGTTCTCAGCTGCAATCGCTTTACTGATCCTGTTCCAGTGATAGAGCTGTTCCACAAAATTAATGACATGATAACACGAAACAAGGGGCAATGCTTCACCACTGATGGCCAGCAAAAGGAAAAACAGATACTGCCCTGGAGAGCAACAAAGAGCCTGACAGAAGAGGAGTGGAACAGAAGGGAGGAGGAGCTAGTAGACCGAATGTTGAAAGCCATAGCAAATGAGCCCGAGGTACCAACGCTTCCATCTGTGAGGGCAGCAGGAAGCATTGATCCAGCTTACATTCCAAGCAGTGAGTTTAATATAAATGCAGGAAAACATTTTCATTCACTCAGATTTTCAGATACAGTCGTGAACAAAAGTTTACATACCCTTGGAAAGACCGCATGTATCTTGAATTTTCCATGATAGAATCATTGAAACACAAAAAGCAAGCATACATTTTGATTCTTTCATAGATTTTTTACAGGTCTTCTGGAAATATTACAAAATCTGCTGGATGAAAATAAACATATAGCAGTGCTAATGTTTGGATAAATGTCCTTTTGATGATTTTTACCTCATCCAGGTGCTTTTGGTTACATCTTTGTCTCCACTGGACAGAATTGGTGCAGTTCAACTAAGTTTATTGTCTTTCTGACATAATCTTGTTTCTTCACCACAGTCCCCATGTTCTTGATGGGTTTAAGTCAGGACTATGTGGAGAACAGTCTAAACCTTCATTCTAGCCTGATGGAACCATTTCTTTACCACGTCTGATGTGTGTTTGGACTCATTGTCTTGTTGAAACATCCAACTGTGTCCAAGTTCAAACTTCTGCTAATGATTTGAGATTTTCCTGAAGAATGTGGAGGTAATCCTCCTTCTTCATTATTCCATTTATTTTGTGTAAAGCTCCAGTTCCAGAGAGCATGATACTGCCACCTCCATGCCTGATGGTAGGTTTGGTGTTCTTGGGGTTAAGGGCCTCACCTTCTCTCTTCCAAACATAATTCTGATCAATTTTCGTTCCATCTGACCACAGAACTTTCCTCCAGAAGGTCTTGTCTTTGTCCATGTGATCAGCAGCAGACTTGAGTGGAGCTTTAAGGTTCTGCTTCTAGAGGAAGAACTTCCTTCTTCATGTAGCTCATCAGCTCATGTTGATGTAAAACCCTGTGGACACTGACAGCTGTGTTCCAGCAGCTGATCATTCAATCAGACCTGCTTTTTGATGATTCTTGGTTGACTCTTGACCATCCTGACCAATGGTCTCTCAGCAGCAGGTGATAGTTTGTGTTTTTTCCTGATGGTGGCAGTAACACAACTGGACCATGAACTTTATACTGACAGACAGACGATTTTTGGATCTGAAGCTGCTTTGAAATGGCTCCAAGTGATTTTCTTGACTTGTTCATGTCAATGATCTGCTTTTCAGATTTTTGCTGAGCTCCTCAGACTTTGATGAGTGTATTGGACTGGCACTATTTGAATTGTCTCTGAGGAGTCAGCAGCTGTAGTCAATCTTAGTTACGAGAACTTAAGAGGACAATAATAAAAATTGATTAAAACAGCTTCCTACATCACCAAAACTGATCATTAAAGTTGTGAAATGGATATTTTTAAGCCGTTTTTCCAGAAGATCTATAATAGATCTATGAAAGCATTAAAATTCATGATTGTTTTTTGTGACAACGATGCACGTGCTTCAAAGATCTCATCCTAGAAAATTAACAGTTGTAGGAATCATTGGGAACTAAAGATGTACGTGATCTACACTACTGTTCAAAAGTTTGGGTCATGTAGAAATATCCTTGTTTTTGAAAGAAAAGCATTTTTTTTCCAGTGAAGATCACATTAAATGAATGATAAATCCAGTCTAGACATTGTTAATGTGGTAAATGACTATTGTAGCTGGAAACAGCTGATTTTTAATGGAATATCTCCATAGGGGTACAGAGGAACATTTCGAGCAACCATCACTCCTGTGTTCTAATGCTACATTGTGTTAGCTAATGGTGTTGAAAGGCTCATTGATGATTAGAAAACCCTTGTACAGTTATGTTAGCACATGGATGAAAGTGGGAGTTTTACTGGATAACATGGACTTGTCTGGGTGACCTCAAACTTTTGAACGGTAGCGTACATGATGTTTACAAGCGTATGTAAACTTTATTTCTAACTGTATGTGTATTGGTATTATGAATGACATCACTTTACTTGTGTTTTCAGTGAGTGGAGACGTGCCCTCAGACTTCGGGAGCACATCAGATCTTCAGAGAAAGAACCTCCATGTGTCTCAGTGGCTCAACACTGGAGGTGGAACATCTGAAGCCACCTCGGGGTTTGGCAGCATCAGTCACTCAGTCAGTCACTTGGAGGACTTGGATGAGTGACCTTAAATCAATGATTGAAATCCTCAACCAAGAGAAAGATATCACAGTCATCCATCGTACCTGAGTGAACACTGTTCAATAGATACTGGCACGACTATAAATCTATAACCAGTGATGTTCATTTATGATGTTATTTCTGCTCTTTTAACAAACATAAATGTAATTTCTTTGATGTTCTAGTAAACCATATAGGCCTCGATGTTGTTCTATCAAATTGAGTAAGATTGACATTTTTGACGATATTGTGCATATCATGAAAACTTTGGAGTGGAAACAGGAGAGCTTTTATGTTAAATCCTAACCCGTTTCATCAGAATAACTATTATTATGTAGGCGCAGGAAATTCTGGTTTAATGTAAAATACTGGTGTGATATGTATTCAACAAGTGGGTCATTTACTGAATTCTTCAGGGGTGAAAAGTTCAGTTCTACTCCAATTCTTACTAGTTACGAGGCCTACTCTGGAGATTTTGATTAATAACACAAAATATAATCAACAAGTAAATTTCTTTTGGATTAAGACAGGATAAGAGAAAGCTTGAACTTAATTGAGAGAAATCTTTACACAACAAAATATAAATTAAATAAAATTAATCCCAACATGACCAGTTATTTGCCAGGTTCATCCATGATTTCTATTACAACTAATATATAACGGATAATATAATATCCTGTTTGGGTGAGTTGTTCATTTCCATTGTCACCAATAAACTTGTTCATAAGATATCTTTGGATTTATTGGATTTTCAATTAATAACTTTGTCTGGTCTTGAAATTAATATTTAATTTGGTCAGTTAATTGTGGTTTTAATCTTAATATCATATAAGTCAGGTAAATATACATCATAAATGATTTTGTAGGGTCTTGACACGAATATTTAACTTCGTTAGGTATAATAGTATTTTGATAATGTTGGTCGTTTTTAACCTTGATAGTAAATTTGTCAGGTAAATTTGCATTAATAGTAACATTGTAGGGCCTTAATTTATAATATTAATGTAGTGAGGTAAATTTGCATAAATAATACTGTTGTAGGTTCTTAACCGTTGAAATAAATTAGTCAGGTAAATTAGTATTTTACATTATATTGTTGGGCTTAAACCTTAATAATAAATTAGTCAGGTGAATTTGTGCATAATTAATAATATTGTAGGGAATTAGCCATACTATTATATAAATTTGTCATTTATATAACATTTTATGGCCTTAAACTTAGTATTTCATTACTCAGCTACTACAGCTATTTTATATTATATTGTGGGGTTTCAAATTTTGTAGTAAATGATTCAGATAAATATGCAGAATAAATAATATTGAAGGGCCTAAACTTTAGCAATAAATTAGTCAGGTAGTTCTGGATTTTATATGATGCTATAGGGTTTTACTCTTTAAATTAAATTAGTCAGGTAAATTTTCATTTGTAATGATATTTTAGGGTCTTAATATTAGTAATAAACTGGGATGCTAAAATCTTATGTTACATAATGTAGGGGTTTTTATTCATATTTTTTAAATATTATGTTAGGTCAATTTGCAGAATTAATGACATTCTAGGGTATTAATCTTCGTAATAAATTAGCAGGGTAAATTTGTATTTTATATTTTGTTGTGAAGTTTAAACCTAAATAGTAAATTATTTGGGTAAATTTGTGTATAATTAATAATATTGAAGGGCTTTAATCAGTCAGGTAGTTCAGGATTTTATTTCATATTGTAGGGTTTTAATTTTAATATTAATCTGTAAGGGGAGTTTTCATGAACAATAACATTTTAGTGTCTTAATTTTAGTAAGAAATTGGTGTGGTAAATTGGTACTTCTAATATAATATTGTAGGGTTTTTTTTTACTGTTAAATTATGTTAGACTTGTAAATTTGCATAGTTAATAATATTGTTGGTCTTTAGCCTTAGTAATAAATGAGGTAGATTTGTATTTTATATTATACTATGGGGTATAACGATAATAGCAAATTATTCAGGTAAATTTGCACAGAATTAACAATATTGTACGGTTTTAAAATTACTATATAATTTTGACAGGTAATTTTGGATTTTATGTATAATATTAAATTGTAAACTATTGGTCAAATTGTACAATTAATAATATTGTATGGTATTAACCTCAGTAATAAATTAGTCAGGAAAATTTGTATTTTATAATTTGTTGTGGTGTTTAAACCCTAATAATAAATTAGTCAGGTAAATTTATGTATAATTAAGAATATTGTATAATAAAAATGCAAACATATAAAAGGTATAATAATAATAATAACAAATTGCATAATTAGTAATAATTTACGATTTTAACGTTACTATTTGACTTAGACAGCTAAATTTCTAGTTTGTACCATAATGTAGGATCTTAACTGAAATATTTCAATTTTATTTAAGTGTTGTTAAGCACTTAGTCGGTCAGAAATACCAAATAAATCTTGATATTAGTAATTTTTAAATAACCTACAGTAATATAATTAAAAGGCGTATGATCCTTCCCGGCCACCGTCGTGTCTCCGCTATCCTTGCCCCGTCAGTTTCTTGACTTTCCTTCCGACTCCTGCGCAGCTTCTTCCCGGTCTTCTGTTCCGTCTCCCCCGCCGCCTGCCTCCTGGTTGACATGTCAGAGTACAACGCGGTACCTCCGCCCGGCTCGGGGGCTCCTCTCGGCGGACCGGCGACCCTCGGTAACGGAGCCGGAGGCATCAAGAAGGATGCGTTCGCGGACGCGGTGCAGCGGGCCCGGCAGGTGAGGGGATGTGACGGGCACGAGCGTGTTTGGAGGGACGGCTAGCCCAGTAGTTAGCATGGGAGCTAACGTGTTTGACTCAACTTGACACCTGACGGGGGGATTAATGTTCTGAATTCACACGTTTTTTACGAGTCGTTCATAAATGTGTGACCACTAATGTCACTATTTCTTCCTGACATTCGTTAAAATTTGCTAAAACGTGACCACAATCGAACAACGTAAGAGTGTTAGCTCGTTTTAAGTCCCTCTGTAAAGATGTTAGTTCTGACAGAGGACTTTGAAATGGCTTGGCTGGTGTAAAAGTGTTAAAATAATGCAGGTGTGATGCCAAACTGTGGTGCAGAAAACACCTTTAGGTTTCATAACAGCTAAATTATCCCGTTTTGTTATGTGAAACTCATCCCTATTATAACATAAACATACACAATAACCAAGACAGACACAAAAAAAATATAATAAAGAATAAATAAGCCTATTTATTCTTATAATTAGGCTAAAGGCTCAATAAATAAGGCTATAATTTAGGATATAGGAGGTGTACTTTTTCATTAACGCCACTAATTCAGCTTTATTACGTTTTTAACAGATTGAATCTTTAAGGGCTGCTAATTGATGGCATATTTTTCAGTATATAATTTGTATTTCAGGTATGCACAGTGCAATTCTAATGACATATTAAATGCCAGATGAGCCTCTTATAGATTATACTGCTCAGTGTTTTTACTGACCTACTGTGCAGAAGTGTGGGGGTATAATACTGCATTACATCCAATAAACATACTACAAAAAAGCTGCAAAGACAGGACATAATGAGGCATATTATATGAACACTAATATATTGTTTAAATTTAGAGCTGTGCAAGTGATGTTCAAAGCAAACATGTTCCTCCCTGATAAACTGTATTTTACTTTATGATCAACACAACAGGAGACAGACAAAAAAGACAAAAACCAACAAAGAAAAGACAAAATATGAGACACAAAATGACAAAACGAGGCACAAAGCGACAAAAAAAGTAGACAAAAAACACAAGCGAGACAAAAAGGAAACACAAAACGACAAAAACGAGAAACGAAACGACAAAAGTCAGGCAAAAAACAACAAAATATTACAAAAATGAAACACAAAAGGACAAAAGAGCAATGAACAATCTAGTATTTTAATTTATGATCAAAACAATTGTCATGGTCTAGAAATTATTTTAAATTTACAGTTTTACTAATTTACAATCTGCAGTTAATGTCTTCTCTGTAATTTTTACACTTTGAGGGCCGGATTGGACCCTCTGGTGGGCCGCTTTTGGCCCGCGGGCCGCAGGTTTGACACTCCTGCTTAAGGGAGTAAATTTCTGGAATAATCTGGGTAATGATCCCAAAATGAGCACAACTATAAAACAACTTCAAAAAGAATTAAAGAACAATATAATAATGTCGAGCAGTAAAAGTGTTCTATGAATTTAAAGGAGCAAACAGGAAAGGGTAAGATGTGAGATGACTCGTTTTCAGGCATTATTTTAGGATTTGGTTTGGTTGTTTATTGTTTTGTGTATTTTATTTTCTCTTTTTTGTCATTATGATACTGTTCTATGTCTAAAATAAATCACAAACAGTGAATAAATAAATCTACACCCAGGATTTTCACAACTTTATATCTGACAGTTGTATTTTTTTGACGGTGTCTGATGTGGTAGTGCTTCATCACATGTTTTAAATCTTTTAAATATTGAACTGAAGCTTCACTGTTAAAATTAAATCAGTTAGCAATATCTGCAAGCATCCATCTGTGCTCGTCCAGCAGATATAGCTACAGCATAACAGAGCTGAATGAACAGTACATGTGAGTGTTATTTATTTCAGTGCTTGACTAATGTTGATTTTGTGTTTTTTTTTTAGATTGCAGCTAAGATCGGAGGTGATGCCGGTCCTCCCGTTAACAACAACGCCGCGCCAGATGGCTTCCCGTTCACTGCACAGAAACGGCAGCTGGAGGACGCAGGTAACGGCTGAACCTCCTCTTCTTCACATGCAGAGGTTAATTCTCACACGTGTTGATTTACAGCAGATACCTGTCATTTCCTCACCTCACAGATGAACCAGAGAGCAAGAAGCTTGCTGCGCAGAGTGACATGGATTCGGCCAAAGCGCTGTGTGAGTTCATTTAGCCGTTTCGTGCTGCGTTGACACTTTTGATCTGTGATGTTTCTGACTCATGGTTGACTGTGTCGTCTGCTTCACCTGCTCTGTTTGTGTCACTCCGTCCTCACACAGTCCAGCTGTAATCCAAAACCTCTCTTTACTGTGTTTTCTCATCTCAGCTATTGGCGCACAGTTAGCTGCTCTGGCACAGCAAAGGTGAGAACTCGAAGCTTTCTGTTGGCCGTGTTTTATGTGGAAGTATGTAGAGAAAAAAATAGCTGCAGAAACTACAGTTAGAAAGTCTACTATTGCCTGATCTGTTGCCTCTTTTCCCTCTTTCCTGCTGATGGTGTCAGACCTACCTCCGCCACAGAGGAGTACAGTGTTCCAGACAGCATGGTGGGACTCAGTGAGTGCAGCCTGACTTTATTTTGACACCTACTGATGCATGACCCATTGATCTGACACATTTTCTGACCCCGACTCTTCTCTCTTCATCCACAGTCATCGGCCGTGGAGGTGAACAGATCAATAAGATCCAGCAGGAGTCGGGCTGCAAGGTTCAGATAGCTCCAGGTAATGTGTGGAGTTCGCCTGAACGGTTTTGTTCTACTTTTCCTTTTTGGATTTAGAATTTAATAACGTGTTTTCTCGGTGTGTGTCCAGACAGCGGAGGCCTTCCAGAGAGGAACGTCTCACTCACAGGGTCCCCCGACTCAATACAGTAAGTCCATTTTGGAAGCTAATTATTTCGCTTACCTGATCTAACATTTTTTTCACATTATGATGCTCTGTATTGGACGTATTCTTTTCCTGTGTCGTTTTTAGATCTGTTAGCTGTAATGACACATTTTTTTTTGGTGTCATAAGTGCAACATCTTGTAATAATTAGTTATAAACCGTGTCCAAAATCAGTCGCTACAAACTATATCGTGTTTTTGGCATTTTATAATGCTGTCTGAATGGTAAGTTCCAATTATTGCACCCTATATAGTCACTCAAAGTATCCCACAATGCATCGTGAAAAGATGCAGCAGTCCGCCATTGTTATTGTTGTCTTTCGGTTCGCACATGGCAACGAGAATGAAAGTGTAATGTACAAAGTGGACAGCGCTCTCACTGAAAACTCCAGCCCCTCGTGGCGACTGTTGCGTTTCAGAAAAACGTTCAAAAGTTTCCATTTTAGGTAATCTAAAATGCCGTTTCTGTGTAAACGGGAGGCCGAGACGCAACAAAACCTTTGTGTTTCATCTGAAAACCGTTGTCGTGTAATCTGGCCCTAATATTGTGTTGGTGCAAAATGTCTCTGACCCATCAGGCCATGCGACCTCTGGGGGAGGACTCCCTTGGATCTTGTGGGGTGTTGGAACTGTGTGTCGCGTTCCTTAAGATGTTTGTGGTTAGTTTGTGTGTTGTGGTGTTGTTGCAAAGTAACATCAACTTGAATGCCAGGACCTGAGTTTTCCCAGCAGCACATTGCATCGGACCGAGATGATCAGTATCATTCACTTCACCTGTCAGCAGCTTTCATCTTGTAGATTTTACTGCATTAATTTAGATTATTAGTTAAAGAAAAAATAACACATTTAATCGCACCTTTCTCAGTTCCCTAATTTCTGGCACACTGGTAACACTGATGCACACTCCATCCCAGTAGGTGGCGCCAGTGAACCTAAAATCTGTTTTCCATCTGTGAAGAAAATGCACAGGAGTGACGTTAGTGCATAAGAAAGTTTGGTGAACAGTGAAGAAAGATGAGACCTCATTGAGCTTGTTGGGTGGAAAGTTGTCTTTTAAAAATCTTCCCGATGGCAGCTTGGATAAAAGCCTGGTTGTAGCAAATTGTGCAACAAAGACTTTTGTGATCACCTCAATGCAAAACACGTTGCTGTTACCGACTAATGGTGTAGCCATCCCATAATAGACCACTTTTCAAGACATTGAAAGTGCTTGAGTTTACAGAAAGTCTTAAAATGTTTCATATAATCGCTATAATTGCACTTTGAGTTTGCAGTAATCTGTGAATGTAGCAGACAGATGAAAAATGCAGATAAATAGAAATGAAACAAACATTTTTGTGGTTTAAGTTCACGGATTTGTCTGTTCATCCATTCAGTCATCAACCAACATTTATTTGAGTTGAAAAACTTTGCTTATTGTGTCAAATATTGCTATTTGACAAAAATACGATTAATTCATTACCAAGTCTGTAATTAGTTTTTTCATCACGTTCCACTGCTAGTTTCAAATGGTAAGATGAATGTGGAGTAACTGGTCAGCTCTTCCCCGGCTAGGAAAGCCAAGATGCTGCTGGATGAGATAGTGTCGCGAGGGAGGGGAACACCCCCGTCTTCTTACCACGAGTCCACCAACGGGCAGAACGGCACAGTTCATGAGATGATGATCCCAGCTGGCAAGGCCGGCCTCGTCATCGGCAAGGGAGGGGAGACCATCAAACAGCTGCAGGTAGAAGCTGCGTCTCTGCAAACCAGCTTGTTGAACGCTTTCTCCACCTTTGTATCTGCAGAGGTTTTAGCCACGTCTCATGTGTGATCGTATTTAAATGTTTGGTTTTCCAGGAGCGTGCAGGCGTGAAGATGATCCTGATCCAGGACGCCTCTCAGGGACCCAACGTTGACAAGCCTCTACGCATCATCGGAGATCCATACAAAGTCCAGGTACAGCTGTTAAATCACCTCACCGAGTTCCAGCTGAATGTGTGAAGTGGAGTTTCCTTGTGCTCTTATAATCAAGTCTTTCTTGTGTTCAGCAAGCCCAGGAAATGGTTCAGGAGATTCTGAGGGAGAGAGACCACGGCGGCTTCAGCGACAGGAATGAGTTTGGCTCTCGAATGGGAGGAGGCATGGATGTAAGTCTGAATGAGAACAGGTGACATCAGAGTCCTTAAACCATCACCAAACTGTTACCATAGAGATGTGTTTTCCACTCAGATCCCGGTTCCACGACACTCGGTCGGTGTGGTTATTGGACGCAACGGAGAGATGATCAAGAAGATCCAGAATGATGCTGGAGTCAGGATACAGTTCAAACAAGGTGAGGAGCAGTGATGACTGTATGATCCTTCCAGCTGTACATCTCACACGGTTGCTGATGTAATATTGTGCATGAACACGTTCTCGTCATCATCTCAGGAGAAAATAACTTGAAAGGTTGAAGTTTGAAGCCATCGATACAAAGAGTAAAGTGATCTTAAATTACTCTTAATCCTGAGTTTAGTTATTGATGTAGTGAATCTCATTGATTTGGTGGTTAAACTTACTTTAAATCAGACTCAGATTGTAAACTGTATTATATTAATTCCATAGAGACAGATGCAAACAATTCCAGTAAGGATGGATGAGAAAATTTACATTAAACAAACCAGTTAAAATAAATCAGGAAGCTGAGAGAACAGTTTAGATAGATTGATTAGTTTGTTGCTGGATACTGCAGGAAACTGCCCAAAGACAACTCAAAGCATTACTGCCATTTTTTTTTGTTTCGGGTTTTTCCTTCAAACTGTGTTTTCCTACCATCTCTGCTGCTGTAGTTAATGATTTTTTAGGAATGAACAGTTGCAGAATCAAATAAATCTCTCATTTAAATAGAAACTCAGGTTGTTTAAATAGCTTTGTGTCCAAAGCAGGTGTCATTTTTCTCAGTTTGTTTGACAATTTATTTACTTGACATGCGTTATTTGGAAAAAAAAGTCAGTGAGAGGACACCAGTGGTTTAAGAACTTCAAGTGACTTCTTTGTTGTGTTAAACAGTGATTTCTGGCCACTGTTAGCAGCTTCCTTTGCTCATATGAGTTCTTGGCTTAGCAAACATGTTGCGTCCCTGACCAGCGATGTTAGCTGCTGATCTGAATCATAACGGTCTAGTCGGAGCTTCTCTTACAAACAGGGAAATATTAGTCACAGAGAGCAAAGCATGTCTTTGTTTATATAGAGTTGAGTAATGGTTGTGATCAGACAGCCACGTGACACTTTCTCTGTATTCTCTATATTTTTAAATATAAAAAAACCTGTTTATGCATCTCTATGTGGAAATTATATTCGTGTCTCATCATGTGAGTTCTTCTGCTCCTGTTTGCTCAGTACGTGTTGGTAAAGTTGAGGCCATGGCTACGATATTCGTTCCTTTGACATTTCTAGACTTTTTTATTTTCTTTTTGTCTCATAATTTTTTTTTTAAGTTATGTTTTTGGCCTTTATTATAAAGGACAGTGGAGAGAGAGGAAACATGGGTAGAACAGTGGGGGAATGACATGCAGCAAATGGTCATAGGTTGGATTCCAACCCATGACCACTGGGTCATGGGTTCGAGTCTATAAACAGAGACTATAGACTCTGTTTATTGGTTGCCTGCTCAACCAGTGAGCTACCAGGGCGCCCGTCTCATAAGATTTTTATTAAGAAAAAGATAACATCCAAAAATTCTTGTCAACAAGCTGCTCGTTGCTAAAACATCCAGGAAGGACGTCCAGCAGATGTTTAATGAACGTTGAATCAATGGTCGTGTTTCATAAGGAGCTACAGAGTTGGATGTTGATTATCAGCTCTTCAGTCTGCCTTGTCACAGATTGGTGTCATTAATTATTAATGTCAATAAAATGTTGCTTTCTGCACATTTAAATCCTTCTTACAGACGATGGGACTGGTCCAGATAAAGTCGCCCACATCAGCGGTCCGCCCGACCGCTGCGAACACGCTGCCCAGATCATCAACGACCTGCTGCAGAGCATCAGGGTCCGAGAGGAGGGCCAGGGGGTACGGACCACCGACAGCCACGCTGAGGCCTGCTTTGGTTCACTCATAAACTAACACACAGTAATTACTCATCATTGAGAACAGCAGTTGTAGTTATTTTATAGTTTAAGCCTTCAAATGTTTACATCAGTGGATCCACATTCCAGCTGACTTAGGGTGAAGGTTCACCTGGACAGGTAACCGTCTGTCACAGGGCTACACATAGAGACAAACAGTCACACTCACATTCACACCTGCAGATAGGGAGAACATGCAAACTCCATGCAGAAAGATCCCAGGAAGGCCGGGACGCGTACTGGTGATCTTCTAGCTGCAAAGCGAAAGTGCTAACCACTGAGCCACTGTGCAGCCCTGGATCCAAATCCTAAAAACAACTTTAACAGTCAGACATCTATAGTGCTGAGCTACAGTCATGAGACTTCCTCTCCTCCGTTTCCAGGGTCCCCCAGGTCCTCCAGGGATGCCTGCAGGCAACAGGGGCCGAGGCGGGGGACAAGGTGGTTGGGGTCCGCCTGGTGGGGAAATGACCTTCTCCATTCCTGCCCACAAGTGCGGCCTGGTGATTGGCCGGGGAGGAGAGAACGTCAAATCCATCAACCAGCAGACGGGAGCCTTTGTGGAAATCTCTCGACAGCCGCCCCCCAACGGAGACCCCAACTTCAAACTGTTCATCATCCGGGGGTCACCGCAGCAGATCGACCACGCCAAGCAGCTCATTGAAGAGAAGATTGAGGTACTTGTGTGCTGAACAAGCAGGAAAAGAGATAAGAAGCAGCTGGAAGAAACAATCAGAACTGTTTCTTCCATTATCTCATAATTATACACATCGGAGTCAACAGGTCATGTTTGCAAATGAGAACTGGATCTCAAACATTTTTACTTGGTAAAATAAAGGTCAGATAAATACAACTAGAAGAGCAATCAGAGAGCGCAGTACTCCGCCAAGGCTGCTCATTCCCCCATGTGGCATTGTCAGAGATGCAGCATTTTTATTTTTTTTCTTGGCTGATTGTCACATAACTCCACCACATTATGTGACAATCAGCGTTAGTTTGTCTATTGATAAAACATCAACAAAAACTTTAAAAAGATCAATACCCAAGCATAAGAGCAGGAATAAAAACTTCTAAAAATGCTGTTGACGTTGTAGTTCATACGGGTATGACAGGTTTTACATTATTTCAAAGTAGTTATTTATAAGTAAATGTTGTCTTGCAAAATTTATAAGTATACGGCAGCATAAAGTGGAAATAACAAATGAAATATGTCAGAGTTGTACTTGAGTACATACGCTTGGTTAAGAGGGTTGCTGTTAAATACTATTTTCAATGTTTTACCATTTATTTTGATGAATGTAAAGAATTCATTCATCTTACAAACAATATAGTTTCATTGAAGCTTATTTTAATTGAGTTTGAGTACTTTCTAATGTATTTAGTGGAATAAAAACATCAGAAAACAAAAAAAATTGTAGCAGAAAGTTCAAAACCATGTGTTCTTAATTTTTTTTGATGTCAGCGCTTTATCGAGTTCAACATATAAACGAATGGATATTTTATTTATCCGCATTCAAGTTATCCAGAAGAACACACACGTTACATTCAAAAAACAACAAGGAAACCAATGTACAAAAGAACGTGCAATAAATCTGAAAACCCTGAAAATTTAATTCACATCTGACAGACAGATGCCGATCGTCTACCTTGGTGGTGTAATAAAAAATTTAAAACAAACTTTTAAATGTGTTGTTTCAGGGTCCTCTGTGTCCTGTGGGTCCGGGGCCAGGTGGACCCGGTCCTGCTGGTCCCATGGGTCCCTACAATCCCAACCCATACAACCCTGGACCACCTGGGGCTCCTGGACCACCTCAGTGAGTACCTAATGCTCCACAAGCTTTAGACACGTCTACCACACATGATTCTGAGGCGTTTTACTAATAAATGACTTGTTTTCTCCTCAGGGGGGGTCCTCCAGGTCCTCACCAGTACAACCCTCAGGGCTGGAGCAACACCTACCAGCAGTGGCAGCCCCAACCACCCCACGACCCCAGTGAGTCACCCTGGACTTCACTGCTTTTAAGGGATAAATGTTCTCTTTATTCAAGCATGTGGGCCCTCTTTTTTACACCCAGCACATTCCTCATGAGTAATGACACTTCTCTCTAAACTTGGGAAGGTCAGCAGGATGGAAATGTTGTGATGAGATGCAGTGTGTTGTTGTGTAGCAGCTCTGGCTAACCCTGTCTCTGTTTCCCCCCTGGTCTCCAAGCCCGGTCTCCAGGCCAGTAGCAGGGGCTCACCCTCACCCTATGAGGACCTCACCCCCTCCACCCTGCATCTTTTCTAGGCAAGGCAGCAGCCAATGATCCCAACGCGGCCTGGGCGGCCTACTACGCTCAGTACTACCAGCAGCCGTCGGGGGCCGTGCCGGCCCAGTACCCCGCTAACCCAGCCGGAGGAGCCCAAACGTCCGGAGACCAGAGCCAGCCGGCACAGACACCGGGGGGCCAGCCGGACTACACCAAGGCCTGGGAGGAGTACTACAAGAAGATGGGTGAGACGGATGCCTGTAACTGTACCTGCTGTTGGCTAGAAAAACATCGATAAGAGTGCTGGAATAATCTGTCAGTGTACACAATAAATCAGTCAATAGAGGAACTATTCAAGGAGAATTAATGTACAGCTGTGAAACATAAAACACATTATCAAATCATTTAAAAAAGCATAAATTAAAATTCATTTTTGACATCGATGAGTCATTATTATCATTTTTTTTAATGTCAATAAATAAAACTACTCAGAGTGAGGCTTTAATGTCGATATGAATAGGTTATCTTTCAGTTTTTATACGAGTTAAACAGAAAATCAGCACATAATTAATGCAGCGTAATCATAAAGAATTGATATTGTCACTTGAAAATAATTGTCTGCTGCTATCCAAGACAAACAATAGAAAACAATTATTCATTATAAATTCTATGTGTGATGTTTTTGTTTTGATTAGTGTACATGATTTTTGCTTATTTTTGGTTTAGTAATCAGCTGCTATCCTGGTCCACATCTTTCTAGCTATTAACTGATTTGTACATTATTTCTTCAATAATATTCTTAATCAGGAGAATCTGGTGGTTATTTTCATTAGAGTCTCACTACATACTATTTCTGTGCAACATTTACATCATTCTGATCAATATTTTGTGCTGTTTTAGCAGTTAGGGATCAAAAAGGTCGGCATACTTTATTTATTTTTATGAAATCGTTTGCCTTCTGTGTTACTTTCTGGGAGAATAGTCAGAAATCATCCATCTGTAGAACCAACAGTATAATCCTCTGAAGCCCTGAAGAACCAGTGTGTAGTGTAGCTGTCTGAAGGCCATGTGAGCTTCATGCCCGTGTTGTTGGTCTCCTGCAGCCCAGACAGGTGGATCTGTACCTGGAACAGCAGCTGCAGCTCCAGGAGCAGCAGGAGGAGCAGCTTCGTCGACGGGAGGCCAGCCGGACTACAGCGCTGCCTGGGCGGAGTACTACCGGCAGCAGGCGGCGTACTACGGACAGACAGGACAGGCTCCGGGCCAACCGACCACTCCACAGCAGGGACAGGTTGGTACAGGAGCTCCAGCCGGGTTCTCAGTAGGGACAGACCCATTATCAGCCTGGCCAGTGTTTCTCATTTATCTGATTACTGGTAAAGTATTGACCAATTATTGATGATAGACGTTCTACTTCAGGTATGATGCAGCCTCCTCTCTCTCAGAAATGTCTCTGAAGCAGAAAAACTGAACAAGAAACCAGGAAATTAGCATCTCTCACAGTGGCTAATGCTATGCTGATGGATAAGTTAGAAGGCAGCCACAGATTGATCTTAAACAGAATCTGGAAAACAATGAATTACTCGAAAAGCACTCAGAGAGCACAGTCCTCCTCCAAGGCTGCTCATTCCCCCATATGCCAGAAATGCAGCATTTGTTTATTAGTTATTGATGATCAGAAATCACAGCAGCATAGAATGTGTCCATTTAATAAAGATGGACCCACAGACAAAATGACCTTGCTCTGAGCACAGGCGTGTGTTCTGCATGTGTACGTTATGTACGGATACTGAATCGCCGTTAAAACGTTACATTTAATGTTTATCGGACCCAAATATCGGCAACTCTTAATTGCATATTGTGCAAAATGTGTTTACATTTTGTAGATATTATTTATACATTTCTTATACTGTGTATTTCATTACTCCGCCACGGAACACAGCAATCAAACGGTCAGCGTTGGTTTGTCTGTCTGTCTGTCTGTCTGTCAGCAACATCACTCAAAAACAGACGAACTGATTTGGATGAAATTTTCAGGGAAGGTCAGAAATGACACAAGGACCGAGTGATTAGATTTTGGCAGTGATGCTGCTTATAGTCTGGATCCATGGATTTGTTAAAGATTTCTGTATCATTGCCAGATAGTGACACGGCATCACTGTAACCATGACAACAAGTGAACACCATGTCAGTTGCCTGCTGATGATCACATGATTGTGATCCTACTACAAATCCACCACTGAGGACTTATCTGTCAGAAATGATCCAAGGACTGAGCAGTCTTGGCGGAGTACTGCGCTCTCTGAGTGCTTTTGTTACTTATTTTTTTCTACTTTATCTTATCTTTTATTGTATTTTATCTCAGGGAGTAGCACCATAATTTTGTTGTTGTCCGCAGCTGTACAATGAAAATAAAGGTCTTGAGACTTGAATCTAATCAGGATCATCCCTAAAGAACTCGTATCCATCAATCTGTAGTTCTCATCCTGTGTGTTTGGTTTCATTCCTCCTGCTGCATTTCACATTTTATCCCGGTATGATAAGTAACTGTTATAAAACATCCTGTCAACTATTTGCATTTCAGGCGCAGTGAGAGTTGATGGCAGAAGGTCTCTGACGCTGCAGAAGATAAAGAAGAGGAGCGTGAACTCGAGGCCAGGATCTAGCCATTTAAGTTATATATCTATTTTTTATTTGTTGCAAGGAGAAATGACGCCCTTCCTCCCCGCCGAACATCATCCGGATCCTTTTTAATAAAAATGTGAACTGAACAAACGTTCTCTGCTGCTGAGGAGGGAGAAGACTGATCGATCACGACACACTATTTTGCGAAGCTTCTTAACGCCTCTGCAAAAGTTTCTCTATACGTGGAAGCCTTGAAATGCTTACTCCAATGACTGAGTTGCCAATAAGTCATCGTTGATTCACTCTCTTCATTTTAAAACACTTACCTTTATATCTCAGTGTTCTATTTACTAAATTGCACAGCTTTTAGGACTATAATCATGTTGCGTATCTGGCACATCTAGAACTTTTTAAGGCCCGTCTGACTGATTGTTTGGATCTTTTAATTAAATCGTCACGTTTCCCTCCGTTGAGGCTTGCATGGGGTTTGGACTTGTGTAAATTTCCTTTTTACGTATGAATGCGTTCACCTGCAGTATTTTGTACGACTGAGACGGCTTCACATTGTACAAATGGGATTCTGCATTTCTGAATTATGCATGTGGGGCAATTAGCGACTGCTGAAGGTTTATTGGGCGGAAACATGAATAAAAACAGGGCTACCTTTGACTAGTGGAACAGTTCCTAGCGGTAAAATTCATGAGCGATGAATGTGATTATGTGTAAAAGTGGATAATATGATTTATGTTGCCATGATTTAAGTTTCTTTTGCATAATTGTCACTTAAAGACTCCTGTTTATGAGTTTTAAAGCATCTGAAGCAGTTTATTCACTTGAGATCTTTAGTTTTTGTTTTAGAAAAGCGCCTGTTTATTGTGGACTGTAGGCCAAAGTGCAGGGAAAAATACGCTTTTTTCAGATTCGGCCAGCTTCAAGTGAACAATCAGTTACTAAAATGATTGTCAGACCTTTTCAAACCAACATAGTGCAACAGAGCATTCACTGAACTTTCTTCTAAAGTGTCATCTAAGGCCACATTCAAGCCAAGTTGTGATTTTGTTTCCTCTCAAAGTTGCACGTTGCTGTCTTTTAATTAGTTTTTTAGGGAATGCCAAGATCTCTTTGCCTTTCCGCAGTCATTGTTTGTGTGCAGAAGATTGAGAATTTAGTCTTCCAATGTGTCCCACTTTAATATATCTTGTATGATTCCACATATTCAGCAATATAAAGCTGTTGGTTTCCACTTGCAGACGTGTGCATCAGGTATGATTCTTGTATTCTGAACGGCAGCTGTGAGTCTTGCCTTTGGCGGCAGCGTTGATGTTGTTAATAGACGACCACCAGCAGCAATAATCTGAATTAAAAAGGAAAATGTCCATTACGTTACAATGTGCACTTTTTTTCTTTTTTTACAAACGGAACACATAGCTGGGCTGCACAGTGGCTCTGTGGGCAGCGCTTTGTACTCTTAAAGAAAATAAAAAGGGCAGAAAAGTGTTTTACCTGCAAACGTTAGATTATCCAGAATCACACATCTTTAATTTCAGTAAAGAAAACCAACCTGAAGGCATAAAAAAAAGAGCTTTTCTGCCAGTACATACAAAAAAGTGCAACCTTCAGGCACTTTTTACTTTTAGTTTTTTTCAGTCTTGTAAAAGCAGGCTGCACAGTGGCTTGGTGGGTAGCACTGTCGCCTTGCAGCTAGAAGATCCCCCGTTTGTGTCCTGACCTTCCTGAGATCTTTCTGCATGGAGCTTTCAGGTTCTCCCTGTGCATGCTCCATCTTCCTCCCACAGTCCAAAACATGCTGAGGTTAATTAGTGATACTAAATTGTTCGTAGGTGTGAATGTGAGTGAATGTTTGTTTCTATGTGTAGCCCTGTGATAGACTGTTACCTGTCCAGGTGAACCTGTGATAGACTGTTACCTGTCCAGGTGAACCTGTGATAGACTGTTACCTGTCCAGATGAACCTTCACCCTCAGCTGGGATAGACTCCACCCCCCATGACCCTAATGAGGGTTCAGAGGTGTATAGATGATGGATGGATGGAACACATAACCTGTTAACAGCAGCTCTGAGAGAAAACACCACCAGATGTCACTGTTACTCTTCACATTAATCAGGCCGGACTGCAAAGTTTAGTGACAAAAATACCCTGAAATCTGTGTTGAAAAGCTGAATTGAACATAATTAATATGTGAGGACGACCCAGTGGGGATCCAACACTTTATTCACACTGTTATTGTTGTTGGTCTTCATCTGTTTGTGGTTTTAAACACACTATACTTGTCTTTATCCTTTTACTGTTCTGAAGGTTTACAGGTGAATCTTTGAGGCAACTTTTCCAGATTTCCACAAATTTGCCACAAAAACGGATCTACTTCTGTTTTCTGCACAAACGAGCTGAGTGTCGGTTTCATAAACAGACTGGTTCCTGTTCCAGTCATACATAGATCACTGCAGCAGACGTGTGTGTGTGTGTGTGTGTGTGTGTGTGTGTGTGTGTGTGTTATTACCACCCAGGAAATCGGCGTCGGTTTACCAGCCAACAGTGTAACATTTAGTAAGATGGTGTTATTTCACAGCAGCATCTCTGCCCGTCACTGAACTTTAAAGATCAAATAAATCCACCAGAGGATGCAATTTTAAAAATTCTTTAATTTATATCTTTAAAATTAAAAACATCTGAATTGCATTCTACCACCTCCAAAGGCACAGTCATACTTATAGCAGACCAAATTCATAAAACACTGCCACCGAACATCTTTTTTTTTCTCAATTTGTTTTGTACATAAGAAACGATGCACTATAAAAATGACTAAACGTTTTTTGTTTTTTACTGGGTAAACAATGGCCATTCTGTACGCTGTAGATCATTAAAGACTGGAGTGATATGTACTCAGCTGTGGTGGACTCCATAGAAAGGATAATGTGCTGGTTTGAGGCTGCCTCACTGCAGCCGGTTAAAGTATTGAAAAGTTCAAAAATGACGACCAGTCTTTGACCAACAGTGTTTAAGAAAATGGATGTTTGAAGCAAAACGAAGCCGTTGGCAGGAGGGCAGGAACGCAGCGAGACGAGGGAGAAGAGTGTCGGTGGAGGACTGTGCAGAAAAAAGCCGTCAGATCTCTGAGCTCAAATTCTCTGAACCGCGCTGACAAATCTGACACCTCCACCTCACCGTTCGAAACACCGAAGACTTCAAAGAAAATGAAAAAAACCAAACATTTCAGGTTACTCTGAGTTTTAAAGACAATAGTCAACATGTGCAAAGAGGCAGGGCCTTAGCCTGTTTGTTGAAAGGTCTTCAGATATGATACAGGATTGATAACCGAACGTACAATCACAAATCAGTAATGCACACAGAGGTTGCTTACAATGTGTGACAACACAGCACCATACACTGCACAAGAGGTTCACTTAGTGACAACAAAATTCAAAATAGTGGATAAATATACAGTAGAATATATCAGCGTTCTTACTCAGGCACAGTCCTCCTTAAAACATAGAATTAAAACAACAGGATCAGGGTCAAAGCAAACAGGTTTGGCACAAACATGGAAAAAAGACGTAAATAAGGCAAGGAAATAACGTGAAAGGAAATGAGGCCACAGAGGAACTTAGAGATGGAAAGGATTGAAGCACTTTGAACAGAAATATGACACAAACAGCACCTCTCTCTGGAACCCGGTGTTCAGTAAAGGAGAGGATTTTTTGCAGCAACTAACAGGAGTCCTTATTCCACAGCTGTGTCTGTACAGATGTGTAGCAGCTGCGACAGGCACTCCAAGAACACAACAACGGCTCTTTTACAGGCGAACAAAACCAAACGGGAATTCTACACGCGCCTCCCAAATCAGGAATTAGAAAATATCTACAGAACAGTCAACACTTGGCATGACTTACAATCACACAACCAGACACACAACAAGCCTCCAGAAACACCAGCAGAGCCACAGCGCTCACACAAGCAGACAGAAACACACTCACAAACCCACTAAAAGCCCCAGCCGCCTGCTTCTCATAGTGTTCAGCAGCCGTTTCCTCCTCCTGTAGAAGTTACCTTTACACACTTCACGGTATTCAAAGACCACTTGGACACGGCAGTGACGGTGGAGGAGGATCTAAGGTGAGCAGCAGGAGTGAAACATGCCCAGCTGTAGTTGGTTTGTACAGATTCATACGACTGAAGGATACAACGCTCCGTGTTTCTCTGGTCTGAGCCACCTCCAGTGATGGTGGATGTTCAGGAGGCAGCAGCAGATACCGACCAACTGCTTTGATTGTGTGTTTGTGTGCCTGAACAACACACACAATCAAAACCGCAAGAGTGTGCACGCACATCGACGAGAGCTATATACATGTCAGGTGTATAAATTAGTGTTCTTTGTACATCTGTGTGTGTGTGTGTGTGTGTGTGTCTAGTTGTCAGCTGAGCCGGTGGTGAACAGGACTCTCTGGTCAGTTCTGGCCAGCTTGGCAGGCGGCTCCAGAGACTCGTCTCCCAGGACGGGACCGTCCGAGGGCAGGGTCAGCTCCTGGCCTTCTTCATCGCTCTCCTCCTCCTCCTCCTCTTCCTCCTCTGTGGAGGCAACAGAGACGGTTACAGACGACGGTGGGAACGTGACGACGATTAGCATGACGGTGATTAACGTGAGATAAAACAGAAATGAACCGACCTTTGTCAGGATCCAGCTGGTTCAGACCTCGGCCTAAACTGGCAAACTAGAGACCAGATGGAAACGGATTAGACCTGAAAATATGATTCACTCTACCGTTCCAAAGCTTAAAGTCACTAAGAATTGTCCTTGTGTTTGAAAGAAAAGCAGTTTTTTTCAATGAAGATCACATTAAATGAATGATAAATCCAGTGTAGACATCGTTAATGTGGTAAATGACTATTCTAGCTGGATTTTTTTAACAGAATATCTCCATAGGGGTACACACATAATAACACAATACATAGCAGTCTGACTGTTTCATTTAGGTCTGATCAGCCTGTCTACATCCAGCTTCTTCAAGTTACTCGACCATTTCATGGAAAAGCTTGCAAAGTATTTGTAGCTGCCATCTGAGCAACTTATACAGTTTAAGTTCATATTACTTATTCATAATAAGTTCATATAATTTTGAATTATAACTAGAATAATTTGCATTATAAATAAGAGGATTTTGTTCTTTTCTATGTCACAGTTAACAGATGCATAGGAACAAATGTTTACACGTATCTAGTGGAACTAATGTTCTTTTGTTGCGGTAGCATCAGGTTCATTTTAATTGACGCACATTATGGTTGAAGCAGAAATGAGTTCAAGTTACGTATGAAGACTGAAGTTTGTGTGTGTGTGTGCATGTGTGTGTGTGTGTGTGTGTTCTTACCTCTCCCATGACAGCGATGGGGGTCTCTCCTTTGGCCTGGGCCACTCGGTGCTCTATAAGGTAGTACATGTACTCGTCGTACAGCAGGCGGATCAGGTGGAAGGATCCGAAACTGGCTGCACTCCTCAGGGTCAGGTCTCTGATCACCATGGAGCTGGAGAGCAGAGATGGAGGGTCAAACCGTCGTCATCATCATCATCATCATAATAATAACAATAATACATTTTATTTCAAAACACCCAAGGACACCGTACAAAGTACAAAGTTAAAACACATTCACATTAACTTGTGTCATTTTGCATCTCATTTTTGCAAATTTGTCTTGTTTTTGTTTTTTTTGTCATTTTCTTTTTTTTGTCTCACTTGTGTTTGTCTATTTTTTTGGCGTTTTGTTTCTCGCTTTTGTCATTTTTTGTGTAATTTTTGTCGTTTGTTCATATTTTTGTCGCTTTTTGTCTAATTTTTTGTCTCTTTTTTGTTTTGTTCCGTGCCGTTTGGCTCATTCTTTATCGTTTCGTGTCTCATTTTTGTCATTTTGTGTCTCATTTTTTGAATATTTTGTCTTGTTTTTTTTTTTGTCTGACTTTTGTCGTTTTGATCATAAAGTAAAATCTTACATCGTTCAGTTCCAGATAGCTGTGACTAAATGTTTAGTTTCTTTGCAGATAAACTGTGGTCTGTAAGTTGTAATGTGTAAATGATAAACTGAGGCGGAATGTTGCTGAAATTGAACTTATTTTGCCTTCAGGTTGTTCATAATGTTTTGTAAAAAGATAATTCCTTAAATGTGAACATTTCCAGAATGTATCTTTTTCCACTAAAACAAAGGAAACATGTGGAGTTGTGGTTTTTTATAGGTTATTATGCTGTGATTTCACTGGTTGGGATCACCTGAGATCACTTTGGGCTGAATGTGGAACCTGAACTAAGATGAGTTTGACTCTTCTGCTGTAAACGCTGCATCGTCCCACCTGTAGAAGGACCACTTGAGCAGGAAGAGCTTGGCGGCCTTGGGGAAGGCGGGGCTGTGTTGGTAGGGCTTCAGGACCTGGGAGACCACACCGTCCAGCCAGGCCGCCCACTGCTCCAGGGAGTTCTGCTGCTGCAGGGTCAGCTTGAAGTCCTGCTCCAGCCGCTGGACCACACGGTCTTCACACCTGCACACCCACGAAGCCTGCTCCTGGAAGGGCAGAACGGAGGAGGGCAAAGGGTGAGTATCAGTAGCTAGCAGAAACACAAACACAACAGACTCCCTTCTGACACTGTGCTGCTAACTCTCTGCACACCTTCACTACAGTCACATCTAAACATGAAACAGGAGAATCATTTCAGTAAACCTGACTTTAAGGAATCCCGGTTTGGACCAGACAATGACCCGTGCTGTGCAGAACACAGAACCATCACAGCAAAGTGAGCAGGAAACTATAGTTTCAGTAGTCTCATTAAAGGACCAACGCGTGTCCTTCATTCTGGATGAGCTAAAGGAAAACTGTGATCTCTGGTGAAACTGTTCTCTTTCTTGAATAAGAGGAACAAATGTGTTTGTTGACGTCTCCCTTCATGGAAATAATTAACAAACCTGTGATGGTGAAGCAAAGTGGACAGTCTGGGTCAGAAAAAGAAAACAAAAACATATTTATATTTACACTCACGGCCCACTGAGAATCTTGCCGAGGTACTGATGTCGCCTGAATGCTTGCTTTTCATCTGCTCTCACACCTGTGATTAGTTTTACCTGTAGAGGGCAGCAGTGATTCTCCTCAGGTTACAGTTACAGAGTAAAGCGCTACATGCTGCCCATCCAGAGATACACTGAAGCCTACCCTGACTGTTTGCATCTCACTGTAAGCTTTAAAGAAAAGGGAAGTATTTCTGAGAAAAAGCAAGTGGGCTTCCGGGGTGCAAAAGAAATACAGAATGACTGAAGAACAACTGAAACTCTCTGAAACCACAAGCTACAGCAGAAACAGCTGCATGTGAAGAACAGAAAAGCAAACCAGCTCCCAGCAGAACTCATGCGACTGATGCTGCCAGAGCTGAGACACTAAACCAACCTGGACGTTAGCAAAGTCGACCCGGTTGAGGTCTGAGAGCATCTGGTTGATCTGGGCCGTGTTCTGGAGGACGGCGCGAGCGGCCTGGGCCAGATGGTTCAGACTGGTGTAGCGACGCAGCGTCTGGGCGAAAGCATTGGCTGACGTCACCTGAGAGAGGAAGACCACGGATTAGACGCCAGGAACGTAGAACAGGACAGAACAGAACAGGACAGAACAGGACAGAACAGAATAGAACAGGGGTGTCAAATATGCGGCTCGCAGGCCAAAACCAGCCCTCCACAGGGTCCAATGCAGGACGACTTTATAAAGTGTAAAAATTCCACAGAAGACATTATAATTTCTAGACCATGACAAGTTGTTTTGATCAGAAAGTAAAATACTAGATTGCTCATTGTTCTTTTTGTGTCTCATTTTTGTAATATTTTGTCTTGTTTTTGTTGCTTTTTGTCTGACTTTAGTCGTTTTGATCATAAAGTCAAATACTACATCGTTCAGTTCCAGATGGACTAAATGTTGTGTTTCTTTGTAGACACTCTGTGATCTGGAAGTTGTAATGTGGAAATGATGAACTGAGGCTGAATGCTGCTGAAATTGAATTTATTTTTCTAAAGAAACTTCAGCTTGTTCATGAAAAAAGATAATAAATGTGAACATTTTGAGAATGTACTTTTTTTTGCACTAAAACAAAGGAACCTTAGGAGTTGTGGTTATTTATAGGTTATTATGCTGTGGTTTTACTGGTCTGGATCACTTTACATCACATTGGGCTGAATGAGGACCTGAACTAAGATGAGTTTGACACCACTGGAGTAGAAAATCCTTTATTTGTCCCACAAGGGGAAACTTGAAACGTCACAGCAGCAAAGTGACAGTAAGAAAAGCAAGAAGATGGATTGTTTTACATAAAGGAACCCATATACTCACTTAGTGCTCCAAACATCCTTTTATATCAGATGCTTTGAGTGAACTAGAAGGAGAAATGTATGAACAGTTCTCCTGTGAGCCCTAATGGGGAATATGAGACATGGATGACCTTACATAACCTTATCAGATTCACTAAATTTGGATATTTCTGTTGTGACAAAGCTTCATGATGAGACCATTATCAAAAAAATGTTCACAACAGGCAGCTTTGTGGTTGCAGTAATTTGCTTGATTTTCATTGTTGCTGCTTTGCTTCACAGCAGAGCAGCAAATAATGAGGCTGACTTTTATGTAACATCGACGCAGGCCGTGCTCAACAAACCACACCGGGGAAACTCCCAGACATCTAATAACGTAGAGCCTTCAGTCAGACTCAATAAAAGCACGCTTTCATAACGTGTGATCTTCTAAAACTAACATGCTGTTCCAGTAGCTGCGAGCTAACACGGCAGGCCTGTACCTTGATGCGAACCATTTCCTCGGGGATGTTCATCATGGCGTTGGTCAGCCAGCTCTCCAGGCTCTTGGCAAAGTTGCGGATGGCTTGAGTTAAGGCACCTGCGGGAGAGGGGAAAGAGGAGACTCAGCTTAGAGGACGTTTACATTTTATTATCCCCTGAGAAAGGATTAACAAGCATATGGTCAGAACGGTTACATTTCTGCTGGATAAACAGATTTACTGGCCATGCATACAAAGAACTAGATTTGAAGCAAGTCCAAATTACTCATATGTGGAAACTTTTCTCTGGCAGCACTGTGGTGGATGAAAATAGAGATGATTCCAAAGAACAGGATTTCTTCCATTCAAAGACTGACTAAAACTGTAACTGAAACAGAAAGGAACAAGTGTAATTCCACTAAGTGAGTTTCCACAGCAGAGCAGTGGATGGAAAACACTGAGTCCTTTCACATCAGTCCAGATGTTTCTACCAGGAAATAAATAATGTCAGAGGAATGCTGAACTGTTTGAAATGTCATGTAACTAACAGGTTTATTCTAATCAGCTGAGGTTCTTTGTTTGTGCTTCTCGTGGCCTTACTGGGGATGGGTCTGAGGACATCAGGGATCAGGATCTCCACCAGGGTCTGGTACAGGCTGTTGTCACAGTCTCGGCTCCAGCGCAGCACCGGATCGTACTTGCACAGCAACACCAGGCAGGACTTTGGGAGCCGCTTCTCTGACTCATCATGACTGCAAAGACACAAAGACACACGCAGAGTCAGGATGGAAAATTTTATTGCTACACTACCATTCAACAGCTTAGGGTCTCTTAGAAATGTCCTTATGTTTCAAAGAAAAGCAGTTTTTTTTCAATGAAGATAACATTGAATGAATGATAAATCCAGTCTAGACGATGATAATGGTGATAAATGACAACTGGAAACGGCTGATTTTTAATGGAAAACATGACATTTCTGGACGACCCCAAACGTTTGACCAGTAATGTACGTTGGGACAAAGTCTGAGTGCTGAATGAAACGTGAACGCTCACACAGCCAGTGTAGCATCTCCAGCCTGACTTTGGCTGAACCTCCAGAAGGTCTTCCACAGAGTCTCCACCAGGGTGAACTGCAGGTTGACCATCACGTCCAGTATGGCCTGATGGAGCACAGAGAAAACATCTCAGTGACTAATGATAACAGATTTGTCATTACTAGACTTTGCTTTTGATTCAGGCTGTGTAACCTCAAACGATGTGATATTTCCTTCCTCTGGTAAACATTTACAGTTGGTCTACTTTCATTCCAGTCCTCTGTGACTCACTGGTAACGTGGTAGAATTCTAAACAGCCAGTCGGTTACCTCACAGTGTTCTCTGTACAGCAGCTGAAAGCTCTTTATGTGCTCCAGCTCGATGCCCTCTGGCAGAGACTTCCCCTGGAGGTCGATGTCTGGGAAGTCCGGCAGAGCTCTGGATGCATCTGGACACAGGAAACAAAAACACCGGATACTCAGAGAGAAGTGACATTAAATGCAGAGAGTAATCTGCATTAACTGCAATAGCACAGGAGTGTGTTTATGTGGACATGCTGGTTGAGATGGTACAGCAGCTGTAGACCAGGGGATTCAAATTCATCTTAGTTCAGGTCCACATTCAGTTCACTTTGATCTCCAGTGATCCGGACCAGTATAAATAACATCAACTCCTAATGTTTCCTTTGGTTTACTGCAAAGAAATACATTCTGAAAATGTTCACATTTAAGGAATTATCTTTTTACAAAACATTATGAACAACATGAATATAATTTCAATTTCAACAACATTCAGCCTCAGTTTATCATTTCCACATTACAACTTCCAGATCACAGCGTGTCGACAAAGGAACACAACATTCAGTCACAGATATCTGGAAATGAATGATATAGTATTTTACGATTTTATGATCAAAACAACAAAAAAAGACAAAAACAACAAAAACAAGACAAAACATTACAAAAATGAGACACAAAACGACAAAAGCGAGAAACAAATTGAAAAAATTAGACAAATGACACGAAAAAACAAGAAAGAGACAAAAAAATAGACAAAAAAGTTATAAAGCAACAAAAAAATGGACAAAAACTAAACAAAAAATGACAAAAAAGAAACACAACAAAAAAATAGACAACACAAGTGAGACAAACAAAACACAAAATGACAAAAATAGGACAAAAAATACAAATGAGACAAAAAGGAAACACAAAACGACAAAAATGAGAAACAAGACGATAAAAACATGAGACAAACGATAAAAGTCAGACAAAAAAAACAAGGAAAAATTTTACAAAAATGAGACACAATGACAAAAGAACAATGAGCAATCTAGTGTTTCATTTTACGATCAAACAACTTGTCATGGTCTAGAAATCATTTTAAATTTATCGTTTTACTACTGGAATTTTTACAGTTTGAGGGCCGGATTGGACCCTCTGGTGGGCCGGCTTTGGCCCACGGACCGCATGTTTGACACCCCTGATGCAGTGTTTCCATGGAACCTTGGTAAACCTGGTTCTTGGTTAACTGTTCACTGAACTCACCCAGGAACTGCTGGTACTGCTGAACCTGGGTGCTGATGTCCACGTGTCCGGACCCCTGCTGCTGCTGCTGCTGCTGGCCTGCTCCTGCCGCCGTGCCGTTGGTCATTCCTTCCACTTTATGCACAGGCTTCAACCTGACGGGAACAGGAGGAAAAACACATCAAACATTCAGGTCCAGACAAACGCGATAAATAATGAAGTCTGATCATAAGAGCAGCAGATGTCTGGAGGGTTAGAACACACATATAGAGAGAGAATTAGAGGAAAAACAAGATTGAGGAACACAACTACATAAAGGACATAGATACAGATGGAGAAATGGAAATAAAGAAGGTGCAATGATACAGAAGATGTGCTTGAAGTGGTGCTGGGACGTTTTAGTGCATACCTCTGTTTCTGTGAGAACGGCTGTTGCCTCATGGCCAGATGTTGCTGATCTTCCATCAGACGGAGGAGGGACGAGCCTGCCTTGATTCTCAGCCCATAGTAGTGGTATTTAGAATTACCCCTACCAGAAACAGAGAGAAGAAAAGAAAATTTAGCCTGTGTTTTCAAATCAGTTCAATCTATAGAGAAGAAGACAAGAGGCCTGATGCTTCGTCTGAATATAAACTGACTTAATCCTCCAAAATCTGACAATTTTTCTCTTAAAAATCACTAAAATGTTGGCATTTATTGGAGAAATAAACTGTAAACACAGAAAGAATCAGATTTTTTTAACTAATAATCTATGATGCAATGTGCTGTTCTGTTGGAAATCTAAGTGTGAAATCCAGAAATGACAATTAATGGAAGTAAACTGGGCTGAACGGGATAAAGAGTAGATAGGAGACAAGTGTGGAAAACTAAAAAAAATTTAAATAGCAAAATATTTATGTTAAGTAGGAACTTTTTTCAGTACTGGTATGAGCACTTGGATTCCACTTATTTCAGTTTCTGTAACATAAATAATCAAGGAAAGTTCAAATTACAGCATTTTTTTTCTTATGAACGATTCATGGCATTATAACATTATTATACTACATAGATTTTTTAGTTTTTGTTATTTCTATTTCTAGCCATGATTGTGTTGTTCCAATAGAGGCGCAGGACTTTAAATTGCAATTAAAAAATTAGCAAAAAAATGCCCTTAAGCTGCTTTGGGTTCAGAGGGTTAAAGACATGTATTATAAAGATATGTTAATTAAAGCCCCATACTCCCAAGTATTTCTGAAAAGTGGCTTTTACTCGCTCACTCTCCCTTCCTTTGTCAAACTCACCCACACACATGCTGTCTGTCTTTGTGTCTACCCACATTTCTTCCTACACAACGTTTTGCAGAGCTCCGGAGATGTTCCTAGAAAAATCTCCATCAGTCTCCTGATGGAAACTGTGCTCGCATGTCCATAGTTTAGATATGTGGATGATCTATGTGTTGATCGAGTACAAAGATGTGTTTGCCTGCTCTCTCTGGGATGTCACACTAATATCTGCCTATAAAAGAGCAAATTAGACAGAAAAATATATTTAAAAATTAGCATGTTTGGAGGATGTGAACCTGTGTATGAGACTCTTTGGGCTCAGTTACACTGTATAATATAAAGTCTGAGGCCTCTATGGCAACAACAGAGTAAAAACTCTACAGAGAAGTTAAAATGCCATAAATCATAAAGAAGAAAAATCTAAAGGTGATTTATTTTGATTATTGATCCAATAATGGTATAGCTTTACATGCTCTAAAAGTCTTTTACTACTTGTTTCTATATTTGTCTCTTATCTGTTCTGTGTAAACACTGCCTGCAGTTCAACTGAGTTCAGCTAAAAAGCCATAGAATTCTTGTCATGTGATTGTTGATCTCAGCTGAGTCACTAACTGCTTCACAGTTGCACTGAGGAGCGCAGAATTGTTCCTTTTTTACAGAATCTAGTTCGAACAAAGAGTTTATTTTTGGCATTTTTTTAAGTTTAGATTTGGCTAAGTTTTCTGAACGAACAGAGTTCAAGGGATGTCATGAAACGATTCTTCTTGCTTTTACAGTTTCTAGTGCGCATGGTCGATGAGGTCTTCTCCACCTGAGTCTGGGAGTCTGGCGGCTGGTCTTACCGTGTACCCAGACGTCTTGTGCGTAGCCCCATGAACACGGATCTAATGAGCTTCCCAAAAGACGCAGCGTTCACAGGCTCCAGTTTCTGCTCCTGGCAGTGCAGCAGGTAGTGGCAGTAGAGGGTGGAACGAGGCAGACTCACACCTTCAGCTGTCTCATAGTTGTCCAGCAACCACTGTACCTGACACACAGGCAACGGAAAAAGAAAATAGCTGGTGCAGTTAGCAAAGCCGCTAGTATCTGCACACTCGTTAGCAAACACACGACGTTTGGCTTCGTATACAGCACATGCACACATATTTCTCGAATTAATACATTATTCAAACACAAATCGATCATTCAGGAATGAAAAGACAAATACATCCGTTTGCGTGCCGCGGCATACAACTTTGGTATGCAATGAATCAATGACCTGGAATACTGATGGGATGTCTGCCAAACACATTTTGGTTATCATTATCATATGGGATTCAATATGATGAATTTAGGATGAACAATATAGTGTTGGGGCATTTCAGGCAAATTAAAAATGCCCCTCATCACATGCACTGCAATGACATGAGAATGATGAGGTCATGGTTTGGTTTTCTTTGAGGAGGAAATCACAGTTAAAAAAAATCCTGCAGGTTTGAATGCAGTCAATACTCAAAGCTGTAGCATCAGCTGAAGTTTTCTGGTCAGATTTTTAATTGTGCTTTCCATTCGACAAAACTCGACTATGACGTCATCAGTGTGCGCCACCAAAGGGTTGTGTGGATGAGAAGAAAACGAGAAGAAATTGCTGCGCTTGGCGCCTCTGCATACCTTCTTGTCTGCCGACGGCACGCTACTCTCCTCGCCCTCTGTAATACTCACAGTGGCTGGGGAGGCTCGGGCGGTGGCGGTGTGTGAGTAGCTCTGACTGTTGCCAGCTGCCCCTCCACTGCTGCTGCTGCCCAGCATGTAACCCCCCTGGATCACATAGCTGCCCGCCGCGCCACCGTTGGTGCCTGCCCCATCCCCTGCCCCGTTGGTGGTGCCACCTGCCGTCACCACGGTGGCTCCGCCCCCCGCCGCACTAGTGGGCTGTGCCACAAACATGGACACGCCCCCTGTAGTGCCAGCGGTCACGGAGACGGTGAGAGGTGTGCCGGGGGTGGAGGCCTGTGCGCCTGAAGTGGGCTGGCCTTCGTAATACGGGGCAGCTGTGGTCTGGGTGTACAGGGGGGTGTCAGTGTAAGGGAAGCTGCTGGAACGGCTGGACGAGAGACATGAAGACGTGTTAGAAAGCAAGGATGGAGAAGATACACTGCAAGGAAAGATAAATAAGGGTTCTTGGACAAACACTACCAGTCAAAAGTTTGGGGTCACTTAGAAACGTCCTTATTTTTGAAAGAAACTGTTTGTTTTTTTTCAAGGAAGACAACACTAAATTAAGACATTGTTAATGTGGTAAATGACTATTGTAGCTGGAAACAGCTGATTTTTAATGGAATATCTCCATAGAGGTACAGAGGAACATTTCCAGCAACCATCACTCCTGTGTTCTAATGCTACATTGTGTTAGCTAATGGTGTTGAAAGGCTCATTGATGATTAGAAAACCCTGTGCAGTTATGTTAGCACATGGATAAAAGTGGGAGTTTTCATGGAAAACATGGAATTGCCTGAGTGACCCCAGACTTTTGAACGGTGGTGTTTGGTAGAAACTGATAGACTGGGCTGTATTCTAACATGGTGCTGGTGGTGTAGTTGGTGTCTCCTCCTTCCACATACTGCACTTGATTGGTGTACACATGTTGCACTGGCACTGATGTGAGCTGCTGCTGGACCTGGGGAGGGAGCACACACACAAAAACACAGTAAATTCTCTCTTTATTTATTCATTTGATAAGGAGACTGCAAATTAATGAATATCTATTTCGACAGCAGTAGCCATAAAGATGCCGGATTATAGCAACAATACTAATTTATATCCGCAGTCCCTAGACAGGTTAAAAAAAACTTAACAGTGAAACATAGGACAATAGGTCACAATAAAAGGACATTACAAAAAGAAGTTGAAGGTGAATGGTCACCAGACTGGTTGACTTTCAGCCTGTCTAAGGTGAGTTTTGAAGGTTGCTAATGTGGGACACTCTCTGATGGAGACTGGAAGACTGTTCCAGATCGTACTGGCCTTTTTGTGTGAAGGCTGTGTTTCTGTGTGGGACCCACAGTCTCTAGAGGAGACCCTGGTCCTGAGACTGCTGTGAGTCCTTCTCTTAATAAAGTCAGACATGGGGGGGCGGGGCGAGTCCATGTAACAGCTTGTAGATCCAACAAGCAAATTTACATTTCTTTAAATTCTCAAAGCTCAATAAGTTGTACTTCTCTCAGATATTACAAACATGATATGACATCGGTTTTCTATCGAAGACCTTTCAAGATTTTTTTAATAGAATGATTCTATGATCCTGCGTGTATTTACACCTGTCAGCGACCAACATGCTATCCAATATTCAATGTGTGATAATATCATGGAATGTAGAAACATTCTAGCAGCACCAAGTGCTATGAAAGGTCTAATTTGTCTGCCTTGGTTGCCTCGTTAGACCAAATTAACTGTTTCATCACTAGAAGCTAAAGATCTTTTGTGTCTTTTACATTGAAAACAACATTCCTGTCTTAGCCACAGACAGATTCCCTGACCTACTTGATAAATGGCAGCTGTAGTCTGCAGCGCTGGCTGACTGGGGTCTGAGCTGGTGGCTACAGAATGAGCTTCTGTCTTTTTCTCAGTGTACACAGAGAGCAGGTACAGAGATGGGTAATACTGACGGGGATCCAAGCGGAGGTAGGAGGGTTTGCAGCAGCAGTCTGCTTGTGCCTGGGCCTGGCATTCTGGCTGTCCTGTCTCCTCATGCAGCTGACTTTCTGCTAGTTTCTTATCCCTGACTAACCCGATCGCCTCACTGCTAAGGGGAAGCTGAAAGGCAACAGGTTTGACCACAGTATAATGAGCTGAATAATACCAAAAACAAATTGTGAGGAAGTTGTAAAGTTCTGAGTGTGTCAGAGGTCCTACTGATTACACATTTTGTGATGTGAAACTGTCATGTTTAGTTTGTTTGCCAGTGACAGTAAAGGTCGTTGTGAGACACCAGGAATGAACGGTGACGTGTTTGACTAACCTCCTGGGTGATATGAACGGGCTGTAGACTGGTGACACTCAGCTGTGTGCCTGGCTCGGTCTTGGCTATCTGGGAGGTGGCCTGCACCACGGACCTCTGCTGAGATGGAGATACCTTTAATACGGGGGAGTTTTAACGTCATTGAAAAAACATAATTTGATGTTGTGTTTGTGTGCATACTCTACCTGCTGAGCTGTCTGTACCTGCTGAACAACCTGGGTGGGAACTCCAGTCTGCACCACAGCTGGAGGAGGGCTGGAGTCCGACACGCTGTCACTGGAGTGAAGGGAACCCTCTGGGAGACAAGGAGGGAATGGAAGCAGCTTTGCAGTTCAGTTAGATTATTCCACTTTCATTAGCTATTTTCTAATTACACCTCTTGTCACTATAACAATTCTAATGTTTTGAGGTGTGATACTTAGTTCTACGCAGTTATAATTCACAGAAAATGTGAACAATCTTACCTCTTAAGAATATACATTAACTAAATTTATTACAGTCAAAGCAGACTTTGAAACATTAAAATGTCTATACAAAAAAATTTGTTGAAAATTGATTAATCCTCTGTCATAAAGATGCTCATTCTTAACCTCTCAGGGTCTCTTGAGACAGGAGTCCCAGGCTAGTTTAAAAGAACCAAACACATCCACATAGTTTTATATTTACACTGTTAATAATATGACATGGTTTTGCAGTCGCATACATTTTCAAACGGCCCAGGTTGTGCAGAAAAAACCTGATACTTGTCTGTTACACTACGGAATTTAAAGTAGTAGACTGCAGAAGATTAAGCATCTCCAATTTAAAGACAAGAAACCACTAAATTATGGAAGTAAAGTGCTGCTTCTGTGCACGTATGTGTAGTCGCATAGCCCCAAACTGGCCTGATCTACATTAATACCAAAAACTTACAATTATGTATGTATATATATATATGTGACACTGAGCCTTTACCTGTGACGGTAACAACGATGTACTGAGGAGTGCTTTGAGCATTTCCAGACTGTGTGGGGGAGCCCTGGATCTCCGCCGTCACATACTGCGTCTGTGCCGGCGGGGCCTGCGCTGTGGACTGGGCCTGGCTTCCAGCTGCAGGCTTCTGGGGGGTGATGGAGGGGGCTTGTTCAGTGGGAGTAGTTTGACCTGTGGGTGTGACGACAGTGGGGGTGGCCACAGCGGTCTGAATCTCAGCCAGAAACTGAGGGGCGGCTGCAGGGGTGGAACTGGCCTCAGGTTGGCCTGGCGTGACGGTAACAGCAGCCCCCTGGGTTTGGGCTGCCGGCTGGATCTCACCTACATAGCCTGAGGTGGCCATTACAAGAGCTGGGAATCACACTGGGGAGAAAGAAACAAGAGGCACGTTACTCTGGATTAGATGGACCATCACAGGATGAATAAATACAGTATAGATGTTTGTTTCAGGCTGCACAGTGGCTAGGTGGCGCTGTCGCCTTGCAGCTAGAAACTCCCAGGTTCGCCTCCCGGCCTTCCTGGGATCCTTCTGTTTGCATGTTCTCCCTGTACATATGTAGGTTTTCTCCAGGTACTCCATCCATTATCTATACACTGCTGAATCCTCATTAGGGTCACGGGGGGCTGGAGTCTATCCCAGCTGACTGAGGGTGAAGGTTCACCTGGACAGGTAACAGTCTATCACCGACAAAAAATATACAGAATATATCCCCTTTGGGCCCCACAAGTCGTGTCCTTTTCCACAGTGTAAGCTGATCCGTGTTTGGAATAGCATCGCCATCTTCCAAGCATGATATCCTGATTTTCCTAACTGGAATTCTGAATGGATGACTGGTTTCATTCCTTGGGGAATCAAGAGAAAGAATGACCTGACTGGTTCTATAGGCAGCCAAAAAAAGGCACTGCAACTGGTCAATGTTCACGGCTGTCCTATATTTCTGCCCTCTGATTGGTTCCCTTGTCTTGACCAGCATAGCACCACATAGACAGACAAGCACACTTGCATTCACACCTAATATTAATTTAGAGCCGCCAATTAACCTCAGGATGTTTTTGGACTGTGGGAGGAAGCCGGAGAAAACCTACTAACTCCATGCATAAAGATCCCAGACCTAGGCCGGGATGTGAACTGGGGATCTTCCAGCTGCAAGGCGACAGTACTAACCACCAAGCCACCGTGCAGCCCAGTCCAAAAACATGCTGAGGGTAATTGGTACTTCTAAAATTGTGTGTCCCCCCCACAACCCTAATGACCAAATTAAGTGGTGTACAGATAATGGATGGATGGATGGATGGATGTTGGTTTCCAAGCTAGTGTTCAATTATTCAGACAGAGATGAGAAGGTTTTGACTGTATAAGGATTGAAAATGTACCAGAATAAAATGCACAGACATTCTTGCACTGCACATCTTTGCACTTTTAAACTTTATTTTTATTTTTTCTGTTAAGCCACTTTATCCTCATCTCTCACCCTTGTATATATTGTAAATATTATTACTATTGTTCTATTATTTTATTCTTATCACTACGTCTACTGTTACATAAGCTGCTGTAACAATGTAAATTTCCCCTGGCGTGGGGAGAAATAAAGAACTTTATCTTATCTAAATCATAGCTCCAAATCAATGTGTAACTAGTACTACACTAGTAATGTCTTGGGATGTGAAAACCAACTTGTAATAGCACAGACAAAATTAGAAATTGAAGTGTAACAACATCAAATCATTCTTTTTTTTTCTCGCCTGGAAGCACTGCTGTGGCTGACCTGTTGGTGGTGCAGCTAACGTTTGGATGTAGGGGAGGAGCACTGATGGGAACAAGCATTTTGGTGTCTGATTACCTGTAATATGATCACACAGCCTTTGGCCTCTCATTTATAGAGAGAGCTGAGCCTGAAGCACAGGTTGGGAAAATCCCTAACCACACTGTGATGCATTGTGTTGTTGTCTTTAGGTCACATGCAGGTACAGGGAGTCCCTGAACACCACTCCTATTTGCATATCTTACATAGTAACCTCTGAAATGAGTTTCTGTAAATATTACTCATCTTTGTTACAGCACGTGATGGAGGAAAGGGTTTTTTCCGCTTTATAACTGTGCTGCCGTTATTATGAGTGCCTTTTCGAAACCAAATGAGGGCGTTACATACTAAATTAAAGGTTAATTAACTCGGGGAAACCCTGTAACAAACCTGCATGGTTGTTTATTTAGCAAATCGGTGAACAAAGAGGTTAAACTGGAGTCAGACCTGCAGAGCACCTGCAGAACGCCCTCCTTCGCCACGCCCCTCCATGCTAAATGTCTGCCACCTGCAGACCGCTGCTTCCTCAACTTTCCGTTACCGACAGAAACACGTTTCACGCGCCGGTAAACGTTCCAGCTCTTCCCCTGCCTCAACACGAACACAAACACGCATCAGCCGCCACACTTTGAACTGAACTATCCCCATCTGGCCTCCCCCTTTAGGGCAGTTAACGCTGTGTAGCCTGTGTGTTCCAGGCGGCTAATGGGAAAAGCAGAACGTGTCGAACCGTCCTCGGCAGCCCATAATGTACCGGTAGCCTGACCGGCGTGTGTTCGTGGTCATTCTACACGTTAGCAGTAAGCAGCAGCGAGCACAAGCCTGTCGTGACAACACTGATGCTAGCTCTCTGGCAAGGCAACACGGACAGCAAGCTAACTGGTCTCTACAACAACCGCCATTTTGTACCTTTTGCATTTGACATCGCCATAACAACGGCCTGCTTGAGTATGCATCTGTGGCTGCGTCGTCATGGCAGGCAAAATTCAGTGTCACCCGACTGAGTAGCACACACAAAGTGCCGCATTCAAGAAACGCACTCGGCCGATTATCGGACCGACGGCTAGCTGGCAGGCTAACCTCAGTGAACACTGGGAGGCAGTTGCCTGTTATGGCTACTGAAACAACAAGGGAAAAAGCAATAGCACAATTCAGTTGAAGCATTAGAGGACATGAAATATTTTCTGTATGTTAAGAGCTTCACCTCTGGTTCCACGTGTGTATTTCCCACTGGTAAAATGTCTTCTTTTATTTTTATGGCGGATTCAGTTGTTGTTGTTGTTGATTCTCGTTGCTGGGTTCTTGTCGCCAGGGCTACCGTGGCTATGGCGCTTCGTCCTCACCAGGGCAACTGTTGCTACCCACCCGCTCCCTGCCCTCCCCCTGCGCCGCTCTGATTGGCTGGCCGTCGCCGAATTGTCTTAAAGGGACAGCAGCAGCGAAATTTCACTACAAAGCCTTCCACGCCCATTTGTGGAAAATCCTTGTCTGTCACCGGTATTAAATTTTTACAACTGAGGCGGATGATACGCCAGTGAAAGTGATAGGTTCGCCTTAGCGCTTGTCAAAATTCTGCAAGTATTGATTTGATAGTGTCATAGTGACTGTGGAAAATTTATAAACAGGGGCTAGAGCCAATACACACATGTACTAACCATTTATCTGGAATGATGATATCTCTTTCTGGTGCATTTGTTCACACTGAAACTAAACTAAGCATCTATTAGTTTTACTTATCAGATAAATACTGAACAGTGATCTCAGTTTCGTCCGTTCTTTATTATGTCTTTTTTTTTTTTTTTTTAAATTTTAGATGTTCAACACAGTCTAATTTTTTCTAAGGAATATGCACATCAGCATCACTAGCAAGGTGATTTAAAAAAGAGTATTAAAAACTGCACAAATATGCTTTAAATTGAATAAATTCAAAATTATGAAAAAAATCTTAAGTAGATGTTATTATTATTATATTATTATTATATTATTATTATTATTATTATTATTATTTTATACTATATATTACATATAATAGTAATAAATAATAAAATAACAATAATTATTTTCTAATAACTATATTTATATATATATTATATATCTATATGTAGAAAATATTATATAGAGAGAATTAATATATATAGAATTAATAGTTGTATTATTATCATTGTATATAAATCTTACTATTATTATGATAACAATAATATTAATAATAGATTTTAATAAGTAAACAGGGGAATAAGAATGATGGTGTAGTTCAAGCTATGAATAATCTGTCCCTGGCCAGTTTTCTCTCATTTCTGATTCTTGTCTGCCATCACTTATGTTTGACATTATAGGTTATAGGACATTATAAACATTACAGCTGATTACATTATATATCTGTATCTAACTGCCCTTAGGGGATAAACACATTTTTGGGGGATTCTGATCTGTGAATGCATGACATATAAAAGATGTGAGGTCCAGTTTTCAGCTGCTGCTACCGCTAAATAGCAATTTTCTTACTCTTCCTCATATTTAACGCAGCCATCTAACAACAGACAACAACATCTGCTGCATACTGAGCATAAAAGTAATTTGTAGGCTGTTTCCAAACACCCCTCGTTTATTTATTTATGTCTGGTCCATAGCATTGCGATATTGCTGCCGTGACCTCCACAGTTTGCTTCTATGACACTGTGTTAATGAGTGTCAAGGTGGAAAACCCTCCCAAAATGCCATTTAGTTTGCTTTTTATCGTCACATTAATTACAAATTCATCATCCCCATTGTAATTTCCTAAATGAGTGACCTTTGGCTATGTGGATACACAGATAAAAATGTGTTTTATTTTTGTCTGACTCATAGAAAGACCTCTGTGTTATCTGACACTGAAAATGTCACTAGTCCTGTCTCAGTCCCTCCGGTTCACCTTTAGGCAAACAGCTGACAGAATAAGGCATTTTCAAGAGAAAGGAAAAATTGCACATATGGTGGATGAAAGATGGCTGATGTAAATAAACACAATATCAATCATGACGGTCTAGCTATATTCCTGTGATTGTTGCTATCTGGCAACATTCATAATTAGTCCTGAAAGGCTCATTGTTCAGGTACTGCCTTTATTATTAGTTTGCACTGTTTATTTGTTAAATAAATTTAATTCTTTTAGTATTCAGGACATTTCTCTGTGCATCCCGCATCTCAAAGCTCTTTATTGGTGTCATCTACAAACTGAACATACATTTTGCTGTTTTGCTAAATCATCAGTTTATTTTTATTGAGCTTGGAGAATAGTTCCACACATTCCACTGCAAAAGTTGGTATCTGTGAGGAAACAGAGATCATGATAGTAAATGATTGATGACAAAATATCAAATCAGACAAAGCAGAAGAAAAGTGTTTATCTCCTAGTTTATGCTTCTGTGTTGAAGAAATACAAACACTAGCACTGAAAAGTTGGAGGTCACTTAGAAATGTCCTTATTGTTGAAAGAAAGGCAGTATTTGTTCAATTAAGTTAACATGAAATGAATGATAAATCAGTGTAGACATTGTTAATGTGGTAAATGACTATTGTAGCTGGAAACAGCTGATTTTTAATGGAATATCTCCATAGGGGTACAGAGGAACATTTCCAGCAACCATCACTCCTGTGTTCTAATGCTACATTGTGTTAGCTAATGGTGTTGAAAGGCTCATTGATGATTAGAAAACCCTGCAGTTATGTTAGCACATGGATAAAAGTGGGAGTTTTCATGGAAAACATGGAATTGTCTGGATGACCCCAGACTTTTGAATGGTGGTGTATGTCAATTTTATCTCATTTAGAACAACTTTAACTAATGTAGAGCAACTTTAATTCATGTACACTACTGTTCAAAAGTTTAGGGCCACTTAGAAGTGTCCTTGTCTTTGAAAGAAGGGCAGTTTTTTTCCAATGAAAATAACTAACTCAACTCAACTCAACTTTATTATTTGTCCCTTGAAGGGCGATTTGTTCTGAATGATAAATCCAGTCTGGACATTGCTAATGTGGTTAATGACTATTCTAGCTGGAAATGGGTGATTTTTCATGGAAAACCTTTACACAATTATTTTAGCACATGAATAAAAGTGGGAGTTTTCATGGAAAATGTGAAATTGTAAGGCTGACCACAGACTTTTGAATGGTGGTATAGATTAGAGATTTTTCTGACCTAGTTTAATGTTCTGCCATTTGTGTTATTTGCTAATATGACCACTATATAGCGTTGCTCAGAGGGATCTGATGAAATCATACAATAATATTGAGGGATGTGGAAGGTGACAAATGTGCGTCACATTGTGAAACACAAATGAGATCATCGAGGCCTCTAACATATTCGCTAATTATGCCACCTTTGGTCCGCTTTTTGTCTCCATAAAGGTCTCTGACTGTATCTCTCTTTCTAATCTGTTCTTCTCTCTGAGAAGGCCTGCATGCGCAGTGTGCACGTCTCTTTCACCAGGCTTCCAACCCCTTTATAAACCACACCTGGGTCACCTACGAAGTCATAGCTGATGCACACTGGGAGACTGAAAGCTAAGAGCTGGTCAAAGCAAATAATCTCCCATTTTAAAGGCTTCCTGCTGGTGTTTTCTGCTTGTGGTACTATGTGGAAAGCTGTGGTTCTGGCTGTGTGTCTGTTTGTGGCTGGAGTTCAGCCCATGGAGGACCCAACGTACGGCGTGAAGCTCTGTGGCCGCGAGTTCATCAGAGCCGTTATCTTCACCTGTGGAGGTTCACGATGGAAACGGTCCCTCAGGACTGCAGGTAGGACTGATGGTGCTACATCTTCTCTATTAAAATAAGAGAGGATAAGATAAACTTTACTGATCCTCACTGGGGAAATTCACATTTTACAGCAGCTGGATACAGATGAGGCACAGAGAATTACAAGAAGTACAACAAGGCTATAAAAAACATATACCAGACACAATGATTCTAGATATGGATATGTACATTATGACATAGTGACATTTACATATGAATAAGTGCAGTTATGATACGGTGAGTTTTATGATAGTGTTTTAGAGCTCAGTAATCTGGAGCACGTTCCAAACATCTTTCTAGTTCATCAAATAATAGAGATAATAGAGCCAATATGAGGGGGAAGAATCCAAGATTTATGGAATAATTAATGTATTTTAACATAAACATCACAATATCAGAAAAATTAAACTGTAAATTTCACACATTGCACATTTGTCTGAAAAAAAGTACAATATTTGGGAAATTAATTCAAGATTTGTGAGAAAAAAGTCAATATTTTGAGATTTAAGTCCTAGTTTTGTAATTAAAGGCTCGAATTTTAAAAATAATGTCCTTCTACAACATTAATAAATCAATGGAAACACTAAAGCAACTGTTTTTAAGTGAATATGAGTAAACATAATATTGTATTTACCTTTTCAGTTTATTTCTGTAAACATTTATATATTACTAGTAATATATTTTTTAATATGCCAGGATTTAATCTTTAGACTGTGTATATGATTTAATCGGAATTGTATTAATTAATTGTATAATTTAATTTTAATGTATAATTCCTTAGATCATAGTTAAGAGTGATGTTTTTCTGGGTCCATGTGAATTGACTAAATATCCACGACAGACTTTTTGAAGAAAAAGAAAAAAAAGCAAATTGCAATGGAAGAAAATTATTTGTGAGCAGCATTTTAACTGATTGTTCATAACGTTTGGTCTGACTGTCAGTGTTTAAAGTATAAAAGTCTTGACTCAGAGAGGCGCAGCTCTTTTAAACTACTGTATGAAGTAATAAAGCCACTTTCCAGATGTTTACTTGAGCCTCAGACCCAGCAGGTGAAGCTGACAATGTTCCAGGGACTTCTGACATTCAGTCGCTCCATGTTGTCATTTCCAGTCATTTTTTAATGCAGTACAGATAACAGACAACAAACTTTTATTTAGTTTAACTCCATTGTCTCGTTTTACTTGAGCAGATGTTTCAGAGGACCCATTCAGCTCCCGTCAGGACGAGTCCTCGGAAGGCACGAGCCACAACTTTGTGGTGGAGAATCTGCTCCAAAGAAACAGAGATCTGAGCTTCACGTCGAGCGACAACCAGGACGGAGCGTTCAGCAGGCCAACCCGTTCCTTCATCACCGAGGAGATCCTGGAGGCTCTTCGCAAAGCCGACCGGAAAGGCCGGGATGTGGTGGTGGGTCTGTCCAACGCCTGCTGCAAGTGGGGCTGCAGCAAGAGCGAGATCAGCTCCCTGTGCTGAGGGTCGCTGGGTGAATACGTTCAAAACAAACAAACAGACACACAAACAGACACGCACTGTCATGTTCCCCCCACTTCTCATCAATCTTAGGTCATTTTGTAAGCAGTGTGTTTCAGTTTAACAATCTGTTAGTTACATGTTATGGTTTTTATCTCCTTAGAGGGAAATATAAACAAGTGTTTATATGTTTCTGTTGATAAAATGCATTTTATGCTTCATGAAGAAGAATCTTAAGTTGTTTTTGTTTCATTACCAGCTGACGTGTTGTTGCTGTTGAGAACTCAAAGGAGTAAGATGCTTTGTTCAAATAATTTGATAGCAACTGCAGAACAAGTCGCTCGTGTTTATTAAGGTCTCGTCCTGTTTGTAAATCATTCTATATTTTGTTGGTATTTTGTGTTTGTCTCACATCACACAGAGTGCTAAATGAGTTGGAGGTTCAGACCCATAACAACAACAATAAAACAAAATGTTATGCCAACCATAAAACTGTCTTCCTGAAGAATATGTTGACATGTCTTCTTTCCTCGATCACCAAAGCTTCAAAAACTAGCCTCACTTTACATGAAATATGCTGTCCAGGCATGTTTTATATACTTCCTTAGCAACATGCTGTCAGTGGTGGAAGAAGTTCAGATTCTTCACTTCGATGCCACAGTGTAAAAATTCTCCATCACCAAGAGCCATGCATTTAAAACCCTGTTTGAGTGAAAGAATAGAAGAATTATCAGCAAAAAGTTCTATTCTGAAGGAATCAATGTACTGCATTTGCATAACATGACCTCTGTGGTAACCTATATTATTAAAGATATATAACCTGAATGATTATATATACAATATAAAAGCAACATTTTACTCCAGTATGTGTTTGAAATGAGACCAGTTGTTGTTTTTTCTGTGAAATAATGGTAAATGTAGTCCCTCTGGGCATTCAACATTTACTTGAAATGAAACTATCTGACACATCGTGAGAGGAAATCACTCTTTGAAAGAAGTGCCAACAACACAGCCTGACGGCGTCACAACTAAACCACTGAACCAGTAGTTTTCCGCTGTAATGCTGTTGCGTGTTATGTTGATTTCTGAAGTGAAAAGAAGTAAATAATAAAACCCAGTAAGAGGCATTTTTAAAAAATAAACCACTCTTCAAATGTTAATGCCCTGCTGCTTTAATCCCATGTGCTTAACAGGGGAAAAAAATGTAAATATGGCATTTTAAAAAGTAGAGTCAGTCCGTACTAGGAATACAAACTATTAGTATGTAAGCTTTTGTGAAGGTCAAATGAGTTGAAGTAGAAAATAGCATCGAGGTTTACTTTTATGGTGCATATACCGTCAGTCATACTAAGTTGATTTACACCTTGTCCTAAAAGTTTGTCCTCCACAGACAAACAAAGCTCAAAGACTGAATATGCAACATAATCAGTTTATTCAATAACCAGTATTTCCCCCTTTCAGTTCGATCTCGGCTTTCAGTCTTTCAGGTGTGGAATGGACGAGGTTCTAGAGTGTGGATGGTTCTATCTTCCCCACTAGAGTGGAGCTGTTTCATGGTGGTCAGTGGTGGACTGGTGAAGATCTTCAGGATTCCCCAACAGTTGTCAGTTGGGTTGGGTTCAGGGGAGTTGGGGTTCCATTCCGCCTTAAAGCCAGGTAGATGCTCAGAACACCATTACTGAGTCATACGAGCACCATCTTGCATAAATACCAATTCCAAACATCTGTTAAACATTTTCCGTTCAGTCACAGGCCCTGATTTGTTCATCTAAGCCAAAAATGGAAGTAGAATCTTTTCTGGAATGTTGTTGGTCTAATATTGTGAGAGAGACCTGAAGTGGACACAACCCCAAAAACCATACTATGGACACTGAATTTCACTGCTCAGAAGATGGTACTTTTTCACCATCATTTGTATAAATACAGTTGTTTTGGATGTTGGGTGTCAGAAATAAGTAGAGAGGGCATTCACCAAATAAAATCCACTTCTCCCAGTCTTTTGGAGTCAGAGTTATGGACGTCTTTGTAAAAGCCAGCCTCTTCTCCTTCTGCAGTTTGGTGAGTCACGTGATACGTTGCTTCTAGTAAGCTTTCAGCCACAATGTTTCTGTTAAATAACAATGTACAGAGCTCTTAGAAACATCTCCAAGATTCTTCATCCTCTGACTGCGTTGCCGGCATGACTGGTGTCTTTTACCCTCGGCCTTTCTCATCGCATCCTTGGCTTTTGCAGTTGGGCCAGATGGACGTCTTGGGCGAGGCAAGTCTTTGAAGAATCCTCCTTTATTGTACCTTTGAGACCATTTCTGCACCCAAAGGATACTTAAGCTTCCTGCTGATAAGTGTTTTCTGCATTTTGAAGAACAATTATCTGTGCACGAATCTCAGAAATCTGAAAGAATAGCTTCTCCACCCTTACTCGTAACAACGCTTCCATATTTGGTTGTGAGTGTAATGAATTTTGGTCAAGCAAGAACTTTATCTACTGGGATCTGACAGTTTGACAAGACAAACAACCAGACAGTACCTGATTGACCAGGTGGAACCTATTTTGGTAACAAACAATCAGATATGTTGTCAAGTGTGGAGAGCCAACTTTTGGGACAAATCTGCTGCTTTAAAAATGTGCATTTTGATTGATTAATTGGTTCAAAATCATCTTGTGAGTTGGAAAACTGTAAAAGAATCTGATTTACTTTGACTGAACTTGTAAAAACAAGTTGAATCAACATGAACAATGGTTATAGACAGACTTACCTTCCTTTGACATTTTCTACTTCCAACCTCATTTAACCAGCGAGGAACTACAAACTTCTATCTATCTATCTATCTATCTATCTATCTATCTATCTATCTATCTATCTATCTATCTATCTATCTATCTATCTATCTATCTATCTATCTATCTATCTATCTATCTATCTATCTATCTATCTATCTATCTATCTATCTATCTATCTATCTATCTATCTATCTGCACACATATATTTTCTTTGACTTCATTGTTGTTTTGTAGAATGACTTTATTTTTGTAATTTTTAAATCTGAGTTTTTATATTCCCTGTTATTTTGTGTGTGCATCTAACTACATTTTAAGTCTACTGTTACAGGGGCCTGAATTGCGTACAACTACTTCATTAGTACTATAATTGTTTGGATTTTTGATTTTTATAAATGGAAATAACCATAATTCACATGCAGTAAAGATACACAGCAAGTTTACCAACATGTGTATATTCTTAAGCTACAAAAACAAAACAAACAAAAACCAAGAATCTCTGAGGAGTTTTAACTCTCTGACAGTTTATTCTGGGAAATCTGCTTGTATGTTCGGTTTGTTTCTTATAAAATGAACTGAGAAACATGAGTTCTTAGATCCTGAGGCATTTTGACTTTAGAGTTGAATGAATGAACAGTTTGAAGTTAAAAAGTGGTCTGGCAATAAAAATTAATCACTTTAAGTTCAATTAAGTAGAAATTATCAAAACATATACTTATGTATATATGTACATTAACTAAATTAGAAAAGATAAGTTCATTTCATTAAATTTTTATTATGTTTTTAATGTATGCACAATAAAGGTCTTCATTCAGTTAGATGTCATGACACTATGTTTTTTTAAACGATAGTAGAATCATAGTGGTAGTAAGCTGTGGCATGAAATCCCAGACTGTATAAAAGGAAGAACTGAAAGCAAACTAGCTTAAAGTGTGTGTAGGTTTTTAACCCTTAGATGCTACAGTGATTGTACCCTACATTCTTCCATAAGTGGGTCAACAATGAGAATCAGTATGTTTTTATATATTTTTTTGTCATATTGGTTAAAAATAACCATCTGGATTATTTGTTCGTATTACATTTTTGTCCACACAAGAATGATTTCATGTTTGAAATATGTTTATTTTTCACTTTCTAACAAATTTTGAATATTTTAATCATTAAAAAAGAAAGAAGCAAATTGAAGAATGTCAACATCACGCTTATGACATTTTTCCATTCTTTTCCTCCAGCTGTTCCTGTTCTCTGTCCCTCCAGGTTTGTGCATTGCATCATATTATCAGTGATAAAGCGCTTGGGATAGTAATACAAACATTACAGTTCCTTTAAAAGTATATAAAAAAAAATCTTAAAACGTAAATGGAATGATATAGAAAAGCATGCTTTTTGAGGAATAACTGGAAAATGAAACAACAGAAAGTTTTCATTTTACAGATATTGCAAGAAAACGACCTCAACGGCACATTTTTCACCCACTGATGCATCTAAGGGTTAAGAAAGTCAGTAAATGTACTCTACTATCTTTATTTTTAACTTTTTTTCTCATACGTTTTCCTGTAATGATAATAAAAACAACAATAAAAAAGAAACCAGTTGTGTTCTTTCTATTAAAAAAAATTAAAAGGGACAAGGTGTCACATGCAGGTTTTTGAAGCAGGAAGTTGCTGTTGTGGTTCAGATGTGTACGTGCATGGTCGTAGTGTGCGTGCTCGCTCACGTCATCGGCAATTCCAGAAAGGGGCGGGGCCAACCGGTTAACTGGAAGCACAATTTAACTTCACAACTAGTCAACCGAGTTTATACCGCCGCACAATGCACAGCTGGCGTCTCTGTGTGTCTCGAAATGAGGTAAATAATTCACACTTAAGTGCAATTTATTATTACATACAATTTAGAACGGTTTTCTATAGTTTGAGGCACATTGTCGTACCATTTATTCGGACCGTTATCGCGTTAGAGCGCTTTCGTGCGCTCAGCTAGCTTTTGTCATCGTTATTAGCTCAATTTAATGTCAGTTCATCCAGCAGGAAATGTGTTTCTGGCAGATAAACTGTCCAACCCGCCGTTTTTTAAATCAAGTGTGAGGATGCAGCGACTCCACATGTTGGTTGCTGCATTTACCGTTTTAAAAGCACCAAAAAGAGGGTTTAGGATTTATCCAGAGTGGCGTTTTCAGGGTGTAGTTTGTGTTTATACGTACATTTAGAGTGTATTTGTGTTTTTCACAGGCACTAGAGCCCTGGGTCCAAATGTGATGGCCACACCTAAGATATGGCTGCTGTCCATCCTGCTGGCCACTTCGTCCAACTGTTGTGCTGCAACAGGTAGGCTCTGAAATGATGCTTAGCTCAGGTGTTCCTGTTCTTCTTTGCATCCACTCACAGTCCACTAAACTCTACCTATTTGCTAATATTTTGCATGTGAAGCACCTCATATATGCTAAAGAATACATTATCCAAGAGCAGATCAAGTATGTTGAAGCTCCATTGTCACATTTCATACCACACTGCATGCAAACGCTGTCTAAAAGTTAATAATAATGATAAATTTAATAATAACATTTGTTTGTAATGCACTTTTCATTTCAGAAAAATCTCAAAGTGCCACATTAAAGATATAATAGGATGAAAACAAAACACTGAAATAAAAATGAAAAAAAAAATTCAGGACATGTTTAATTTAAACATTTGTTAAAAAGAAAGGTCTTTAGGCCTTTTTTAAAAAGACATCCACTGTCTGTGGAGCTCTCAGGTGGTTAGGCAGGGAGTTCCAGGTGTGAGGGGCAGGTGAGTGGAAGGTCTCCCATGGTCCGGAGCTTGGTTCTGGGGGACGGAGGAGGTCACAGTTATTCTTGCAGTGGTTTTGTGTGGATGAATGCACTGATGGGTGAGGAAAGCGATTTTGTCCTGAATTCTGAAGGAGACAGGGATCCAGTGGAGTGAATGGAGGATGGGTGTGATGTGGTCTTGCTTCTCATCAGGATCCTAGCAGCGCGGTTTTGAATGTATTGGAGCTTTTGCAGGCTCTTGCTAGGGATCCCGATGAGAAGCGTGTTGCAGTAGTCCAGCCTGGAGGAGACAAAGACGTGGACGAGTTTCTCTGCGTCAGAAAGGGTAAGGGTGGGACAGAGTTGGAAATATTTTTGAGGTGGAAAAATGAAGACTTGCACTGATGTTTGATGTGGTTGTTGAATGTCAGGTGAGGGTCCAGTCTCACACCGAGGTTGGTAACTGCAGATTAGATGGGGATGTCTTGTCTGGAAAAGGTGATGGTGGCTATGCAGTCTTCTTCATCCCTTTCCCACTTTAGTTCTTTTTTCGTCTTTTCTGAGAGCTTTCTGCTCCGTTTCCCAATCTGCTTTTTTATCTTTTGCGATGCATCTCTGCTAAGTTAATAATATTCTTGTAACTACTAGATGATAAAGGACCTAAATTATTTGTTCTACTGCTACAAAACTACTCTCCATGCTGATGAACAGAGTTTTGCTTTGGGTAAACACATTACATTAAAGCTCAACGTGTTTTGAAAACCCGTCACATGCCTGTAAACTGGCCGTATATGATTTTGCGTCATTCTATATATTAAAGGGGAAGTGGTCACGAAGGAAGGGTGCAGTCATTGGGACCCAAACTGCTCAGAGTGTTCATTTCCTGTTAGCTTTACTGGCATTCTGCTTTCCTGAAACGTCTTGTGTGCAGGTATTGAAGTGATTGGTGCTAAACGTGTTCAGGCTTACGAGAAGTGGGTGTAGGTGACAGGCTTGTGATGAATTCAGAAAAAGATTACGAACAGCAATCTGCATGTTTTTTTAATGTGGTTGAGAACAGTCTTCTGTGTGTTGCTTTCTAGCTTCTTTTTCATCTTCACCCTCAACAACCGACTTCCTCTTTTCTTTGTGTCTCCTTTATTACAACACTTAAAACAACCATTAATATTAAGATGTATGAAATAAGCAGTAAAATTACCCAGAAGTGATAGGAAATCAGTTCCGTGTTATTTGATTTCCTTGGGCCAATTGTCTTTTCATTTTCCTGTGTACATCTTTGGTGTTTTTTTTTTGTGACTCATATCCTCTCAGTTTCTCACAGTGGATCACTGCCTTTGTTTATTTTCACCCGTGAATCACACATTTTGCCGCTGGACACATTTCTTCTTCTGAAATTAACCGTTGGATCTGTAGCCTTGCTCCAAATGATTCAGTGGATATTTAAAGCTGCTTGATCAAGGTGTCGATGAGATAATAGGCCTCGTGCAAGAAGCAAATTCTCTTTTGTGCAGTTAACTTGCTTGTTTCAGTCTGATGTATACCGCTCTGAGACTTTATCAGCAGCAAACTGAAACCCCTAAGATTGCCCTATTAGGCTTCCTGTTGTGCAGAACCTTAGGTCTGCCAGAAATCAGCAGACAGAAAGTTTAGCTGTGTGACCACGTCGGTGTTTAGGATGTTTTATAAACGGTCGCTAGCAACAACAGGAAGAGACAAAATGTGACAATGCTTTACATGAAAATGCTGAAAAAAACCATCTTAAACAAAGCAGTCTTTCTAATATGAGAGGTCGTTAAGGGGCATGATAATCACAGAGGTATTAATAAAGAGAATATTATAGAAAACGTGAGAATATACATTTTACTTTCATATATGTACACCACCGTTTAAAAGTTTGGGGTCATCTAGACAATTTCTTGTTTTCCATGTGCTAACATAACTGCACAAGGGTTTTCTAACCATAAATGAGCCTTTCAACACCATTAGCTAACACAATGTAGCATTAGAACACAGGAGTGATGGTTGCTGGAAATGTTCCTCTGTACCCCTATGGAGATATTCCATTAAAAATCAGCTGTTTCCAGCTACAATAGTCATTTACTACATTACCACATACTTTATTAATCCCAAGGGAAATTCAAGAAAGTTCTGCGTTGGCCGGGAATCGAACCCGGGTCAACTGCTTGGAAGGCAGCTATGCTAACCACTATACCACCAACGCATGTCTACACTGGATTTCTGATTCATTTAATGCTACCATCAATGAAAAAAAAGCTTTTCATTTAAAAATAAGGACATTTCTAAGAGACTCTAAGCTTTTGAACAGTAGTGTAACAACAACTTCATTAAGTTTTGACAACCTGAAGTATAAAACTGTATTTTTATCATGACAGCACAGGGGCCATTTTCACACATTGCTTTATCTTATCAGTAAGACTTGTGCAGCAGCAGCTAAAAACGAAACTAGTGTATTACATTAGATTTAAAAAAAAGCTAAAACACATTAAATAGAGACACAAAAAAAATGCAGGGTTCATTAACAGATGTTTCAGTTGATTTGATTGAACAAATCAATTTTTTTGACAGGGATATTCTACATTTTATAAGAGATATATAATGCACTGATCCCAATGAAATTGGCTTTGTAAATGTTTTCCATTTGTGATCTTCAACAGAACACTAAAAGAACCGTCAAACAAACATTTCAGCACCGGAAACTGCATTTTCTAGCGTCTGGCAGAGAGATGTGTAAACTGTTATCTCAGACGGTCTTGGATTGTTTCAGCTGAACTGATCCTGACTAGCTCAGCTATGATCAAAGTATGACTGTTAAGTGTTATATTTCTGCAAAACACAGAGACACTGAGGCTCATTATGTGCATCATCCGTCGGTGTAAAGGAAGTTTTTGGAAGTTACATGTCTTTTGGATATTTTCTAATCTCTCTCTGACTTAGAAGCTGCTTCTGTTTCTAAAATACTTTGTGATTTACTCTCAGACTCCTAAGTTAGGACTGGCACACCCCTATTTTTGAAGTTATTAGTGTCTTCTAATTCAGGGGTGTTAAACATGTGGCCCGCGAGCCAAAACCTGCCCACCAGAGGGTCCAATCCAGCCCGTGGGACGACTTTGTAAAGTGTAAAAATTAAGTGCAGATTGTAAATTTGTAAAACTATAAATTTACAATTTCTAGACCATGACTAGTTGTTCTGATCATAAAATACTATTAATATTTTGTCCCTTTTTTGTCTGACTTTTGTCGTTTGTCTCATGTTTTTGCAGCTTTGTTTTTTTGTCGCTTTGTTTCCTTTTTGTCTCACTTGTGTTTTTTGTCTTATTTTTGTCAATTGTGTTTTGCTTTATTCGCTCCTTAGTGTATCATTTTGTTGTTTTGTGGTTTTTGTCTCACATGTGTTGTTTGTCTACTTTTTTGTTATTTTGTTTCCTGCTTGTCATTTTTGTCATTTATCCATTTTATTGTCACTTTGTAACTTTTTTGTCTAATTGTTCATCTGTTTTTTGCTTTGTTTCATGTCGTTTGTCTCATTTTTTGTCATTTTGTTTCTCGTTTATGTCGTTTTGTGTCTCATTTTTGAAATATTTTGTCTTTTTTTGTCTGACTTTTGTCGTTTTGATCATAAAGTGAAATACTGCATCATTCAGTTCCAGATACATGAGACTAAATGTTTTGTGTCTTTGTAGATAAACTGTGATCTGTAAGTTCTAATGTGGAAATGATAAACTGAGGCTGAATGTTGTTGAAATTGAACTTGTTTTTCTTAAGAAATTTAAGGTTGTTTATGATGTTTTGTAAAAAGATAATTCCTGAAGAGTGAACACTTTCAGAATGTACTTTTTTGCACTAAGACAAAGGAAAGATTTGGAGTTGTGGTTATTTATAGGTTACTATGCTGTGATTTTACTGGTCTGGATCACTTGAGGTCAAACTGGGCTGAAGAATGTGGACCTGAACTAAAATGTTTCCAGCTAGAATAGTCATTTACCACATTAAGAATGTCTAGACTGGATTTATCATTCATTTAATGTTATCTTCGTGGAAAAAAAATGTTTTTCTTTCAAAAATAAGGACATATATAAGTGACCCCAAAGTTGCTCTATAATAGTTAAAGTTCCTCTATATTAGTTAAAATTGCTCTATTACAGTTAAAGTTGCTCTATATTATTTAAAGTTGCTACAAATTAGCTAAAATTGCTCCATATTAGTTAAAGTTGTTCTAAATGAGTTAAAGTTGGCATACACTACCATTCAAAAGTTTGGGGTCATCCAGACAATACCATGTTTTCCATGAAAACCCCCACTTTTATTCATGTGCTAACATAACTGCACAAGGGTTTTCTAATCATCCATCAGAAAACGTGAGACTCGACAGACTCTTGTATGTGCGCCGCTGTTCATATGAGGTGTTCATGCATGATTCTCAGCATCCATGTTAGTTTTCTTAGTGGTGAATGCTGTGTGCTTTCTTGAAAATGCATGGGATTGTCCCGCATGAGTCTTGAAGTGCTACTAACATGTACTCACTTTTGTTTTTATCTCTTCCTCTTTGTGTTTTTCCAGGTCCCCCTGCTCGTCCCTCTAATCTTCAGTGCTACAGACAGTGTTATAGGACAGGGTGTTCAATGAACATACAGTGTATGTGGGATCCAAAGCCAGACCCTAAAATCCCCACTAACTACAGCCTGCACTGGCAGCCAGCAAACAGCGAGTAAACAGACATATTCCTCTTGATCATTTGACAACTTTTAACTTTAGACTTCTGAATTTGTTGACTCCTTTTCTTTTGTCTTGTCTTTTTTTGTCCTGACTTGTCTTCTCTTCCAGGGATGGGCATCCCACCAATGGGACTGATTTAAGTAGCGTTATTCCTCGTGACCGCTTCAACCACGGAGAACTTCGTGTTTGGGTCCAGGCTCAGAACCAGCATGGTTCTGCCAGTTCTGACCCGCTTGACTTCAACACAGAAGATATCAGTGAGTGAACCCTGCCCTTCCTCTGATGAATAAAAACAAAAGCACTGTCAACAGTAATAACTAGAAAAGCACTCAGAGAGCACAGTACTCCTCCAAGGCTGTCCATTCCCCCATATGGCATTGTCAGAAATGCAGAATTTATTTTTTTTAAATGCAGCATTTATTTGTTATTGATGATCAGAAATCATGACAGCATAGAATCTGTCCATTTAATATAGGTGTACCCACAAACAGAAGGACTGCTGAGCACAGACGTGTGTTCTGCATGTGTACGTTATGTACAGATACCTAATCATGACCTAAATATGTAGCGGGCAGCGGGTATTGATGGGACTCAGAAACACCCCCACAATTTAATCAATTGTTCCTTGGATCATTTCAGATGGTTAATCCTGATAATACAATACAATACAAGAACTTTATTTATCCCCGAAGGGAAATTCAATCGTCTGGAAGTCTCATCTGTTTGCTTTAGAATTATACAGTCTAATTGCTGATGGTATGAAAGTTTTTCTAAATCTTTCTGTCCTGCAGCAGGGATAGGAGTCGTCCACCACTGATGTTTCGTTGTTCACTGAGGCAGATATGAAGTGGATGATCCATGTTTGTCAGAATGGCCTCCATCTTGCTCAGTGCCCGTCTCTCCACCTCATCCTCCAATGAGTTCAATCTGATTCCAACCACAGATCCAGCTTTTTTAATCAGTTTGTTCAGACGCCTTGCTACCACAGACTGATAAAACATCTGCAGCATCTTACTGCAGATGTCTATTGATTGAAGTTTTCTGAGGCAAAAAAAAGTCGGCTGTGGCCCTTTTTGTAGATGAAGTCTATGTTTTTAGACCAGTCCAACTTATTATCAAGGTGCAGTATAGATAAATGAGTTCCTCACTCACTTCAGGATATCAAGAGACTTTGGGAAAGTAACCTTGGCAGAGAAATGACAACTAATAAATGGGAGGCAGTGCATAAACTAATAAATACCTCCTCCCCCTGTGCTAGGCACCGCCTGATGCAGCTTAAGGTTGTGTTGAGGGTGCATTTGACCAGGGCAAGGCTGGCGAACATATTCCCTAACACAGATCCTTCATGTGCTCGTTGTCGAGTCCAACCTGCAGATCACTTACATATGTTTTGGTCCTGCCCAAGACTTAATACATTTTGGTCTAGCATTTTTGATGCATATATGCAGATGTTTCAAATAGACGTCACTCCCAGTCCCATGTGTGCCTTATTTGGATATAGCCAGGAGATTCCTTTACTTAAAGAAAATACTCAGGTAGTAATAGCATTCACCTCCTTAATAGCCAGGCGTCTCATACTTCTTTCCTGGAAAGAGCAGGCACCTCTCAGCTTCACTAGATGGATTAGAGACACCATGCTTTTTCTAAAACTTGAAAAGTAGAATATACCCTGAAAGGCTCTTTGCACAATTTCAGGAAGACTTGGACCCCCTTTTTAGAATACTACGACAGCTTACAAGTCCCACTGAATAGAGATGATGAATTAACAATTGAAAAGTAGAAGGATGGATGACACTCCCCTCCCCTTTTAATTTTATTTTTTGTACCCCCTCTCGTTTTTTTACTTAATTACATTTTATTAAATTTATTAAATTTATTTATTTATTTATTTATTTATTTATTTATTTATTTATTTATTTATTTATTTATTTATTTATTTATTTATTTATTTATTCATTCATTCATTCATTCATTCATTCAGTATTATTTGTTTATTTGATTGCTTGCTGGCGCGTTGGTTTGCTTCTCCTTGTCTCCTATTAATTCTATATTTAGTGGGGAAGGAAAGGGAATGACTGTCTCATCACGACGTGTTTCTATCTGGCACTTTTGCAGTGTTGGATTGATCACATATAGTGCAGTCACATATGTGGGATCTGGGCCTTGGGGCTGAAGGGAGGGCTGGAGTGGGCTGGGGTGGGCTGGGGTGGGCGGGACATGGAAGAGGAGAGACAACTTTAGATACTGTAATCAAAATACTGTGGCAGCAGTTCTATGTTTTATATTCTCCTACCTGCAATGTGCTGCAAGCGAAATGTATTGCAATAAAGTTAATGTAAAATTCAATAAAAACTGTTAAATGAAAATTAGATGTAAGATATTTGAGTGCGGCTGCATAGTGGATTAGTGGTTAGCACTGTCGCCTGGCAGCAAGAATGTCCCTGATTTGTGTCCCATTCTGGGCCTGGGATCTTTTGCATGCATGCAGTTTGCATGTTCTCCCTGTGCATGTGTGGGTTTTCTCCGGGTTCTCCGGCTTCCTCCCACAGTCCAAAAACATGCTGAGGTTAACTGGTAGGTGTGGATATGAGTGTGATTGTTTGTCTCTATGTGTAGCCCTGTGATAGGCTGTTACCTGTCCAGGTGTCCCCTGCTTTCACCCTAAGTCAGCTGGGATAGACTCCAGCCCCTGTGACCCTAATGAGTGATTATAGATAATGGATTGATGGATATTTGAGTGATTTACATGGAAAAGCAATCTTTTTGTCTTGTCTCTCTAGTTAAGCCACAACCTCCTAATGTCTCATCAAGTCATCAGGAGCCATTGGAGATTCACTGGAGCACCACCTGTGGTCAGCTGCAGCTGTCTATCGGATCCTGTGATGTCCGATATCGCACTGAAGAGGACCAAGTCTGGTTTGGGGTCAGTTTGGTTTTGTCTCTTCAGTGTGGTGAGATACAGTGACAGTCCTGATGAGCTAGTGAACAAATGAATACAAATTATGAATAAAAAACATAACTGAGCAAGAACAGGTGTTGATCATTGAATTCATACTCAATCTTGTAATTCTCTTCAACACAGAATGTGACTGGATTGCACCTATGCAACTATGCATTCCCGGACGCCCAGCCTGACACAGTCTATGAATTTCAAGTCCGTTGCGCCTGTAACACGGGTTTAAAGAGTGACTGGAGTGCAATTCTGAGAATTATAAATGCAGAGTCAGGTGAGTCCTCATTTGTCTTGTTTGAAAGTTTGCAGAAGAATTTCGAAAAAGCTGAGAAATGTTCCCCTGTATTCATACTATGAGTTCTTCTTACGCTGTTAAGTCCCAGTTGGAGAGGTGGACGTATGGAGCGACTGTGGGATATCCCCCACAAGTCTTAACTGTTTTCTGACATGGAAGGTATGTTAGGAATGAATGCAGCAAACCTGTCTCCCTGTACACAGATTCACCCCTCACTGTTATCTCCTTCTTGTTGTCCACTCTAGAATCTTTCAATCTCTCCAGCACGTAGACTCATTCTGGGATATAAAGTCAGAATTTTGTACAACAATGGCACCGAGTCGCTGAAGAATGTGTCCACAACCGAATGGAGCAGCCAGTTTATGCGTGATGACAAAAAATGGTGCCTGGACTTCCCTCTAAAGGACGTTTCTTCAGTCGCTGTGTCCGCCTACAACGCCTTGGGTGCCACAGTGCCTTCTTCTCTAGTTGTGCCAAAAACAGCAGGTATCAGTTCCTCAGACTGCCATAAAACTATGGAAAACCTCTCATCAGGGGCCTTTTTCACAAAACATCCCCACGTTAAAAGTAACTCCCAACTGGTTCATTTAGACCAGGAGTGTCAAACTCATTTTAGTTCAGGTCCACATTCAGCCCAATTTGAAGTGATCCAGACCAGTAAAATCACAGCATAGTAACCTATAAATAACCACAACTCCAAATCTTTCCTTTGTCTTAGTGCAAAAAAGTACATTCTGAAAGTGTTCACTCTTCAGGAATTATCTTTTTACAAAACATCATAAACAATCTTAAATTTCTTAAGAAAAACAAGTTCAATTTCAACAACATTCAGCCTCAGTTTATCATTTCCACATTAGAACTTACAGATCACAGTTTATCTACAAAGACACAAAACATTTAGTCTCAGGTATCTGGAACTGAATGATGCAGTATTTCACTTTACGATCAAAACGACAAAAGTCAGACGAAAAAAGACAAAAAAACAAGACAAAATATTTCAAAAATGAGACACAAAATGACAAACGAGGAACAAAATGACAAAAAATGAGACAAACGACATGAAACAAAGCAAAAAAGAGATAAACAATTAGACAAAAAAGTTACAAAGTGACAATAAAATGGATAAATGACAAAAATGACAAACAGGAAACAAAATAACAAAAAAATAGACAAACAACACGTGAGACAAAAACCACAAAACAACAAAATGATACACTAAGGAGGGAAAAAGCAAAACACAAAAGACAAAAAACACAAGTGAGACAAAAAGGAAACAAAGCGACAAAAAAACAAAGCTGCAAAAACATGAGACAAACGACAAAAGTCAGACAAAAAAGGGGCAAAATATTTAATTAATAGTATTTTATGATCAAAACAACTAGTCATGGTCTAGAAATTGTAAATTTATAGTTTTACAAATTATAAATGAATAGCATTAAATGAATCAGAAAGCCAGTCTAGACATGCGTTGGTGGTATAGTGGTTAGCATAGCTGCCTTCCAAGCAGTTGACCCGGGTTCGATTCCCGGCCAACGCAGAACTTTTTTGAATTTCCCTTGGGATTAATAAAGTATGTGGTAATGTGGTAAATGACTCTTCTAGCTGGAAACAGCTGGTTTTTAATGGAATATCTCCATAGGGGTACAGAGGAACATTTCCAGCAACCATCACTCCTGTGTTCTAATGCTACATTGTGTTAGCTAATGGTGTTGAAAGGCTCATTGATGGTTAGAAAACCCTTGTGCAGTTATGTCAGCACATGAAAAGAAGTGGGAGTTTTCATGGAAAACATGAAATTGTCTGGGTGACCCCAAACTTTTGAATGGTGGTGTAGATATGTAGACTATAGATTCTTGGTAAAGTTTACCGAGAATCTACAGTCTACTAGCTTGAACTTTACCAAGACCCCACACTTTTGAATGGTAGTGTATGTATTTTCCTTTTCCTGTCACTCAGCATGTCTAACAAAGTGTTTGTCTCTTGTAAAGGTAAAGAACCAAATGATCAACCGATTCACCTCAACATGAACCAAGAGAACCTCACTGTGTCCTGGGATCTACCCTCTCCGTTCCCTGACAACCTGAAGGCATACGTGGTGCAATATAAACAAGCTGGGTGTTCTCCTGGCCAAGGGTTTGATTGGATCAAAGTGAACAATAGCCGGACGGTAGCATTTTTTAAAGGTCAGTTTGACTCGGATGCATCACACAGCAGCAAATATTTAAAATGCTGAATTTAGGTGTCAAAGGACGTTAATTTAAAGAAAACTAATGATCACCATAAATGATTATTGTTTGAACTTGAGTAGTAAATTCTTGAAAATCATTTCCTGGAATAAAATCTGTTTAAATTTGAGGTTGGTTACCGTCAGAGTGGATATTTTACTCTGGTGTTTGTCTCCACCTACAGGTCAATTTAAAAACTTCACAGCATACCAAGTGTCACTGTTCGTAGTGTCAAACAACCTCCAAGTCCGTCTGCTTGCATCAGTGATTGGATATTCTACTCAAACCAGTCAGTGTTTCTGCATTGTTTTTATGCCATCCTTTAAAATACAGTTCTGTGCTAACTTTGACCTCTAATCATGTTAGGTGGAAGATAAACTTGTCGTCCTTGTGTCTCTTTCTGTCTCAAACAGCTCCCTCTGCAGTGCCTGTGTTTGAGGTGACTTCTATTGGTACCACTGATGTGACTCTGTCTTGGGAGCCTGTTCCCATCTCCAAGCAGAACGGGCTGATCTTGTTCTACCAAGTAGGACTAGATGGACAAAAAGGTACACAGCAACAATATTCTGTATTGTATAGTAGATTACAGTCATTTCTAGGAAGCATAGAAAATAGAAGTAGCCCAGTGGTTTATGCAAAGATTTTGCTTTGCAACTAGTGAAGAAATAAATCTGTGTCTATTCGGGTAAAAATAATGAAAGTCACTACATATTTTAGAATCAGTCCTGTGAATCTCTGCTAAATGATAACATCGGAGTAAAAGCACCAATGTGCCAGGTTCACTTATTATGAGCAACTCTGGACTTGTTTTTCTGCAAAGTTGCTTGAAAATCTCATCAGTCGCTTTCAAGTCTTTGGGCTGGTTTCTAAAGTGTAGTTGCTTATTTGGGCTTGTTTTGCTGCCCGTATGAACCCCTCCTGATGCTCTCCCAATTCTCCACAATAAAGCAAAACACATCAGTTTGTCCTTTTCCAGGACCCGTCCACTCCTCTGTTTCTCGGTTACCGCCCCCACCCACACTCACAAACATACACAACAACCTGAGAGTGTCAGAGAGAGACAGAATCAAGATCTTTATTGTCATTGTGCAATCATTTTTCATTAGTCACATCAGGAACTTTTTGTTGGTAGTACCGACTTAAAAGTCAACATTAAAAGACGTGGGCAGTAAAACATACAGTGCATTAAAAAGAGTGAAAATACATTAAAAATAAGAAAATATATGCAACAGACTGAATGAAGTGCAGCAGTGCAAGGTGCACTTTCAGTTCCATCTCGTCTCAAGCTTTTAAAGTGAGGTTGTATGGAGTTTACAGCACTGGGGAAGAAGCTGTCGCTCAGTCTGGTGGTTGGAGTTCTAGTAGACCTGAATCTCCTTCCTGAGGACAGAAGCACCAACGGGTTGTTACCAGGGTGGGTTGAATCTGCCTTTCTCTGGAGGCGACCAGCATAAACAGAGTCTGAGTTTGGCATAGGGCGTTCCACAATCCCCAGAGCTGTCTGTACCACCCTGGCCAAGTCCTTCAGCTGCCATACCAGACCACTGTACAAGACAGAGAATGCTCTCTGTGGTGGTTCTAGAGAAGTTTGTCTGCAGCCAAGAATTGAGTCCAACCCGTCTGAGCCACCTGAAAAATAAAGTCTTTGCTGGGTTTCGTGACCAGGTGAGAGGCGTTCAGGGTCCATGTGAGGTCAGTGGTGATGTGGATGTTATCATCTTGCTCCACGTCCTCTCCATGTATGAGGAGAGGAGCATGGGCCGTCTTCCTGGATCTCCTGTAGTCCACAATGACCGCCTTGGTTTTTCTGTTATGCAGGACCAGGTTCTGTGAACACCACTCGGTCAGGTGCTGGATCTCCTCCCTGTAGTGGGTCTCATTGTCTGATAAAGACCCACCACAGTGGTGTCATCTGCAAACTTCACGATGGTGACAATGACAGTGACAATGAGCAGGAAAAAGTGGGGGAAATATGGCAAAAAACATAATAAAGGGTGGGAGAAAGAGAATGCATTGAAAAACTGGATCTGACCTCAGGTGGGAGATAACTTGAAGGCGTTCTGCCGATTTCGTGAATGTGAGATTCGTGCTCACCGTGCAGATTTAATGCAACATGCTGGCACCGAAAAGCACAAGAAAACTCTGCACCTTTCTCATCCATGAGGCTTACTGACAATGGTTTCACTGCTACAAAATAAATGAGCTAAAGATAGCCACTTCCACAGCCTGTCACACGTCTGTCAGAGCTGTGGATCATCCTGGTGAATTAATTGGATCTGCCTCGACTGACAAAGACGTCAAAGTACACTGTTCAAAGTTTTTATGTTGACTACATTTACTGTCAGTTTACTGCAAACAAATAAATGTACATATTTATTCTGTTATCAAGAGGCATCTCAGTTTAGCTGTTGGACTTTTTTTGGGCTTGTTTCCATCGAGCTGGTTGTTCATTTCTATCGCCAGATCTGGCAGCACTGACTTCTACCTCAGAGTGGGAATAGTAAGCAAGAAGTTTTTTTCAAGGAGAGATTGTGACTCTGTTTTCCAACAGTCTCAGCTGCAAAGCAAAAAAGTATGTAGTGTGGTGTAGCAGTGATGAATACAGAAAATAACCTCACTCTTGGTGTGCATATAGTGCAGACAACTGTATGCATGTATGAATGCAAAAATATGAATTGGGCATTTGAATTTGAATTAAACATGCTACTAAACCATGTATCCTTATGCAAATAAAATACTAGGCTGTAGTGTAGCAGTAGTAGTGTAATAGTGTCAGATTAAGCTGGCTGGCTGGAGTGTAAACTTTTCTCTTGCTGACCAGTTGATGGATGATTGTCTATCTGTCTAACTAGATATAAGAAAGAAACACATACTTATAATAATTAGCCAGATAATGACTGATTTCTTACCCTGAGATGCTTGATAAGTACGGGCCCTGCCCTTTTAATATGGTGGCTAATTTAGTTGTTGTGTTGCCAGCTGGTCTTTGAATGCATCATGTAACTCCAAACAATACGTCTCTTCTAGTGTACAACATAAGTGCATCTCCACAGCATGAAAAGATGACTTTTAAGCTGCAGGATCTTCATCCAGGCCAGAATTACGAGGTGTGGATCAAAGCTGTGACCGTGGCTGGGCCTGGAGAAAGTGTCTCCACGAGGTTCAAAACAAAGAGTGAAAACGGTACAACATCGTATCTCAGCTTTTCCTTATTTCTGCTGCTGACTATAATGAGCATAGTTTTAAGTGTTTCTTAAAAGTGTGTATAAGAGTGGATGAACCTGATTTTTCACATTGAAATATTAACTAATTACACTCTGTCATCCTTTTTCTCTCTTTTGTTTTCAGGACAATTAATGGCAATCACGGTAGGAGTTGTTCTGCCGGTGTTATTCTTCATATCCCTTGCTGTTTTTTTACTCTGGTAAGATCATCACATTAAACTTTCTTTTGACCTCATTATACTTTTGAAGCTCTTTTCTCCCATCTTTGTCTGAGTCACAGGTGTGGTAAATCACAGTTGTTTTTGTCATAATTGTTAATATCCATTGTCAAAAAATGTGGATAACACTGGAAATGCTTTTACCAGCAAAAAAATGCTCTGTCTGCTAAAACTATGTGCATAGATGTGCATAGAATAAAGATGAAAAGATTCAAATTCTCACTAATCTCTTTTAATAAAATGTTGGTGTGAACATTAATAACAGGAGTCCATTCATTTACAAGAAAAGCACTCAGAGGGCGCAGTCCTCCTCCAAGGCTGCTTATTCCCCATATGGCATTGTCAGAAATGCAGCATTTTTTATTTTATTTTTTTTAGAAATGCAGCATTTGTTCATTAGTTATTGATGATCAGAAATCATGGCTATATAGAATGTGCCCATATAATATAGATGTACCCACAAACAAAATGAGCTTGTGCTGAGCACAGACGTGTGTTATGCATGTGTATGTTATTTTTGGATACCGAATCACGTGACCTAAATATGGAGTGGGTGGCGGGAATTGATGGGACTCAGAAACACCCCGAGTTTAGATTTAAGATTGTACAAAAACTTACAAATTTTTAATCACTAATAATCATTTTCTCTACCAAGATGCTTATGTGTTGTCATAACAATCATAATTACATCATGTATTTCAGAATTTATCATGCATTTCCTTCAAACACGCACCATATAAACCCAAAGTCCTGGATGTTCACTCTTTACTCATGTTTGTATAGCAAGGATCAAATAAGTCAAAGTAATAGACAGATGCATGAATCTACTCATTTCTAAACTATTATTGAATGCTGTGATGCTTTAAAATGTATGTAAATGATTATATTACAGTCAATTTATCAGGTTTCTCAAAAATTACAACATAAAAATAAAAATAAAAGCACTCGGAAAGCGCAGTACTCCACCATGGCTGCTCAGTCGTTGTATGATTTCTGATGGATGAAATCTTTAAAGAACTTGTGGTCCCTGGTAGCTCAACTGGTTGAGCGGGCGACCAATGAACAGAGGATATAGTCCCCGATGCAGAGACCTAGGTTCGATTCCAGCTCACAGCCCTTTGCTGCAGGTCTTACCCCCATTCTTCTCCCTACTTTCCTGTCTGTCTCTCTACGAACCTCTTCAATAACTAAAAATTTGTGGTCCTATTTGTAGTAGGATAGCAATCATGTGATCGTCAGCAGGCAGCTGATGTAGTGTTCACTTGTTGTCATAGTTACAGTGATGCCATGCTGCTATCTCACAACGATACAGAAATCTTTAAGAAATCCGTGGATGCAGACTATAAGCTGCATCACTCCCAAAATCTAATCACTTGTGTCATTTCTGACCTTCCCTGAAAATTTCATCCAAATATAGTAATGTTTTTGAGTAGTGTTGCTAACAGACAGACAGACAGCCAGCCAGACAGACAGACAGACAGACAGACAGACAGCCAGACAGACAGACAGACAGACAGCCAGCCAGACAGACAGACAGACAGACAGACAAACCAACGCCACTTGTCACATCCGCTGCGTTCCTTGGTGGAGTAATAAAAAGATGTGAAATTCAAATTCTCACCAATCTTTTTCTATAAAATGTTGGTGAACTTTAAAAATAGGAATACATTCATATATGAGTGTTGTGATTTTTGAATAAAATATTCTGTCTCTTGTCTTTTTTGTCTCTCTGCCAGTGTTTGTCAAAGAGAAAACAAAGTGTGTCCACTGATGTCTCGATGTCTCTATGACAAAGTACCAGATCCTGGAAATAGTCACATCTTCAGTCATCTGAAGCACCAGGTGAGACGGGCTGAAATACTTGATCTTTTTCTCCTCCAGGGTTTGTACTGATTGTTGATCTTGGTTGATGCAGATTTTTCTTACCATGTATTGTAAAAGTGCTCATGAAAGATCTTGGTTCTGTGTGTGGTGCTGCTGTAGTTTAATGAGCCCATGGAATGGATCTGCATTCCCACTGAGCCACAACCCAAGATCTCTCTGTTGGAAGTCGTGGAAAAGACGCCCGAGGCCTCTGATGGATTAACCAAGCTGGTGGTGAGAGATGGGTGCTCACAGATGCACGGTGATGAGAAGGAGGATGCTGTCACAGATGAGTCTGACAGGACAGACCACAGGTATGGAAAAGAGGCGTACAGCAAAATGGTCGACTCCGACGAGGAGAAGGATGATTGCTGGAGCTCCTTGGAGGAAGAGGACGTTCCGTCAGGTTACGAAAGACATTTTATGCCAACTGCTGTGGAAATAAGGGAGCTTTGATGTTTTCTCCACATCAGATCGTGGACATTCTCCTCAGATGTTTGTTATCTTTTTTATTGTGCAGAAGTTTTTCAATGTGAAAATGTGATTTTAGATGATAATCTTCAGGGAAGCTTCTCTATGAAGGACCCTGTAGGGTGCACTCAGGTCTCTGGAAAGATTCATCAGCTAAAGCTACTGACAGTCAGCCAGTCTCCCTGTTTCTGTCTGGAATTCTGACTTTTGCGTTTGTTTGTTTTAGTATTTGGTCGACCTACATTCCATTTGAATCAGTCACCTCATGGTGTAAACTTTCAGGTTTTGTTCCTTTTCCTATTTCAGTTGAAGTCTACTCATGTGTAGTTCCTCATTTTTGTCTCATATGGATGGATACTGGATACTTTACTGGATGTGCAATAAACTGTAACTATTTTATCATCCACACATTAATCCAGACTGGAAACCCAAATAGTATGCAGTATAGAAGAGCCCGACAAACCATCCAACATTTATTCTGAGGCTTAGCGCTTGCTATTTTAGAACCACTGAATGTAAATGTCGTGATATCAGGTGCTATTTCAAATTATCCTCATGCATACTTTTTAAAAATGTATATTTTTGCACCTTATAGTTATGTTTTCATAAGTAAAGTGTGCATTGAACATTTGTACACTTGGCGTATGTGATAAAATAAATGACTACACGGCCTTGCCAGAGTGAACAGTGTGAAGTCCATCCTGTTATATGTGCAGATCAGCAGAAATCAACAGTAATGGTGCATATTGAATTATTTACTAGACAATCAGCGTTGAAATGTTTTTAAGAGATACATTCTTATAAAAGACCTGCTGATCAGCCTAAGCTGCAATGATAATGACTTGATCATTTGAGCATCTTTTGAGGTAAAGACCACACAATTCCAACAAAGTTAACCATATTAATTTTTGGACAGGTTTATCACATTTATTTTATCATATTTATTTTAGTAAGTTGGAAACCATTTGAGTATCTTTTATATAAATGCATAAATATGCACGACTGGACAGACTGGTGAGGACAGCTGCCTGAGTGGTGGGCACAGAGCTGGACTCTGGTTTCAGCAGCAGAGAGAAGATTGTCTCCATCCTGGACAACACCCAGCATCCTCTGCACAGGACTGATCAGGCTAAGGAGGGTGTTCAGCTCCAGGCTGCTGTCTCAGACCTGCTCTACTAACAGGAACTCTTTGGTCCCCATCAGACTGTACAACTCATCACTGAGTGGTCAGGGGGGTCTCAGTGTGGATCACATTAGGACTGATCCAGTGTGACTATAGAATGTTTATGCACCTCATGTAGTTTATGACAACTGTCTTTTACTAACTACCTGTCAAAGTCACTTTAAATCACTTTCAATCACGGTGCCTTGAAAGGTGTAAATACTGTTCATTGACTTTTAATACAATTAGTGTTCCTATAGATTTTAAAATTAGAAGTGTTTTGTTTAAAGTACAGCAAGTCTTTTAATATATACTAACTTTTAATGGTAATGTTACTAACCTGCCTGTTGTTTTTTGTTATTATTGTTGTTGTATATAAGCTGCTGAATACTTTGAGTTTCCCTCGGGATTAATAAAGTATCTATCTATCTATCTATCTATCTATCTATCTATCTATCTATCTATCTATCTATCTATCTATCTATCTATCTATCTATCTATCTATCTATCTATCTATCTATCTATCTATCTATCTATCTATCTATCTGCACACATATATTTTCTTTGACTTCATTGTTGTTTTGTAGAGTGACTTTATTTTTGTAATTTTTAAATCTGAGTTTTTATATTCCCTGTTATTTTAAAAAATTGGGATATGAAAAAAAGCGAAGCGGCTCCGGGGAAGCTCCGCGGTAATCTCGCGAGGTTAGGGAAATGTGTACTGAACGGAAGCCGCCATAGGCCAATTTCAATCGGCGTGCTCATTTGAACAAGAGGAACCGCTACGAAGCACGGGAGGAGAGCGGCCCAGTAGTGATCATTCAACTTCTAAGTCAACATTGTGCGTATTGAATTAGCCCGCCTGTAGTTTGACTAAACAACTTAAATACGTCGATCCGACCTTCTCCGCGGGTAAGGCGTTGAAAAAAGCAAATACTGAAGCCAGTGTCGATTAGGTAGCATTAGCCTAGCTTTAGCATTAGCACAGTCACTGTAAGTCAACGGCCGCACGGCTTAGCGGCTAACGCCAGGTTGCAAAACGTGTTCGCCAGGATTCCACCCAGTATAGACTGTCATTGTTGTGTTAACCGCATTGTCTTAGTCTGTTATTCAGCTCTTAGTCTTCTGTTAAGTGATGTCGCGGTACAAAGCTTCCTTTAGATACGTGAAGGTGATATTTGCTCGTTTTCATGTCGGGCACATCGCGAGCAGCGAGCCGGGAACTGCCCCGTCGACCAGGCCCGAGCAAGAAGGACAACTTTACTAGCATCGGGTCAACTGTGTTCAGCCCAACTAACCGATCGATTATTCGGTGATGGGCCTTTATAATGGGGGATAAATCAACCGGCAACAGTCAAATGTAGTGGAGATAAAACCGCCGGATTTGTAGCTTGGTGCCGGACAGGCGGCCCGGCTCCGCGGCGAACTTATTTCCTGGTAACTTTTCGCTCCATGACCGGCTGAAGGCAGGCGACCCCTCAGGTTCATCTCGGGCCCACGTGTTGGACAGGGCGGTGTTGAGGGGAGCAAAAAAAAGATCAGACCGGGAAAAACACGGAGACACAAAGCGTTTCCGTAAGTTGGACCGGGTGGGGGTGGGGGTGGGATTAACTTGGAGCGGTTAAGCCGGGTCACAGAGATTTTACTAGGTCGTGTTGTCCAATGTCCTCGTTTTTCTGCTGCAAGCCGATTTCCAATTACAATTTTAGGTGTTGGCATGCCGGCAGTCCTGTTCAGTGCCTCTCACATTACCCCTGATCCAGCTCTGGGGGGTCCACCTTGAACCGTGTCAGCTTTTACTTCCTGCAGAAACCCTTCCAGCCTGAACGTTTTCTTTACTTTTAAGTACAGAAAACATGGTTTAGATTATTAAGCTGTGGGCCTTCTAGCAGCCAGGACCATGAAATGACATTCACACAATAATTATTAGAGATACGTTTGACTGTATGAAGCTTAGTGGTAAAAAAACAAAAAAGAGTGTTGTTTAAGAGATTTTCGTTTGCTGTACATGTGGACTGGAGATGATGCATTAAAAAAAACATCTGACTCACTGATGGTGTTTGTATTCATACTGTCTGATCCAGAGACCACCTGTGTACATTTTTCTTCATTGACTACCTTCAAAAGTTTGGGGTCACCCATACAAAATGTAGATTCTTGGTAAAGTTCAGGCTAGTAGACTGTAGATTCTTGGAAAAGGTTGGAGTCACCCAGACAATTCCATGTTTTCCATGAAAACTCCCACTTTTATTCATGTGCTAACATAACTGCACAAGGGTTTTCTAATCATCAATGAGCCTTTCAGCACCATTATCTTCAAAAATAAGGACATTTCTAAGCAACCCCAAACTTTTGAACTGTAGTGTGTGTAAATTATCGTAATATCTTCTGAAATGCTGTGCAGGAATCTGACGTGTGGATTAATTTTTTGTGTGTTCCTCAGGATGGAGTGGCAGCCAGATGAGCAGGGACTCCAGCAGGTCCTCCAGCTGCTCAAAGACTCCCAGTCGCCCAACACAGTCACACAGAGAGCTGTCCAACAAGTATCCTATCTGTCTAAAGGGTGGGGGTGCACTGGAAAGCTACTTCATTATATTCTACAAAATTATGCCTCCTTAATGATATGATTTTATCCTCGTGTAGGAGCCGTTTTTTGAGTTTTGAATGTGACATTAAGTTGAGTATTTGGCACATGTTGAGGAGTTGCCAGAGCAGAGAGGGTGAGCAGTTGTTCCAGCTCTGATATTTGACACTTGAGTGATCTGCAAAGCTTTGAGAAGTATTACTTTACCCAAGTATACAGTTGCACACAAATGCACTTGTGTTGCATACTTTTACACCTCTGCACACTTTTCAAATGCAGAGATAGATAGATAGATAGATAGATAGATAGATAGATAGATAGATAGATAGATAGATAGATGGATAGATGGATAGATGGATAGATAGATGGATAGATGGATAGATAGATGGATAGATAGATGGATAGATGGATAGATAGATAGATAGATAGATAGATAGATAGATAGATAGATAGATAGATAGATAGATAGATAGATAGATAGATAGATAGATAGATAGAGGCACATGTAGACAGGTATAAAACACTGCCAAGTAAATAGGTGGTGTATTGAATATGTACTTAGGGTGTATATCAGAGGTTTGGCTGCTTAATTGAAATGAAACGGTCCTTAACTGCCATCCTAGAAACTTGAACAACTCAACCAATTCCCCGACTTCAACAACTATCTCATCTTTGTGCTCACAAGACTCAAAACTGAAGGTGAGTAGTCAGATTTGGGCTTTTTTAGTCTCTTGGACCTATATTCTTAATCCTTAATAGTTAAATTTTAGTACTTGTGATCCTCTTTAGTTATTACAGCAGTTATTCTACCAGAGATGCACACACAAGAATGCATAAATCAACGCCCCTCATAATCACAAACCGACATTAACAGCTCATCCTGCAGCAGCACCCTCAGACACTCCTTAATAAATTAGTACGACGTGTTTTACTTGCTTTAAATACTGACAGGCTTGATAAAAGTATATTCAGCTGTAGAGATTTAAAAAATCTTGAAGACAGACTGAACAGGAAACACCTTAATCTAAATCAGTCGAGGAGGTAAACTCCACTCACATTCCCTGATAAAGGTTTAATCTCATTTTAGCTTTGTGGGGAATTTGAGCTGCTTGAGATTAAGAACCTTCAGCTTAGCTTTAATTTGTATGATTATTACATCGATGTGGTTAAAAAAACTGAGCTGAGCCAGAAGGCCAGTACCGTGAGTTTAGGTAGAAGTCAGAGCTAGTATCTGTGAGAATAAGGCTGAATTTTACTGGTCATCTGGAAACAGTTAAATATTATGAAAAGCATGTGGAGTTGGGCTTTTGTTCACCTTTATAGCTAATGTCGCTGTACTGTCCTCGGTATATGAGCTGAATATAACCAGTCAGTCAGATAAACCCCTTCTAAACATCAAGACTCTGAAGACATTCAACTTCTTATCCAGAGATTTATTGACATTAAAAACTGAAAGAGACAAAAGGCATGATAAATGCCGTGCTTGCTTTTAATGTGTACAGATATACAGCTCAACTCACTATTTGAAATACATGAAATCCATACGTGGATGTTACCTGAAATATACATCAACATATTTTAACATAAATCACTTGTCTTTGGATCTGTTTTATTTGTAATTACTCTCATATGAGCTGATTGTAGAAAAGCAATTAACATCTGTTAACGCTAGTAGCTGGAGAAAGTTTGCAACAACAAACTTCCCAAATGTACCACTGTCCCAAAAATAAACATTTGCAATCATACATAATGGCAATATAAATCACTACATCCCCACGATGCTGCAAAAGGCATAAGATGTATGTAGATGTGGCTGGATTAGCCCAGATGCAACCAGAACAGCCGTTTTCAATCACATACTGCTCTACTTCCTGACACTCTTAAAGTGCCCTCAGTTAAATACAAAAACATAGAACTTTGTAAAATGTTATATGAGCTGTAACAGAACGGTTCCATTCCAGATCTATACTAGTAACTGTTATTATTTGGCTGTTTTCTTACTTCCAACATTCTCTTCTTTCCTCCCCTCAGATGAGCCGACTCGCTCCCTGAGTGGTCTGATTCTGAAGAACAATGTGAAGGCCCACTACCAGAACTTCCCTCCAGCTGTGGCTGACTTCATCAAGCAGGAATGCCTCAACAACATCGGCGATCCGTCGCCACTCATCCGTGCCACCATCGGTGAGTTTGTTGTTTGGCATCAGTCTTATTATTTTCGTGACCTAGCTTCTATAAACACATCCGATGCTCCGTTTTCTCAGTCGTTTAACCTTCTGCTGCCCTCTGGAGATGATGCATAGCGTAATAATCTGAGTACCCGTGAAGGTGTTTGTATTCATACTGTCTGATCCAGAGTTGCTGTAAAAGCAGCTGCTTGCAGTCCTGTCCGTTATAAACCACTGACCTGAAGTCTGTTTGCTCCTCCAGGCATCCTGATCACTACCATTGCCTCCAAAGGAGAGCTCCAAACATGGCCTGAGCTGCTGCCTCAGCTCTGTAACCTGCTCAACTCAGAGGACTACAACACTTGCGAGGTCTGCACTCATTATTATTATTGTTATTATTATAAAGGCAGGGTTGTAGGTTTTTTTTTTTTTTAGAGAGCTACACAGAGAGATATCTCAAGTATCTGCACTATTTAATGTGTATCTGTACTGAGGTCAGCAGACATGAAGTGCAGATAAAGATTTTATTTGTCCCTCCGGCAGAGTGGAAATCAGGTTAGTTATGATAAACACGCTGCCTCCTGGAACAGCACTGCTAAACATTGTAGCCCTCCAGACAAACTAGCTACATAATATTCAAACTAATATTTAAAGTCTCACCTCCACTTCTTGCAGAAGAGTAAGCAAAATCCTACCAACCATTTCCTCTTCCAGACTTGTTTAACCTTCTGGTTCTGCGCTCTGCTTCCTGATTGCTCCCTGTGGCATGATAATGTTTATCCTGTATTGCAGGGGTGTCCAACTCATCTTAGTTCAGGTTCACATTCAGCCCAGTTTGATCTCCAGTGATCCAGACCAGTAAAATCAGAGCATAATAACCTATAAATAACCACAACTCCACATTTTCCTTTGTTTTAGTGCAAAAAAAATGCATTCTTAAAATGTTCATGTTTAAGGAATTATCTTTTTACAAAACATTATTAACAACCTGAATTTTTCAAAGAAAAATAAGTTTAATTTCAACAACATTCAGCCTCAGTTTATCATTTACACATTACAACTTCCAGATCAGAGTGTCTACAAAGGAACACAACATTTAGTCACAGCTATCTGGAACTGAATGATACAGTATTTTACTTTGTTTAACGACAAAAGTAAGACAAAAAATGACAAAACGAGACAAAATTTTATAAAAAACGACATACAAATGACACAAACGAGGCAAAAAAATGACACAAGCAAGAAACAAAATGACAAAAAAATAGACAAACAACAGAAGCGAGACAAAAAAAACACAAAATGACAAAAACAATATGCAAAACAGCGAATAAAGCAAAACACAAAATGACACAAGTAGACAAAAAGGAAACACGAAACGACAAAAACATGAAACAAACGTAAAAGTCAGACGAAAAAACAAAAACAAGAAAAAATATTACAAAAATGAGACACAAAATGACGAAAGAGCAATCTAGTATTTTACTTTAGGATCAAACAACTTGTCATGGTCTAGAAATTTCTTCTGTGAAATTTTTACACTCTGAGGGCCAGATTGGACCCGCTGGAGGGCCGGTTTTGGCCCGCGGGCCACATGTTTGACACCCCTGCTTTAGTGCAGTGCGCCCTTATTTTGAAATGCTGTAGTGTGTGCTTGACTGAGGTTAGAGAGAATAATATGTGAATGTTGTTGTTTATGTGCATGATGCAGCCTGATTTTTAAAACTCCAGTAGTGTGAGCATGAGAGGTCTGATCAGGTAGAATACTGAAACACTGCACAGCCTTTTATAACAAACCGACAGAAATCGTAATAACAATTTATACATTTAAAACAACACTGGGAAGGAAGGAAGTGTAACTATGAACATTAATTATTGCTTTTTCCCAATTAGATGCTCTCATTAGCCAACATACATGAGACCTGGATCTGACACACCTGAATGTGACATGGATGTGATTAGTTTAATGTAGAACCAATGAAATAATCTCCATTATTCCTTCTGATAATGAAACTGAAATTTAAAATGTTAGTTGTGCTTGATTTTCAACAGAGAAAACTTCTGGACGTGACAAAACCATTTCTCTGTAAAAATAATCACTTTAAACTCAGCGTCTGTGCAGTTCATTCAGTGAGATATTGCTCCACTTTGATTTTCTGATGCAGTGTCGTTCTCTCCTCTGTGTCCTTGTATGTTTGCGTTTATTTGACAGCCTCTCTGTGTATGTCCGTGTCTCAGGGCTCGTTTGGCGCACTGCAGAAGATCTGCGAGGACTCGTCGGAGCTGCTGGACAGCGACGCTCTGAATAGACCCCTCAACATTATGATACCTAAGTTCCTTCAGTTCTTCAAGCATTGCAGCCCCAAGATTAGGTACAGGAGGAGCAGGAGGCACTGATGGTTGTGTGTGGGGATGTAGCATGCTAACATCTGATTGGCAATGAAAGTGTCTGATCCAGAACGTCATTTTAACCTCTCACACTGACACATGGCTTAGTTAGAATGTCACAGTAATTGATAATTGGATTCAGTGTCTACTGGGCAAAGTTAACTAGAAAAGCACTTGGAGCGCAGTCCTCCTCCAAGGCTGCTCATTCCCCATAGGGCATTGTCAGAAATGCAGCATTTGTTTATTAGTTATTGATAATCAGAAATCACAGCATCATAGAATGTGTCCATTTAATATAGATGTACCCACAAACAAAATGACCTTGTGCTGAGCACAGGTGTGTGTTCTGCATCTGTACGTTATATACGGATACTGAATCATGTGATCTAAATATGTAGCGGGAACTGATGGAACTCAGAAACACCCCCACAATTTAATCAGTTGTTCCTTGTATCATATCCAACTGATAAGTCCAGATAAGTCCTCAGTGGTGGATTTGTAGTAGGATCACAATCATGTGATCATTAGCAGGCAGCTGATGTAGTGTTCATGTGTTGTCATGGTTACAGTGACTGCGTGCTGCTATCTGGCAATGATACAGAAATCTTTAACAGATCTGTGGATGCAGACTATAAGCCGCATCATTGCCAAAATGTAATCACTTGGTCCTTGAGTCATTTCTGACCTTCTCTGATAATTTCATCCAAATCCGTTAGTCTGTTTTTGAGTAATGTTGCTGACAGACAGACAGACAGACAGACGCCGATCGTTTGCCGTGTTCCTTGGTGGAGTAATAATAGTTCCTGACATACACCCTGAACAAGTTGAATTTTCAGCTTGGAAAAATGCATTTTCTGCCCTGTAAAAGCGGAGGACCAGTAGTGTTGCAGCAGTTCGACAATACAGGAGGTCCTCCACATACGTCAGAGTTCCGTTCCTACAGATCAACAAAAGTCGATTTTGCCCGCAAGTCAGAACTCCAGTTAAAATGTAAACAAAGCCGTTCCGTGCATCACAATATCGGATCAAGTCTTCGGAAAAATCATGAATACCAAGGACTTTCACCTATGTAACAATCATTTTACAAGAAGATAACAGAATATGTTGCACAGTTTTTACAGCTTCAGTGTTTTATTCTGTCTAATTTCACGTCCCATGGAGACGGCTTTCCTTTTCTTCGAAGCATCAGAAGAGTCGTTAGCGAATGTAGCACAATCCAAGGTGGCGTACAACCAGAGAAAGTAACCAAAGCTGTCTTATAGCGCTGCGTGACGACGTATTCATCCACTCTGCTCACCAACTAGTTCCACGTAACCAGTTCTGATGAAAAGCCGTCCATCATAAACCAAGGACCCCCTGTAGTGATGAATCTTTACTTCTATGCTTTGCTTTTATTTCCATGACAGACCAGCACCATTTACATTTTCTGATATTTTACTTATTTTTTTATCACACACTAAATATTCCTAAATTTGTATTATTATTTTTATTGATTTATTTCTGACGTCTTTCAGTTTGATTTGGTCGCATGTTTTCGTAAAGCGAACTGCTGTACAGATGTTTCTAAACATGTGTTTTGCATTCTAATCGGTCTCATTCATCACTGCTCTGACTGCATCGATCCCTCTGTCAGGTCTCATGCTATCGCCTGCGTGAACCAGTTCATCATCGGCAGAGCTCAGGCCCTGATGGACAACATCGACACCTTCATAGAGGTGAGCCACGTCTTTGAACGCTGATCCGACTGTATCCCTGTGTTTGAACAGAACCTGCTTTATCCAGATGTGGAGTTAATTTCTCCCTCGTCTGGTTTCTTCTCTCCCCCATTAGAGCCTGTTTGCGCTGGCAGCAGATGAGGACTCTGAGGTTCGAAAGAATGTGTGCCGAGCCCTGGTGATGCTGCTGGAGGTCCGCATCGACCGCCTCATCCCCCACATGCACAGCATCATCCAGGTGAGCCACAATTACCCAGAAGGCCGTCTAGCATCTGGACATGATGACAAACCCAGCTCATTGATTCACAATGATACCTGAAGTTCCTATATTTTCTGATCCAGATGCTAGGTTATTTCACAGTCGTAGTATTATTTCCTCCTAATCTCGTCGTCGGTTCACACATCTCATTCCCACCTTTATTTCCTGCAGTACATGCTGCAGCGGACCCAGGATCCTGATGAGAACGTGGCTCTGGAGGCCTGTGAGTTCTGGCTGACTCTAGCAGAGCAGCCCATCTGTAAAGAGATGCTGTCTGGACACCTGGTGCAGTGAGTAGCTCTTTACTTTTAGCTAATGCGATACGTTTGCATTATCTGTAACACTAAAAGCCGAATTGTACTAAACATCCTGCTTCTTTAATGCATTTTAACACATTATAATCACCTTTTCAGCTTCTATATAAGTATTGTTTACCGTTTTTACCAATGAAGTCTTGTTTTTTCTCTTCTTCACATAGACTGATCCCTATATTAGTAAATGGGATGAAGTACTCTGAGATAGACATCATACTACTGAAGGTGAGCACAATCTCTGTTCTTTTACTGCTTTACTTTTAGTGTGAGTCAGAATATGACCATGCAGAACTCGTTTCGGGACTGATCGGTATCTGCACAAACCTGACTCTGATCCTTTTACGTCCGCTGTGCCACAGGATCTACACTAATGTTCAAAATTTCAGGGTCACCCAAACAATTCCATGTTTTCCACAAAAACTCCCACTTTTATCCATGTGCTAACATAACTGCAGGGTTTTCTAATGATCAATGAGCCTTTCAACACCATTAGCTAACACAATGTAGCATTAGAACACAGGAGTGATGGTTGCTGGAAATGTTCCTCTGTACCCCTATGGAGATATTCCATTAAAAACCAGCTGTTTCCAGCTACAATAGTCATTTACCACATTAACGATGTCTACACTGGATTTATCATTCATTTAATGTTATCTGCATTGAAAAATAAAATTCTTTCCAAAATAAGGACATTTCAAGGTGACCCCCAAACTTTTGAACCGTGGTGTAATTCTGGATAGTTTTCCTAATAAATGCCAGATTCTGTCATTGAGCTTTCTAGATGTGTGTCCTGTGCAGTTATTACCGTTTTTCAACTCTTTCACTGTCATATGAGACTCAAACTGGAGGTTTGTCTGACAGCAGAAGGGGAAAGACGTGCAGGTGGTTCAGCTCACGTATTTGTGTTTGCAGGGTGATGTGGAGGAGGACGAGGCGGTACCAGACAGCGATCAGGACATCAAGCCCCGTTTCCACAAGTCACGCACCGTCACCTTACAGCACGAAGGAGGCGAAGGAGAGGAGGGCGAGGACATCGAAGAGGACGACGACGACGATGACGACGACACGCTGTCTGACTGGAACCTGCGTACGTGACGGGAGAATCTTATTTTCTGTCAGAGGCTATTGGTCTGAATCTTTGTGCTGATTTCCCTTTAAACACCCAGAATGTAGCAGGACTTGGAATGGAAACCTTTTGTTTTCAGAAGGCTGCAGTTAGTTTTAGGAGTCTCAGATTGGGTGTTCAAGAGTGATTGTAAGTGGGCTTTTCTTTCTGATGCAGGAAAATGTTCGGCGGCGGCCCTGGATGTCCTCGCCAACGTGTTCCGCGATGATTTGCTCCCCCACCTCCTGCCGCTCCTGAAGGGCCTGCTCTTCCACCCAGACTGGGTCATCAAGGAGTCCGGCATCCTGGTGCTGGGGGCCATCGCTGAGGGTAAGACTGTAGGAACTTTCACAAACTGCAGATTTGTAGCTGAATCTAAACTTTGTTGTAAATGTCGAGCTTGTTTAGTTCCTCATTTAGAAGCACAGACTGACTGAACTCATAAAATCTGTGTCTCCACTTGAACAAATGTTTCCACTTGTGGGATAAACTGAGTGGGTTGAGGCTGGACCGGAGCGAGAGGCAATAATGAGTCATTTGAAGTGAACACTACGCAGTTGACTGACCTACTTAAAAGCTAATCATGGCCAAATTGGGTTAAAGTTGGCAGATATTGGTTTTTGTAAAGCCTGTTCATATGACATACATTTGTCTTCTTTAAGGGGTCAAGTGTTCAGAAATGTAAGAAATTTAAAGCATCCAGCAGCACCACTCACTGCTGATTCCTGTTTTTTAAGTTCATCAGGGCTGCGTATGCTCAGTACTTTCAGGTTTTCTCAGTCGGAATGAGGAAATATTCAGAATACACTGTATTGTGCTGTAGGAGAAGTTAATTTATGTAGCATCTTTTAAGAGGAGGCATAAAGTACTTCACAGTAGTTATTTAAGTCGAACGGAATTAAAACAGCGATGCAAGTCTTTCCATGTGTGCAATGAGCTCAACAGTCTAGGAGCCGTGAATCCTGATCAAGAGAACAAAAGCAAAGTGAGGTTCTGAGCTGCAGCACCTCTAACGCTGGCCAGAACCCGACCATGCAGACTCTAAATGTAAAATAAAATGCCTCATTTGATGCACATCCATGTGAAACTCCATGTCACACTTGCATGAAGATGTGTTCTGCTTTGTTGAATATGTCTGCATATTTTAAGTTGCCACATGACGAGGTTTTGCTCTAAATGAGGGATGCCAAACATGCGGCCCGCAGGCCAAAACCGGCCCTCCAGAGGGTCCAATCCAGTCCTCAAAGAGGAAAAGTTCCAGAGAAGACATTAACTGCAGATTGTAAATTAGTAAAACTATAAATTTAAAATAATTTCTAGACCATGACAAGTTGTTTTGATCATAAAGTAAAATACTAGATTGTTCATTGTTCTTTTGTTGTTTTGTCTCATTTTTGTCATATTTTGTCTTGTTTTTGTTGTTTTTTTGTCTAACTTATCCAGTCTCACATTTTTGTCTCGCTTGTGGGTTTTTTGTCTATTTTTCTGTGGTTTTGTTCCTTTTTTCAATTTTTTTGTCTCGCTTGTGTCGTTTGTCCATGTTTTTGTCGCTTTGTAATTTTTTTGTCTAATTTTTTGTGCCGTCGGTCTCATTTTTTTGACGTTTTGTGTCTCATTTTTATAATATTTTGTCTTGTTTTTTATCTTTTTTCCTGATTTTTGTCATTTTGATCAAAAAGTAAAATACTGTATCATTCAGTTCCAGATACCTTTGAGACTTTGTAGATAAACTGTGATCTGGAAGTTGTAATGTGTAAATGATAAACTGAGGCTGAATGTTGTTGAAATTGAATTTATTTTTTTAAGAAATTTCAGGTTGTTCATGATGTTTTGTATAAAAAGATAATTCATTAAATGTCAACATTTTCAGATTGTGCTTTTTGCACTAAAACAAAGGAAACATGAGGAGTTGTGGTTATTTATAAATTATTATGCAGTGATTTTTACTGGTCCGGATCACTGGAGATCAAACTGGGCTGAATGTGGACTTGAACTAAGATGAGTTTGACACCTCTGATCTAAGTCATAAGCTGTAGAAGGAAAAAGCTGATAGTCCGTTAAACTTCAGCAGTTAATATTCTCCTTTGTCCGTACGTCAGGCTGCATGCAGGGGATGGTTCCCTACCTGCCGGAGCTCATCCCTCACCTCATCCAGTGTCTGTGTGATAAGAAGGCCCTGGTTCGCTCCATCGCCTGCTGGACCTTGAGCCGCTATGCACACTGGGTGGTCTCCCAGCCCCCCGACTCCTACCTCAAACCCCTCATGACGGAGCTCCTGAAGCGCATCCTGGACAGCAACAAGAGGGTGCAGGAGGCGGCCTGCAGGTGAGCAGCTTCACACTCATCCTCTCCTGTTTATGTGGACATGATGACAACCCCAGCTCATTGATTTACAATGATACACTTTGTTCCCATATTGTTCTCTGATCCACATCCTGCATGGAGTATTCTGTACACTCCAAGTACTATTTGTGTATTAAATGTCAATGATCTGTGCTTGCTCAGTGCGTTTGCCACCCTGGAGGAGGAAGCGTGCACAGAGCTGGTGCCCTACCTGAGCTTCATCCTGGACACGCTGGTCTTTGCCTTTGGGAAGTACCAGCATAAGAACCTGCTCATCCTGTATGATGCCATAGGAACTCTGGCAGATTCAGTGGGCCACCACCTCAATCAGCCGGTGAGTGTGTTTGAAGTTTTTTTTGGCTACATTCAAGGTCATACACAGCGAGAGTTTATTATTTTATTGGTCTCAGGTTTGAAAACTTGCATTTTGTCCATAGTGAAGCTGCAAAGGAAGGAAATAAATACACCGATGTGCAGACTTACTACGGATTGAATAAAATGGTAATTGATACTCGGAGGCACTCGGTGTAGGGCTGAAACGGTTCGTCCAGTAATTCAATTACTAATTTTGCCTCAGGGCTTCATTTAATCCACTATATAATAGTAAATATGCATGATTCTTAATTGTGTTCTATCAGCTGCAGTACCAGCAGTTTTAGCAGACCAAACATAAAAACATTATGTGATTTCTACATTGCCACCTTAATACATGTGGGCTTCTTATGGCCTTAGTTTTAGTAGAATACCCCTGTACTATACTATATATGTACAGTACACTGCAGATGTCCGTCTGTTTTGCCCGGATGTTTATTTCTGTTGCTCAGTTCTGCTTTTGATGCTGTAACACGCATGGCAGTCCCCAGATAAAATACTGAATTATTAAACTAATCGATAGCTGCAGCCAGGAGATGCTTAGCTTAGCTTATATAATCATACATGTTGGGAACAGGTGGAAACAGCTAGCCTGGTTCTGTCCACAGGGAGCTAAATCTGCCTCTTTTAAGTCTCACTGATTGACACTATTAATGTTTCTGTTTCCTGTCTTTTCTAGTCATAGAAACATTCTGCTTGCCTTCTCTGAAAACTAGTTCCGGTATCTGGACATGATGAAACTCCCAGCTCATTGACACAAAATGATACGTTTTGTTCCCATAATGTTTTCTGATCCAGATATTGTGTAACTCGTGTTTCACCAGACTGTAGGTGGCACCGCTGAGCGTTTGCCATCTTGTGTTCAGACAGATCTACATGTCCGAGCAGATCGCTCTGACCCTGCCTTAATTCGGATCTTTGGCTTTTGGCAGAACATGTTCTGTTGTTCCTTCCAGGCAGAATGTTTCTGTGATTTGTTGATGTGTGCAGACGTTACATGCAGTTAGGATTTTGATCGACTTTGCCTGGTTGTGAAAGTATCTCGCAGTTTGCGGTTCCTCTGAGCACCTCTGCCTTTTAATAACACATTACATATAGTTTGCTTCGCCCTCACAAGAATTTGACATTGTTTCGCCTGTAATACTCAAATCATGTCTTCTGTTGAAAAGTTTAAAATGTAAGCTAGAGCTGCAACGATTTATTGATTTGTTGCCAACTAATAAATTAATCAACAACTATTCTAATGCACGATTAATCGAGGAAAAAAGTAAAAACTCTTTGATTCTGGCTTTATAAATGTCCGGTTTATTTATTCTTATGGCAAAAGAAAATGTTTCAGGATGTCGTCTTGTGCTTTAGAAAACACTGATGAACATTTTTGGCTTTTTATTGACCAAAAAACGAATTAATCCGATAAGAATAATGGTTGTTGGCAGCTGTAGTGTAAACTGTGAGCTCTTACCAGTTTGTATTGTTTTGCAGGAGTACATTCAGAAGTTGATGCCCCCTCTTATTGCCAAGTGGAATGAGCTGAAGGACGAAGACAAGGATCTTTTCCCGCTACTTGAGGTGAGTGTTTTTTAATTGGATTATTATGGACCAGTTAAGCAGAAAGGTCTCTTTTACATCTACGACCGTGTGGAGTGTCCCGACACAAACACTCATGTTGGGTTGAGGTGTTTTTTCTGGATTCTTTGATACTAAAATGACACAAGTAATTAATTTGTCTCTCCTCACAAAACCGTTGACAGAAATTTCAGTTTTCAGTTGCTTTCATGTTGTTTTTAAGGGTATATGCTCCAGAAACCAAACTGTGCCGTCCTTGAATGTCTTTCAGTGTCTGTCGTCGGTAGCCACCGCCCTGCAGAGCGGCTTCCTGCCTTACTGCGAACCGGTCTATCAGCGCTGCGTCACGCTAGTCCAGAAGACGCTAGCTCAGGCCATGGTGAGAATCCAAATAAATACGGTGCATATTTAGTGATGTTTTGTGAAGCGGTATAGAAGAGACGCTGACCTGTTGTGTCCGTTCAGATGTACAACCAGCATCCAGACCAGTATGAGGCTCCTGATAAGGACTTCATGATCGTGGCTCTGGATCTGCTGAGCGGCCTGGCTGAGGGTCTGGGGGGCCACGTGGAGCAGCTGGTGGCTCGATCTAACATCATGACCCTGCTGTTCCAGTGCATGCAGGTGTGTTTTTGTGGTTTTGCAGTTCTATAGCTTTCTCTGAACTGTGGTATATGAACTACATGAGTGTAACGCTGAGGTGTCCGGTTCTGTCACAGGACACGATGCCTGAGGTGAGGCAAAGCTCCTTTGCTCTGCTGGGTGATCTAACGAAGGCCTGTTTCCTCCACGTGAAGCCCTGCATCGGTGCGTATTCTTTATCAGAGCAACTCTGCCACATGTCACTGTCTTCTACTTTTTAGTTGTCAGGGAACAACCAGTGTTGGCTGATTGTGATATCTGTTACGGCCAAATATGGTCTGATGTCTTTATTGACATGCGATTTTTGCAGATAGGAAGTTGTAAAGCCGGGGTCGCTAACTGGTGGACTGCAGTCCAGGTCCAGACCTGTAATCAGTAAACTGTAACGGGATTTCAAATTTGACGGGTCGCTTTTGTTTTACTAGCGCAGCATTTCCAGTGTTTATGGCATTGGTTATCAGCTCAGGAAACACACAGACCAATTATGTACGAGTTCAGCCGTCTCATGTGACTCTACTCATCTAATGAAGTCTCTGCATTGTAGCCGCTAAACATCACAGCTCTGCCATCAGAAAACAGTTGAGTTGTGGGACAGACGAGACGAGGACAGACATAAAAGGAAATAAATAAAATGACACTGAGAGGAAGAAGTTTTCTCAGCTATGAACGTAATCAAAACTAAATATGGTTCCAGACTCACCAATGAACTCCAAATGTGTTTGAGAACGACCCTGACACCGTTCAGGCCACGATTAAAAATACTGGCAGATTAAAAATACTGGCAGGAGAAGCTGCAGCTCAGTTCTCCCATTCAGCAGCAGGGATATAAGGGGAGGGATAGAAGACAGGAAAAAAATGTAAAAGTGTTCAACTGTTTACATTTTTTGAGATTGAGGTATTGTTAAAGATGTATATGAGTTGGTTCAGGTTGTTTAGTCTTTATGTTTTTCAGGTTCTGCACTTTATTTTCAAAGTTATTAATGAGTGTTGTCAAAATGTTTTTGAACCTTACTGAATTTATTTGATTGGACGGTCAGTTATTGATTACATGCAGACACTAATAAAACTACAAGGTTACATTAACATACAGTATGTCACTAATTCAGGTTAGACATTATGATGTTCCGGACATTTGCTTTAATACATTTTCTCAGACTGGACCTCTTTGTATTCAAGTTGAATACTCCTGTTGTAAACAGCCACATGTCTGTAAATAACTGGATATCACTGCTTGTGTTGTAACCGGTGTGTCCACATCTCCCTTCCAGCCGAGTTCATGCCGATCCTCGGGCTCAACCTGAACCCAGAGTTTATCTCGGTGTGTAACAACGCCACCTGGGCCATTGGAGAGATCTCCATGCAAATGGGTAAGAAAGCAGGACTGACTGGAGATGCCTTTTCTGTTCGGTTTCCTGTTTTTTTTTGTTTTTTTTTTAAATGCTTGCTGGTATCTGGACATGATGAAACTCCCAGCTCATTGACACAGAATGATACGTTTTGTTCCCATAATGTTTTCTGATCCAGATATTGCGTTGCATCAGACTCTGAGCGTTTGTCATCTTAAACCTGCAGGTTAACGTGTGCAGTCAGACAGATCAGACCACACTGACTTTATCGTTAACTCTGGTTTTGGCTTTTGGCAGAACATCTTCTATTGTTCCCTCCAGGCAGATTGATTTTTTGTGGACGTGTGCAGTCGTTACACACAGTCAGGACTTTGGTCGACTTTGCCTGATTGTGGAAGTGGCTCTTGCAGTTTGCTGTTCCTCTTAACACCTCTGCCATGAAATGAGGCGGCAGTAAAACCAGCCTGTGTGTTGCTGTGCGAGCATGTCTTCGTGTGAGTGCATGCCCAGCAGGCCGTTATTCCGGTCAGCCCAGTGACGCTCTGTGTGATGTCCTTACAGGCACAGGTGTCAAGCAGCAGACAGGCAGCTGTCCAGGTGAGCGTAGAGACGTCAGCAATCAGGGAACCGATATTATCCACATCACTTTGTCTCGTTAGCAATCCCAGCATCCGTCTGTGATTTTCGAATCTTTTGATATTTATTCTGACCAGTTTACTAGTCTCATGTTGCTGTTGGAAAAAGTGAATATAAGTAGTTCAATTTCCACAGAAGATGTTTGTTCTGAGCCCTTAAACTGCTGTCTGTAGTCATGACATTGTCAAGTGAAAGATGTAGAGCTGGGAAACCGTCCACCAATCCTTCAGTGGGTCCGTTTTTATAGAGAATTCATCAACGACACCAACTAAATATAAAGGATCTGCTAAAAATCTGTTTCATCTACTTGTATTTTATGCGTTTGTGAAAATATTTGAGCATGTTGGTAAGAAGTTAATCTAAGTTTTGGTTTAAAAGTGTGTTAAAGTTTGCGGCATAAAATATCTATGTACATGTCATCAACATATCTTCATATCACATCTTAGCGGTAGAATCGTCACCTAAGTTTTTAATCATTTAGAGCTTGATCTCTGTATGGCTACTGGCTGCACAATTTAAGAGTAAATGTATAACTCAAATACTTCATTTTTTTTGGACACAACTTTGAATAAACTCAAACTGTTGCATTCAAAAACATAATTTATCACCTCAGCAACACCTTGGAAAAAATGTTGAAATTTGTAATATCTCAATTAATAAACAATAAAATATGTATTAAATTGATTGAACAAACGGTTAATTTTATCTGTAAAGGGCCTAAACTCTGCTTGGATTTCTACTACAGACAATTCATCCCTTCATTAAGACACGATGATCATCCAGAGTTCAATCCCTTTTGATTATATTCCTGTATTTGTATATCTTTGGGCTCCTTATCTCTGTCAGGAGTTTAACATCGTGACATTTCTACACTAGAAGTCTCCTGTTATCCTCAGGTGTTCACTCTCTGCTGTTTGTGTGTTCAGGTGCAGAGATGCAGCCTTATGTGGGCATGGTGCTGCCACACCTGGTGGAGATCATCAACCGACCCAACACACCCAAGACCCTGCTGGAAAACACAGGTACGTTCAGTCACACAGGTTTAAAGCGTGGATTATGCTTTAATCAGCACCAGAGAACGCGAGTGACTTTTATACTCTGCTCCCAAGCTGCAGGGAGCAGCGTATCGTAAACACACGTCTTCCACAGTACTAAACTAGAAAATCCCTGAGCGCAGTCCTCCTCCAAGGCTGCTCATTCCCCCATATGGCATTGTCAGAAATGCAGCATTTGTTTATTAGTTATTATCAGAAATCACAGCAACATAGAATGTGTCCATTTAATATAGATGTACCCACAAACAAAATGATGTTGTGCTGAGCACAGGTGTGTGTTCTGCATGTGTACATTATTTACGGATACTGAATCACATGACCTAAATACGTAGCGGGCGGCGGGAATTAATGGGACTCAGAAACACCTCCACAATTTAATCAGTTGTTCCTTGTATCATTTCCAATGGATAAGTCCTGATAAGTCCTCAGAGGTGGATTTGTAGTAGGATCACAATCATGTGATCATCAGCAGGCAGCTGATGTAGTGTTCACTTGTTGTCATGGTTACAGTGATGCTATCTCACAATAATACAGAAATCTTTAACTAATCCGTGGATCCAAACTATAAGCTGCATCACTGCCAAAATCTAATCACTTGGTCCTGGAGTCATTTCTGACCTTTCCTGAACATTTCGTCCAAATCCGTTTGTTTTTGAGTAATGTTGCTAACAGACAGACAGACCAACGCCGATCGTCACATAACTCCACCGTGTTTCTTGGTGGAGTAACTAGAGTAGAAGAAATTTTCATCGTTTACATCACTTACAACGTGGCATTTTAAACCCAATACCCAATAGGTCTGATGGTCACGTTGGAGGTTGAAGGTGAACAGTTTTTCTTGTCTTCTGTGTCTGCAGCCATTACGATCGGCCGACTGGGCTTCGTCTGTCCCCAGGAAGTAGCACCACAGCTGCAGCATTTTATCAGACCATGGTGAGTCCCGTGTGTCAAAGTTATTTTATAGAATCACCAAATCAGTTCCTCAGTTTTTACTTTTTTTTTTGCTTCTTTTCAGGTGCACGTCGTTGAGGAATATCAGAGATAACGAGGAGAAGGACTCGGCTTTCCGGGGAATCTGCGTTATGATCGGCGTGAACCCTGCAGGAGTCGTTCAGGTGAGCACATGTTCAAGGTTTGCAGAAATAATCAAAGCTCTACCTCAGTGAGTGGTGAAGTAACAAACCTCTTCTATGCAGGACTTTATTTTCTTCTGTGACGCTGTGGCCTCCTGGGTGAACCCCAAAGATGACCTGAGAGACATGTTTTATAAGGTGAGTGCCTCAGTAGAAGGACTTCATCTTACTTTAGATGACCAGTTTAATTAGAATACTGACTCTCCACACTCTGTGATGATCACTCATCAGACATTCGAAATCTGATTACATGCTGCGGATGATTTTTGAGTCTGAGAAGTGTGGTAGAGTTTAGAGGTTTCGAGGAGGTAAACGTCTTAATCTAGGATAATTTGGGATTATTATTAGTCATGATGAGCTAAACCTGGGTGATAAAATACCAGCAACATGTCCGAGAAACAGCAATAAGAATATTATTGGATAGAATGTGTGGTAGTTTCGCTGCACATAATGAAAATCATTATCAAGGTTATTTTTATTTGTGTGTGTAAATGTGTGTTTAACATCGTTAACATAAAAACTACCTCGATAATTAGGCTAAATCAGAAATACTGAATTGAACCCTGTGGGGAAATTGCGTCCCAGCTGCTCCCATTCAAAGTCTTAGAAATTTAAAATATATACACCATTAGTGTAGGTCAACTTTAACTCATTTGGAGCAACTTTAACTAATATAGAGCAACTTTAAATGTGTTAAATTTAGAAATGGGCAGAAGTTAAGCAGGTTTGGAGAATGTTTACACTCCAGCAGCCAGTATTACCCATGATGTCAATGAATCCTGCGAATGTGAAACCTTCACTCTGTTTTCTTTCTTTCCCAGATCCTGCACGGCTTCAAGGATCAGGTCGGAGAGGAGAACTGGCAGCAGTTCTCTGAGCAGTTCCCTCCTCTGTTGAAGGAGCGCCTGTCGGCCTGCTACGGTGTCTAACCCGACGCCCTCCTCGGTCCACGCAGGACGCTGACCTGTTAGGTACGTCGTCCAACAGATCGGCCCGAGAGCCTGTTCTGGAAGTGATGAAACACCCAGCTCATTGAGAAACCGTGATACACTTTGTTCCCAAATGAATTTCCTGATCCAGAATCGCACTTTTCTCCAACAGTGTGCCGCTTTTTGAGACGTGTCGGCTCTAATTTGACCGCTAATATGATCTGATCTCTTGTTTTCCAGCTTGTGAAGGGGAGGGTACCAGGGGAACTCATTGCACTGCCCAGATCGTGGGGAGAAACTAGAGCTGGAGGGATGTGACTGGCCTCGAACCCTCCACTCTGCGGACGGCCTCCTTTCCCCCCGCGCCCTGTTTGTCTCTGTGAGGGAGGGTGGGAGGAGGGTGGTGGGTGTGGGAGGGTAAACTGGGGATATATACATATACCTCTCGGATTAAACGCCTCACTAAATCCAACACGCTCAAAAGTGACTTTCGCCAACAGCACCGCAGGGATCCTAGGTAGGCGAGGGGCAAAAAACGGGGGGCAGAGTTCGACCTCCCCCTCCTCGATTTGATTATTCGATAGATGACGGCTGGGAGGGGAGGGGGGTGGCAGATAGGTACATAAAAAGGAATTATCCGAACCAGCATAGGGTGCCACAGTCCCAAACACCACCTGTAGTCAGTAGAATGACTCACCTGTAGGCTTGTGCCAGAGGCTAAACATAAACTTTTACTCTGTAACTAAAGTGCACAAGATTTATTTGCACCTTTTACTGCATCATATACATGGGTCTTTTTTTTTCTTACGTACATTTAGCTGAATTTACTTTCCTTCCTCTTCCCTTGGTTGCTGAATTCCTCTCGAGTTTCTTTTCCCCCTCATCAGAGGCAAAACAAACAAACAAAAAAGATGCAGTACGTCTTTTCCTTTTCACACCACCGCAGTACCAGAACATTGCATGGCGTATGATCACCTCTTAGTGACGCATGTTTGAGTGAATGTTATTAATCGTCGTGGGTTTGGGGAGGCTGCCATAAATTTGAAACTGTCAGGTGCTCGGTTGTTTCATCCTCCCGTTCTTGCGTGTCGTCTAATCAGTGGTGTTTAATTGGAGGCAGATTAATTCAGGAATCAGCTCACGTGTGATTGTTTGGAGACACTGCAGCCAGAGTTCAAATACTGTAGACAGAATCACATTTGCTGCTGCTTCTCTTTTTTTGTTGAGTATTTACACAAACGGACGTAATGAGAGCGATAAGACATCACCAAGAATGAATTGGTTCTTATTGGTATAAATGCACTTTTTTTTCTTTTTGTAAGAAATTTAGAATTTCTAATGTTAAGACGTACAGTAATAATATACTGAACTTGAGCTCTAGGTTTTTTTGATAAATGATTTTAGGACTGTTAACGGCTTGCTAAAGTAAGCGTAATGATAATGTTAAGCAATGGTAAAAGTGACTCGGTAAGACTTGAGGCCTCTTAACGTAGTTTTATAATGTAGCTCCTGTAAAATGGACTGAATAGGATTTAAGAAGAGGGAGGCGTCTTCATGACAGTATTCTGCTGCACCCGTCGGTCCATATCTGTGTCTGAGGACGTCGTTTTCATCCAACATCGAGGCTTCTGCTCGTCATGAACATTGCATGCTTTCTGACAGGTCTTTGTTCCTTTTAGACATTTTTCTAACGGATCTCTTCGGGGGGATCCGCCTTATAAGAGCTTTGTCGATGGCACTGCACCTCGCTGCTGGACTAATAAGGTACTCCTCCAGCTTCTGATCAAACTAGTGATTGTTGTTGCCATATATACACCCGTCGATACTGTGTAGGAAATGCCTGGGAATACACCGAGTCCTAATAGTTCTCCCCTGACACCGGTTAGCGTACGAGAAGGAGCGGTGGTCTTTATTCAGCTTTATCTTTTAGTCTTTGTCCGTAGTGGACGGTTGTATCGGCTGTCTGCCTGTTGGTGTTTTACTATAAAGGTGTGTCCGCGAGTACTTCTTAGACATCATTTCGCACCGGCCCTGCTCTAGAGTTATGTTTGGGAGGATATCTGAGTCGTGCCTGTTGATGTGGCCGCTGAGTATCAACACTTTCCCGCTGGGTAACGGTTTGTCAGGATGCAAGCAGCTGTTAGGATGAACACTCACATCTCAGAAGCATTAATATCTGCTGGTATCTCTGCTTCATGTATTAGATGGATTAAGCTTTAAGAGGAGACACTACAGGTGAAAGAGGTTTAACTTCACCAGGTGGTTACTCACAGTAACACTTCATTTTTTTGTAAAGCACGTTTCTGGAGCAGAATGGGGCGTATGTTTAGATACTGACACTGGATACAATCAAAATTCTGGTTTCGTTTTGTTGAGGTAGTTCTTGCAAATCCACTTTTGTGGCATTTTTAAGGATGAGATGTTCCGTAAGACTGATTTATGAACAAACTCCTCAGTAGAAACCTTCAGAATATAGATGGGGAGGTTTGTTGTGATTTATAATTGACATCTGCAGATGCAAATGCACAAAATGTACTAAACTTCACACCTACATGTGTGTATTGGATGTTTTCTCTGAAATAATCTCCCCATGCATGGAGGAAAGAGGACATATTTTTGCCCGTAGTGTCTCTCTTTTTAAAAAAATCAACAAACTAACATGGATTTAGTTGGTTGCTGATGAGTTTTTGGATCTTTAGCTACTTTCATGAGCAACAACACTCCGGTGTGATCGCGTCTTGTTCAGGTTAGGCGGTGGGGAAGTGTTGAGACACGAGGCGGCCGCTCAGCGATCAGACTGATGTTTGATGCAGCGACTAGTGAAGCCTTCAATACGACGTTTAGAAGGATGGAGCTCTGTGCCACTGAAGTGGTCAAAAGGAGTCGAGGCTCCACCACTTCTCGCCACGTTGGGATAAATGAGCTGCATACGGAAGGAAATTTAAATGCAAAGGTGTCCGTTTTTTTGTTATTTTGTTTATTTTTTAATTTTTTTGTTTTAATGCTCATGTGACCGTTTTGTTTTTATTTATTTCGTTTTATATTTTATTTTTTGTGCTCTTGCGCACAAATTTTTTTTGGACTTTAAAAGTTTTTTTTCTTTCCTTTTTTATTCTTTTTATTTAAAGAACTATTTGTTTTCGTTGTTTTATAGCGGACCATCTGATTATGTCAGGTTTGACGTGGTTGGACTGAAGGCGAGTCGGTGCTTGGTGCAAACCGTAGGGAAGAATGTGGAAGACAAATTCATGACTTTGTTTCAATCTGATATCAAGGCTGGCAGTTGAATTTAATGTAGTACCTTTTTTTTTTTGCTGAACCGTGGTGCAGGTGGGATGTAATCTGATGTATCCCTTTTTATTTAATTTTTGTGAATAGGGGAAAATAAAAGTTTTTCTATTAAGCTTGGTGTCGGCTGAATGTTTTGTTTTCTGTGTGGTCGTCACTATGTTGGAAACCCGGCAATACTACTGTATATCATCCTATTTTTGTGAATAAAATACAGTAATATTTAATGGAACTTACATTTTGGGCCAATTAAAGCTTCTCTCTGACTGCATAGCTGAATAAATTTGTTTGAACCTCAAAGATATCAGTTTTAATTCTAATTATATGGCCTCAACATTATTTTCAGCTTGTCTTTTACAACCATGAGTACTTTTCTTTGAACATTTGGGAGTGGGGATGCTAATAAAGAGAGATATGACTGTTTAAAGGCATTATTCTGTAATACCGTCAAATAGTCATTGCTGAGATCACAGCTGCATGTTTTGACAGGGATAATTGGGTCAATATAGAATTGTGGGACTTTTTGTATCATAGTTGACATTTTTTGCTGTTTTCAGGCCTAAAATCAACATGGCTGCCTGTAGCCAAACACCACATGGCATTTTTACAGAAAGATTCTTCTAAATATTATATATACAATTGAGTGAAATATAAAGTTATTTCTAAAGATATTGTAGTAAACCTGCTGACATGCGATAAATCCACACTTGACTCACACACTACTTTATATTAAATAAGTCAGAAAGCCTTGGAGTCTGGCCAGTCTTGTCTTCAGGAGGAAATGACATCATGTGGAGCAGGTCACGTGATCTGGAATTAACACACTTGAGAAGTGTTTCTCTAATGAGTAATTTGGTTAAAAGCGATTTCTCGGACACATACAATTTGTTATTTTGTGTTATAGAATAACAAATGACTCAATGAGACACAAAATTATCATATGAAGACACAAAATGATGAGAGACACACAAAATAACCACAAAAAGTTGCAAAATGACCAGAGAACACCTAAAATCACAACAAAGCCGTCTGAAAATGACCAAAAAAAGAAGCAAAATTAGCACAAAACATCTAAAATCACCACAAACAGACTGAGAACGGCCACAAAAGAGTGCAAAATGACCCAGTGAGACAGATAATTATCATATAAAGACACAAAATGACGAGACACAAAATAACTACAAAAATGCACAGGGGTTAGGGTTACCACAAAAGGACCTAAAATGACCAAAAAAGAAAGATAATGAGCAGGTCATGTGATTTGGAATTGACACTGATCCTTGAGAGGTGTTTTTCTAATGGGCAACCTAGTTGAAAGTGATTTCTCGGACACTGATGCAATTTGTTATTTTCCATCTAAAATTTGATATATTGTCAGAAAATAAATATCTGTCATGATTATCTCAACTTGATAAAAAGAACACAATCAAATCTGCTTTTGAATAAGCTCATTTTATTATTGTTTTGCTAATTAGAAGGTGGTTGTTAATAAATTTGGATGGTTATTTAGTTGACATTTTAGTGATATCCAGTTATTTGTTATTAATAAGTGATTGTTTCCACAATAAATAATTATGGAATTTGTAAAGACATGATCATAATGAACATAAGAAACGTGTTTTTGTTGTTGTTGTTGTTTTTTAAAACTTTTTAGAAAAATGTATGCAAGATATATCCCATGGACTTCAAAAGTCCCTCAGTTGTATATTGACCCAGGAATATTTGACACATAGCATTCAGTTGTTTTCTGAGCTCATCATTCAGTGTTTGTGGGAAAATGAAGGTTTGAATTGCATTTAAGATGGAAAATGTGAGCCCAGGAATATTACTATTATTGTTATTATTAATACTAGTTATAAATATAATAATAAAATATAAATAATAGTAATTATTGTTAATAATGGTGATAAAAATAAAATAAAAAAATAAACTAACGGAATGATTTATGACGACATCTTTCGACACCGGAAGTACTATTTTGAATGTTTTCCTGTACTTTGCGCTGCTGATAGAAGACAAACAGCAGTTGGTTTTGCTGAATTACTTCAGTCTTATTTAGTTTTTATATAATAGTGGCCTCAGATCTCTTAGCTTGTCTCTGGCGACAGTTTTTAACCCGTGGCTAGCGTTGTGAAAGCTCGTTATTAGCATCTTAAAGCTAACGCTAACCTGCTGAAGTTCCCTCAGACATTTCCTGGTTTTTCTCTGAATGTATTTTTAACAGACAGAAGCTGAATTCACAGCTTATTCTGAGAAACCGAAATAAATGAAAGGCGTCATACTCGAGGCAAGTGGCTAAATCTTTCTTAAAGTAATGTACCTGTGAATCTGAACCGATGGAAGTGAAGCTAAGCTAAGAGCTAACATTTTGTCATTTTTAAAAATGAATTCAAACCTTCACTACACATTTAGAGGTTAGTGTGATGCTGGCTTTCAGTGCATGAGGTCTCGGTGTTGTGTTGGGAGGGGAAGAGGTGATGTCTGAGGTCAGGGTTGACCTGAATGAGCCGGAGACAGAAGCTGATGGAGACCAGACTGGATCTTCTCCTGACCAGAGCAGTGAAGCTTCCAGACTCAGCCTGCAGGGGTGAGAAGGTTTTCTGGACTTTTACCTTCAAACACCTGGCTGTTCATGTCACTGCACATCATGAGACACAAAAATATAAAAGCAGCGTACACATGGTGTTGTTTTCTGACTCAGAACAAGTTAAAAATCCCCTTTCTGCAGCTGCAATTGGAAAAAAGTTTAAATTCAGACATTTAACCACAAATTTGAAGCTATAGAGTTAATTGACACCCTCATCGGGGGTATAAATGATCATTGCTGCTATAATCCGCCATGTTAACGTCTATTGCTGCCTAAGTAGATGTTCATTAATGTGCATTGTCCCTACCAAATAAATAAATAAACATTGTGTGACCAGTACACAGACATTCCTACAAGCAGTTACTATACAACACCTTAAAATGTGACATGATTCTCAGATGACAAGTGAAAGATGAGAACAACTTTTTAGGGCTGTAGCTGGGACCCAACACCACCGTCCAGTTTAATTTAATAAAATCTTACATATGTTTTTGTAATAACTGAGCCTCATCGGTCTTCGTATTCCTTCCAGGCTGCTTCCTGCTTCCTCTGCAGATGTTAGTCCTTCGCCTTCTGCTGAGCCGAGCGGCTTGCTGTCGTTGCCGTGGGAGATCTTAACCCACATCGCCTCACACCTCCCAGCTCAGTGTGTCATCACTGTGCTGCCAAAGGTGAGTTACAGGTGTTTTCTGGGGCCATTTTTCCATAGAAAGCCTATAAAGATGTCACATCATCATCTAATCTTCTTGCCCACTTGTGTTGCCTTGCTAACTCGATTACTAAATCATAATTAGTGGATTTCTGTCTTTGACTGCACACAGGAATCAGTGGCTTTCTGGAATACACAAAGAAATATGAATAAATTTCTACATTTACACTACCGTTCAAAAGTTTAGGGTCAACTAATATAGAGCAACATTACCTCATTTAGAGCAACTTTAGTTCATGTACACTAGCATTCAAAAATTTGAGATCACTTAGAAATGTCCTTATTTTTGAAAGAGAAGCATTTTTTTTTTAAAATGAAGATAACATTAAATGAATGATAAATCCAGTGTAGACATTGATAATGTGGTAAATGACTATTGTAGCTGGAAACAGCTGATTTTTAATGGAATATCTCCATAGGGGTACAGAGGAACATTTCCAGCAACCATCACTCCTGTGTTCTAATGCTACATTGTGTTAGCTGATGGTGTTGAAAGGCTCATTGATGATTAGAAAACCCTGCAGTTATGTTAGCACATGGAGAAAAGTGGGAGTTTTACTGGAAAACATGGAATTGTCTGGATGACCCCAAACTTTGTGTTCTTGAAGTCCAGCAGAAATGTTGGTTGTGTTAACTTCTTCATACAACATTTGAAAAGACATTTTTAATCCTTATATTCTTCTTACTAGTAAGCAGTCCTTGCATTGGCTTCTTTTGTTGCTGCGTTTCATTTTGAGAATTTGATTTAAGATAAAACATTGGTCTCTCTTTAGGTCTGTCATGCTCTCAGTGATGTGGGTAATGACAGCACCGCCTGTCAGCTCCGGGCTCAGAGACTCATCGGACCAAGAGCCTCCTTCCCAGTGGGACCGAGGCAGGGCTTTGATTGGCCGACTGCTTGCCTGGAGTTAGAGCAGCTGATAACCTGCTGGACTCGAGAAGCAGATCGTGTAGCTAAACAGAAGCGAGAAGGTGAGGAGGAGCAGGAGGAAGCGAGACGGCAGCAGAGGGGAGGAAGAGATGATGGAGCAGTTGCAGGAGGACAGGAAGACGACGGAGAGGATGAGGTGGAAGGGGTGGGAGTTCCAGCGCAGGAGGTGGCTTATGGTGTTGATGAAGAGATGGAGATGGCAATAGAAGGTGAGGACGGGGAAATACAGCCAGTCCAAGGCGAGGACCAACTAGCAAGACTGAGAGAAGAGTTGGAAGACAGACTGGAGGATGATGCGGCAGCGCTAATGGAAGGAGAACAAAGGGACCCCAGGAGGGTTTTTCCGGCTGATGAGCTGCAAGAAGCAATTCTTAATCACCAGCAGGACCTGGCAGAACCCGGGAATCTGGGTAACGGAGGACAGATAGAGGTGATGCAGCGTCAGTCCCCCAGAAGCCCCAGCCCTCCCCCAGCGCTGGAGTGCATCACGCTACCTTCAGCCCACATCGCCCAGACCAACTCGGTCCTGTTCCTGGGAGGGGAGGGGAAGGTGTGCGCCACCGCGTCCAGAGACTGGAACGTGAAGCTGTGGGATCTGCAGGCAGGAACTAACGGAGCGCTGCTGTACACGCTGGGAGGGCAGGGGAACTTCAGCACCCATCGGGGCTGGGTCTGGTGCCTGGCGTCCCGGGGGCCCCTGCTGGCCTCGGGGGGCTTCGACAGCACCGTGAGGCTGTGGGACCTCCAGGCCGGCGGTGCAGAGAGAGGCCTGATCCGAGCTGGAGCTGCTGTCCTCTGCTTGTCCTGTCAGTCGGACGTGTTACTGGCTGGAACCTTCGACAAGAGGGTCAGCATGTACGACCCCAGAGGTGAGGGGACATGTAATTCTGTAAAGTTTAGCGGCTCAGAATGCATCACATGGAAGTTAAAGTTTTCTAAATGTTGCTCCATATTAGTTAAAGTTGCTGTAAAGGAGTTACAGTTGCTCTGTAGTAATTCAAGTTGTTCTATATTAAAGTTGCTCCATTTTAGTTAAAGTTACTCTAAAGGAGTTAAAGTTGCTCTATATTAGTTTAAGTTGCTCTGTATTGTTTGAAGTTGCTCTGCATTAGTTAAAGTTACTCAAAAATGAGCTAAAATTGCTCTATACTCATTGAAGTTGCTCTATATCAGCTAAGGTTGCTCTACATTAGTTAAAGTTGTTCTAAAATCAGTTAAAGTTGCTCTATAGTAGGTAAAGTTGCTCCATATTATTTAAAGTTGCTCTACATTAATTGAAGTTGCTCTATATTTGTTAAAGTTGCTCTAAATGAGTTAAAATTGACTTATTGAAATATATTGATTGACTGATTTGTTTTATTGTCCTGGTTATTAAATTTGAAAGATGAATAACTGGACCATTGAGGCTGATTCTGTTTACATTTCATCCACAGCTCCTGAGCCACTGATTAAAAGCCTCCGTCTCCATGGTAACGCTGTGATGTGCCTTGCAGCGGATGACAAATACATCATCTCTGGGAGTCAAGACTCCACCGTGGCCGTGTACGACCGCAGGGCAGGCAGAGGCTTGAAGAAACTCCGGGTAGATGCGGAAACAAACACAGTTCCTTTAGCAGTTAATGTCCAGATACAGAACGCTCACCTGTACCTGTTCGAACCAATCCTTGTCTTTGTAGCTGAGCTCCTACCTGATGTCCATGAGCTACAGCGGCAGTGAAATCTGGGGTGGAGACAGCAGCGGGATGCTCCACTCCTTCTCCATGCAGGCGGGAACCTTCAAGCCTCTGTCCCAGTTTGACGTGGGACACACGGCTCTGATCACCGGCATACAGAAGACCCCTGGAAGCCTCTACACCTGCTCATCCGATTGGACCATCAAGGTAGGCGGAGTCACTTCCAGCTCATTCGGCTGCAGCCGAATGTCACTCACCATTTCTGCTCTGTTCTGCAGGTTCACATTCCCTGTTCGCCTCCGAGGACGTTGTGCACCCTGCAGTACCAAGCTGCCGTTCACGGGGTTGGTGCTGCACTTTATGTCACTCGTATTTCATCAACAGTGAACTGCAGTTTTAAACATTTCCCCCATTTAGTTAAATTAGAGACAGTAACTGGCAAAATCATGTGGGGAAACATTAATTTACATGTAAAACCCTAAAACAACAGGCCAAAACTGTAAATAACGTTTGGTAATTTGTTCTTTTACAATATTTTACTGTAAAATTACTAATAAATAGTAAGTTTTTCTGTATTTTTGGTAGTAAAAGAGAAATTTACTAATATTTTCCACTGTAAAAAAAATAAAAATTAAAGATTCAAAAATAGTGAATTTATTTTTAGTGTTATTTTACAGACTTTCCCAGCTTTGTACAAATAATATGTTTTAAAATAAGGGAAAATAACTGTAAATCATTATTTTTGCAAATAGTAATTTGATCTTTTACAATATTTTGCTGTAAAATTACACAGTTTTTCTGTATTTTAATTATCAAAAAAGAAATTTACAAAGATATATAGAAGATTTAAAAATAATATAATAAAATAATAAAAAAGTAATATCAGTATTTTTGGGAATAATCATTTGTTCTTTTGCAATGTGTGACCATAAAAATGTGCTTTTCTGTATTTTAATTAGCAAAAAAAAAGTATTTTACAGATATTTGCAAATATATTTTTAATAAAATTAAAATGTATATTGAGGATTGAAAAATAAATGTTATTTTAGAAACTTTCCCTGTTTTGCTATGAAAAAAAAGACTAATAATATCCTTTAAAATCACATAAAAAAGTATTAATTTGTAAATAATATCCACATCAAATCTCTTTATTTTTACAAATGTTAAATTTTTATTTTGCAATATTTTGCATTAAAATTAAACATTATTTCTAAATTTTGATTAGCAAAAAATCTTATTATTTTACAGATATTTGCAAATATTTTAAAGACAGTTAATAGATTGATGATAAATCCTGTTCATTTAAAATACCAACAATATGTAGTAAAATCAGAGCAAAAGAAAATATTAATTTACAATACGTAAAATAAATCATTTTATAATGTGTGAGCATAAAAGTGCAGTTTTTCTGTATTTTACTGTATTTAAATCAGCTGAAAATGTCATTATGTGCCACATTATATCAATAATAAAGATGAAAAATCTATTTTTATTGACAGTATTCTAGCTTTAATTTGATTTGAGTCACAGAAATATCAGTGAATAGAAATTGTAAACCAAATAAAGTTGAAATCCATGCAAATTTGTAATCTTTTCATAACTTGTCAGCTGTTTCTGTTTTTTCTTTGCGTTCAAAAATATTTTAAACTGATTAATCTGTTCTTCTCTGTGTCGTCGTCGTCCTCCCTCATATTCCTCCTGTCAGCTGAGCGTGGAGGCTGGAGTCCTCGCCGTGGCCTCGGGTTGTGGAAGTGTGGAAATCTGGAGGCCCAGGAAATAAAAATGGGAAAAACCTGAAGACTACGTGACAACACCTGAAGCATCTCGACACCTGCTGACCTCACTGATTAAAATAAAAACCTGATTAAAGCTGCAGCAGCGTTGGTGGAATCCTGGCATCCAAACATGTCCACCAGGTGGCGCTGCGACTGAGAGAGTGTTTTGGCCTGTCTGTATGTATGTTTCTGGTGAAGACGGGACTGTGATCACACATATAAAGTTTGAGGCAGACTGGAGCATGCACGGGCCAGTTATGCATCACTTCCTGTTTCATGGTGGAACGTCAAAATTCTGCCGGCCGCCATTTTAACACTGTCAGACGTTTGTGGATCGTTTTGATAACTTTTGATCACCCATGCCTGGTGGACATCCTGGCCAAATTTAAGCTCTGTCGGGGGTTACTCTGTTAGAGTTTACAGCTTTAGAAAATGTCCAAAAATTACCCCAAACCGTCCAAAATATGACACATAATTCAAAATGGCCGACTTCCTGTTGGGTTTTGGGCATAGTTGTCCATGTCAGACCCTAAAAATGAACATCTCTGTTGTCCTGCAGGCTGGACGGCCACGTTGAGAGAGGCAGAAGAGGTAACATAAAGGGTTTGAACTGAAAATGTTGCTTCCAGTTGTTTAATTCAACGCTACTATTCAGTTTTCTTCTGTTGAAATTGTGACAGTGAGACATTTGTTTCCCAAACCCTCTGAAAGCTGTTTATTTATACACAACCATCACATCTACTCAACATCATCTCATTTGTATGTCTGAATATACCTCGTGTGCATTAGCTCTTACAATATTTATAGTGTGGATACCTCTGTAATCCTGACTCTATCAATCATTTACTTGACAGAAAAAACACTGAAAGACAGTTTCAATGCAAGATGCATTAAATGTAGTGAAACTCTAGTGTCTGGTGGACTATTGTCTGCGTTTGTAGACGGTTTCTGGCTTCAGTCTCAGACAGAAGTTGGTCTTTTCTGCTGAGACGTGTCAGAGCAGCACACAGGTCTTCTTGTCTTTGAAAGGGTTGGCCGAGGCAGCGATGCCGGTGAGCAGAGGGTCGCTTCGCCGATGCTCCTGACAGTACTGGACTAAATCTGCTGCTGTGAGCGAAATCTGCAGGGAAGAAAAGACCTTTCTAATGCAGGAGTCTGAATAGAAACAATCAGATTTTAGTCCTAGTATGCAGAATGTCTGTTTATTCCATGCATCTGGAGTTAAAATCTACACAAATGGAGCAATCGCAGTATAAAATGACATAATTACTGCAGAAATGTCTCCTTAGCAAGGTAAATGCAATATTATGTTTACTCATGTTTACTTCAAAACAGCTGCTTTAGTGTTTCCACTGATGTATTTAATGTCGTAGAAGGAAAATATTTTTAAAATGTTAGCCTTTAATTACAAAAATAGGACTTCAATCTCAAAATACTGACTTTCTTTCTCACAAATTTTGACTTGATTCTTGCAAAATTAAAAAATCTTGCAATTCTTGCCTGTTAAAAATAAAATTACACAGTTTTTCTGTATTTTAATCAGAAAAAAATATTATTTTACAGGTATTTGCAAATATCTTAAAGAAAATCTTGTATATTAAGGTTTCAAAAATCATTTAAAAAATCAATGTTATTTTGCAGTGGTTCCCTGTTTTGTTAAAAATACAAATAATATCTTATAAAATCACAGAAAAAAAGTATTAATTTATGAAAAGGTCCAAAACTGTAAATAATATTCACATCAAAAATCATTATTTTTTATAAATTGTCGTTTGTTCCTTTACAGTGTTTGACCATGAAAGTTCTCTGTTTTACTGCATTTTAATTATCAAAAAATTTAGTTATTTTACAGATATATTTAGATATTTTAAAGAAAGTTGTGTATATTAAGGTTTGAAAAATCCCCCCAAAATTTTATGTCTTGCAATTCCTCCTTGTTTTGTTAAAAATACAAATAATATTTTGTAAAATCACATTAAAAATTATTAATTTACTTTAGTGTTAAAAGAAACGCCCCAAACTAAAAATAATATTCACATCAAAAATCTTTTTTTAATAAATGCTAATTCTTTCTTTCACGTGTGATCATAAAATGTGTGTTTTATTGCATTTAATTACTAAAAAATTGCATTATTTTACAGATATTTACAAATATTTCAAAGAAAGTTATGTATAATTACTTTGAAAAATGGTTAAAACAAATTAATGTTATTTTACAGCGTTCCTGTTTTGTTAAAAGTACAGATAATATCACAGCAGAAATGATTATGAATAAGTCATTTACAAACTGCCGTTGTACATTTAGTTATTCTGCAGGTTGAGATCCTTCCATACCTTGAATCTCTCCATGTTCGCCTCCACCCGGAGCTGATCCACCAGTTTCTGAGCCTGAATGATGCTGTTGCTGCTGCTGCACATCTTCCCTGACATCGCCTCCAGCGTGAAAACGCACAACAGAAAGTCACCAGAAAGTCAACAGAGAGTCAACGTCCTGCAGTGAATTAAAGGAGAAGCAGTTAACCGGATCCACGGAGCAGAGATTCTGCACAGAGAAGCTCCCGACTTCCCATTCTGACCTCTTTTTATTCACTGCTGGGGTCGGTTCAAAGCCTCTGTGATAGAAAAGGTCAAACGGAAATGTCACCAACTTCACTCATCGCTTCACAGCCGCTCTGATGGAAAGATTCAGTCCTTCAGGTGAGCCGCAAACTCACAATTATCTCTTTGTTTTGTCTCCTTTTTATTAACATGCTTTGCAAAAGAAGAGATTTCCTGTTTTTCCTGCAAAAATAGAAAAGTTTGAGGTTATTATTTGGCTCAAAGTTTACAGAAATAAAAGTAAATACACTATTATGCTTACTCATATTTCCTTCAAAACAGTTGTTTTATTGTTTTAATTGATTTATTTAATGTTGTAGATGAAAATTATTTTTTAAAATTTGAGCTTTTAATTACAAAACTAAGACTTAAATCTCAAAATATTTACTTTTTTCTCACAAATTTTGACTTAATTCTCCAAATATTATAGTTTTTTCCAGAAAAATGTGCACTTATTTTTTTTCTGAAAAATGCAACTTAATTTTTACAATAGACTTTTGTTTCCTTAAAATTGTCTGAAATATACAGTTAATTTTTAAAAATAATTTTAAAAATTATTTATGTAAAAATATGATCATTATTCCATAAATCTAGGATTTTTTCCTTCACATGATTTATTTAATGTTGCAGAAGGAAATTATTTTAAAATTGAAGCCTTTAATTACAAAACTAGGACTTAAATCTCAAAATATCGAATTTTTTCTCACAAATTTTGACTTAATCTACCAAATATTGAACTTTTTTCCAAAAAAATGGGCAATTATTGTTTTCTTCTTTGAAATATAACTTAATTTTTACAATAAATTTTTTTCCTGAAAAATGTCTGAAATTTACAGTTTAATTTTTCTGATATTGTGATATTTATGTTAAAATATGATGATTATTCCCAAAAATGTGCACTAAAATAAAAACAGCACATGAAACTAAATATTTCCATTTAGGATTTCATACATATAAAGCATTCAAATAGCTTTTTTCCCCACACCTTAATACGGTGTGGGAGAAAATTATTAGGAATGACAGAATTAATGAAATAAAGAATAAAAAAACAATCTACTCATACATGAATGTTTGTCCTGAGAAATGTTATTTTGAGGGTTCAAATGAAGCTTCTGGCTCTAATGTTTAAGGAAAAATTAAATGAGATTTCACTGACGACCCGATTTTCATTTTTTTTGTGAGATTTCTGTGTTTTTTTCACATCTGGACTGCATTAGGCCAGGCCCAGACCAAAAACCATTCTTTATACTGAACACATCTAAACTAGATTCCTCCTGAGAGGCTGAAAACTCGTCAAAACACAGTTTCTGTTTTGTGAAAGTTTTATTCTGTTTGTGAAAATGAAACAAAAACTTGATTTTTGTTTTCTTTTCACATCTGGAGCTCATTGCACTCCCTCCAGATCAAAAGCTGCTATGCTCGGACAGGTTTATTGTGCACTGGACTGACCTGTACAGGCTAAAGATTCTTTTAAACACAGTTTCTGATTTCTAGAGTCTATTTGTGAAAATGAAACAAAAGGGAGATTTTTCTTTTCTTTTCACATCTGGACAGGGTTAGGGTTACATGACATCTGAAATTGCTATTTTTGGAGGAGGAAAATCTGCACCACATTATCCTGCAGAGGGCAAAGATTCTTTAAAACACAGTTTCTGATTTTTGAAAAAGCAAAAACGGACATTTCGCTACTTTTTCATGTGCTCAGACCAGGTCTAGATGTAAAATAATGATGCTTTGATGGGTCAAATCTCAACTGATTGAAGTAGAAAGGATTCATTACAATACGGTATGTGTGTTTTTATTCTGTCTATGGAAATAAAAAGAGGAGAGTTTTGGATTTTTTTTTTTAATCTCAATAGTATAGGACTAGATACAGATTTAAACCCACTTTGCTTCGATGGGTCAAACCTGAAGCTAGATTGTGGCAAAGAGGATAAAGAGTCTTTAATGCACAGTTATGGGTTTGTGAAACTGCAAAAAAAGTTAGATTTTACAACTTTTTTGGCATATAAACCACATTAGACCAAGTCCAAATCTAAAACCACAATATTTAGATTGATTAAAAGTGGCAGCTCGTTGGTTCTGAGAGCAAAACAGCCCCTTTACCAAAGCCCTAAAACCACAAGTTATAAGGCCATGTTGAAATAAAGTAATCTGCATTTTTGGAGCTGAGAACTGAAACACAAATGGTGGGGACGCTTTGAGGTATTTGCAATAAAGGAGAAAAAGACAAAACATGAGAAAATGCAACGACTTAACATACACACACACGTACACACACACGCACGCACACGCAGAGTGGATTTAAAATTCGCCTCCACATTTGTCCCTTCGCGGTTTCCGTAGAGGGAGTTTCCTGTCATTGCGACCCATGCGATATTTACAGGAGCACAGATCGTCAGTATCTGTGTTGTTGTTCGTCCTGGCAGCCGTTTACTTGTTAAACCCGTCCATCACCTAACATCTGCTCAGGAACAGGTTCGTTTTTAACTTTTTCTTTAAACGTTTAATTGCGTTTTAAAGGTAAAAACAGCTAACAGCTAGCTAGCCGGACTGCTAGCTAGCGTCAGACCACATGGATGTTTTCGTTCAGGTTTTGTTCTTTTACTGAGGTTCTAGCATCAATTAAGGACAATTTGTGATTTTTTTTAGAAACGTAAATCCCTCTAGGATGACATTTTTTCCCAGAGGGCATAATTTGATATCTACAGAATACGTTTTAGGTGGTAAAGTTGATGTTATATTTGTAAAAACACAGTTGTTGTGTTAGCAAGTTTAACTGTCTCATATGTCTAATATCAGATGGTTCTATCATAAAGTTTACTAAACAGCTAAATAATATGACCATTTTCTAAAATGTTTGATCTTTTATAATGTCTTGTTAGCACAAGTTAGGATTCTAAGACAAATATAATACAATAAAACAATCGTAAACCCATATTGTCCTGTGTGTTGGTAGATTATCATATAAAAATGGATTATTATTGATGCATTGAGGTTTTAAATGCATTTCTCTGCTGTAGTTGGTGGAGATGGAGCTACTTTACACTGGGTGGTTAAACAGTCATTATTTAGCAGGCTTTTATCAGAATCAGCTTTAATTTCAACAACATCCAGTGAATCTGGTTTCATCTGTTGGTGCCAAAAAGGAAAAGAGAATAATAAATGTTTTAGATTATTATGTGTAGTCGGACTCCTGAACTCAAAACAGTAACACAGTGTCCCTTTTAGTGGTTCAAATACTGCAATCTCCTGCCCATATTTGATTTTATTTACCTCCCACCCTGTATTTTATAAATCTAGTCTAATTCTTAATATAATCTTGTTTTACATGTACGTTTGATTTTATTATTATTGTTGTTATTTCATTTAGCCTGTTATCAATGCACCAGTAACTGCTGACAATAAAGCTATTCTATTCTATTCTATTCTATTCTATTCTGTTATTGTGAAATCTGAATGAAACCACAGTTGCTGTACGTTTTGCACCCTACACTAAACAAATGTATGAGAACAGTCTGTCCAACTGCCTGATAAACTGGATCTTCTCTGCAGTAGTTGGTTTCTAGTCTGTAATTATGTCAGTAATTATACTAAAAGCCTGCAGGAAGATTCATTCGTGTGAAAGCCTCCTGAGAGTCTTCTGGAGAGCCTGTCCTTCTGGATATGGTGGAAACATTAAGTCATTCTAGTCTTCTACTGTTTAATAATGGATAGATCGGATCTATTTTTTTGGTTCACACACCAAACACATTTCTCTGTAGCATGAAACAGCAACTTTATGTAAAATAGAGCAACTTTAACTCATTTTAGAGCAACTTTAACTAATGTGGAGCAACTTTAACAATCAGTATCAACTTTAATATAGAGCAGCCTTAATGTAGAGAAACTTTAACTATCAGTATCAACTTTAGCTGATATAGAGCAACTTTAACTAATGTAGAGCAACTTTAACTATTATAGAGCAACTTTAACTAATATAGAGCAACTTTAACTAATGTAGAGCAACTTTAACAAATACAGAGCAACTTTAGCTGATATAGAGCAACTTTAACTAACAGAGAGCAACTTTAACTCATGTAGAGCAACTTTAACTAATGTAGAGCAACTTTAACTAATATAGAGCAACTTTTACTAATATAGAGCAACTTTAACTATTATAGAGCAACTTTAACCAATGTAGAGCAACTTTAACTAATATAGAGCAACTTTTACTAATATAGAGCAACTTTTACTAATATAGAGCAACTTTAACTATTATAGAGCAACTTTAACTAATATAGAGCAACTTTAACTAATATAGAGCAACTTTAACTAATATAGAGCAACTTTTACTAATATAGAGCAACTTTAACTATTATAGAGCAACTTTAACTATTATAGAGCAACTTTAACTAATGTAGAGCAACTTTAACTATTATAGAGCAACTTTAACTAATGCAGAGCAACTTTAACTATTATAGAGCAACTTTAACTAATATAGAGCAACTTTAACTATTATAGAGCAACTTTAACTAATGTAGAGAAACTTTAACTAATATAGAGCAACTTTAACTAATGTAGAGCAACTTTAACTAATGTAGAGCAACTTTAACTATTATAGAGCAACTTTAACTAATGCAGAGCAACTTTAACTATTATAGAGCAACTTTAACTAATATAGAGCAACTTTAACTATTATAGAGCAACTTTAACTAATGTAGAGAAACTTTAACTAATACAGAGCAACTTTAACTAATGTAGAGCAACTTTAACTAATGTAGAGCAACTTTAACTAATATAGAGCAACTTTAACTAATGTAGAGCAACTTTAACTATTATAGAGCAACTTTAACTATTATAGAGCAACTTTAACCAATGTAGAGCAACTTTAACTAATGTAGAGCAACTTTAACTATTATAGAGCAACTTTAACTAATGTAGAGCAACTTTAACTATTATAGAGCAACTTTAACTAATAGAGAGCAACTTTAACTAATGTAGAGCAACTTTAACTATTATAGAGCAACTTTAACTAATGTAGAGCAACTTTAACTAATGTAGAGCAACTTTAACTAATACAGAGCAACTTTAACTAATATAGAGCAACTTTAACTAATATAGAGCAACTTTAACTATTATAGAGCAACTTTAACTAATGTAGAGCAACTTTAACTAATGTAGAGCAACTTTAACTAATACAGAGCAACTTTAACTAATATAGAGCAACTTTAACTATTATAGAGCAACTTTAACTAATGTAGAGCAACTTTAACCAATGTAGAGCAACTTTAACTAATATAGAGCAACTTTAACTAATATAGAGCAACTTTAACTAATGTAGAGCAACTTTAACTAATGTAGAGCAACTTTAACTAATGTAGAGCAACTTTAACTAACATAGAAAACTTTAACTAATTTAGAGCAACTTTAACTAATATAGAGCAACTTTAACTAATATAGAGCAACTTTAACTAATGCAGAGAAACTTTAATATAGAGGAACTTTAACATATAGCAACTTTAACTCATTTAAATCAAGTTTAACTCCTTTTAGAGCAACTTTGACTAATATAGAGCAACTTTTCCTCCTTTAGAGCAACTTTTATAGAGCAATTTTAACTAATGTCACTAATTAACTAAAACTTTCGATTGTATTGTTAGTCCATCAGGGCTCTACTAGGTGTCTCTAAATTGTTCCCTTTTATTTTGGCAGTGAAGATGGCAGACAAGGCTCCTTCTATTGCCATCGAGGCTGTCCTGAAGCCCAGCAGTGACCTTCCTGAGGACATGCCGAAGATCCGCGGCTATGACTTTAACCAGGGGGTGGATCTCCACGCCGTGCTGAAGTCCTACCTCCACACGGGCTTCCAGGCCAGCAGCTTAGGCCTGGCCATCCAGGAGATCAACAACATGGTGAGAGGAGCTGCTATCAAACACATAAAACATGCAGAATTTATCTTGTTTACCCCTAGTAGCCTTGCAGGTAGTTTTGTTTTTTCTTGCAACAGTAGAAGTGATTTCAGGATTAATAAATACAACAGCATAATAAAACCAGAACAAATGCAAAAAAACAAACAAAAAATGTCCAGAAAGAGATTAAAACTGATGCAAAACGAAACAAAACGACAGCAAAGATGCACAAAATTACTGAAAACAACTACTAAGAGCTACAAGAGAGCATCAAACCGAGACATACGCAACTACAAAGACACACAAAAGCGACACCAAACAATCACAGAAAGACAGAACCAAATACAGACACACATAAAACAGTAAAAAAGACACACAAAATGACCAGAGAGAGATTTAAACTAATGAAAAGAGATGTAAAATGAACACAAACAGTGATGAAGCAGGAGTTTTATTCAACAGTAGCTCATTTAATTTGATATCTGGAGCAGTATTTACCTTTTTAGAAGTTATAAATTCCACAAATGCCTGATCAGTTTCTTATTGTTTTCCTGCGAGGATTGCATTTGTTTTAGGTTGTGTGTAGTTAAAGAGACTTAAAGGGATTTTATGAATAGTCGTTACGCTTGATGGCGAGATAAACGATTGTCTACTGTGATTAGAAGGATTTATTTCTATGACAGTGTTTGTATATGGTTCAGTTTTTGTGTTGTTTTTGTTCTGTGAATGGGCCAATGGGAAAATGATGGACTCTCCAAATCATCAAGGTTCTGATATTTACTTTTTAAAAATTTAAATTAGATTTTTTTACATTCTTACTGAACAGAAGGATGAAATCCTTTCTTACGTCTCTAATTTTTACCCGTCGTTGGTCGTCACAGATAGAGAAGCGTCTGGAGCCAGTGGAGGCGGCTGAAGGAAAGGAATCCGATGAATCTCCTCCTAAATCCGGCTGCACCATCTTCCTGGGATACACCTCCAACCTCATCAGCTCCGGAGTCAGAGAGAGCATCCGCTACCTGGCCCAGCACAAAATGGTGCAAATTCAACATTAGTCATATTTCTACAATTCTACCAGAAAAGATCTAATCAGGAGAAAACAACCTGGATGAGATAAAACAAGTTTATTGTGATAACAGGGTGTGGTGTCTACAGGCAGTGCTGATGTTATAGAAAGGTTTTATTTATTAGAATTTTATTTGCAGTCTGTTAAGTGCAAAGGTGTTTAGTAAGGAGCTGGTTTTAAAGACTAAAAACTTTTCTTAAAGGATGAAAATGTGCCCAGTTTAACAGGATAACTGGTAGTTTATCTGCCACTTCGTGCTGCTTCCTGTCAGGTGGATGTGATCGTGACGACGGCTGGAGGCATCGAGGAGGATCTGATCAAGTGTCTCGCTCACACATATTTGGGAGAATTTAGTTTGTCTGGAAAGGAGCTCCGTCTGAGAGGCATCAACAGGTTCGTGACCGTATTACACTACTGTGTTTATATATTCTAGATGTGTGAATATCTGTGTATATTTTTTAAACTATTTTTAAAATTATTTATTTTTATTACTACTATTATAATTTAGTTTTGTTTTTTTCTCTTATTTCTATAGTTATTTTATTATTTATTTTTATGATTACTGTTATTTTTTTATATTTAATTTTTATTTTCTTCTTTCTTTAGTTATTTTATTATTTATTTTTATTACTACTATTATTATTTTATTTAATTTAAATTTTTATTTTCTTCTTTCTGTGGTTATTTATTTTATTGCTACAATTATTATTGATGATTTTTTATTATTTTTTTCTCTTTCTATAGTTATTTTAAATTTTACTATTATTATTGTTATTATTATTATTATTATTATGTTATTTTATTTTTACTCTTTGTTTCATAGTTATTTTATTATTTTTATTACAATTATTATTATTATGTTGGGTTTTTTGCTATTCTTTCTGTAATTATTTTATTATGTATTTTTATTACTGCTGTTGTTATTATTTTTCTCTTCTTCTTTCTATAGTTATTATTCTCTTTCTTTAATCTTAGGGTGGCACCAGCAGCTGAAACCAAATTCCTTGTGTCCTTCTGATACACCTTATCTGTCACATTCAGTCCTAATGTGAAAGCTGCTGGCTCTCTTTCTTGCTGGGAGTTAAATGAGAAGATCGATCTGCTGTCAGTGTGGATGTAGCTGCAGCTAGCGTAGCTTAGCTTAGCTTAGCTTAGCACAAAGGTCCTCACCAGACACAATGCAGGGTTTAGCAGGTAGATGTTCATATTAGAAATCCGAGCTTTTACATCGAACTTGTTTCTGTGTGTTTTCATGGTTGTAGAATCGGGAACCTGCTGGTGCCCAACGATAACTACTGTAAGTTTGAAGACTGGCTGATGCCCATCCTGGACCAGATGCTGCTGGAGCAGAACACAGAGGTGGTCTGAGCCCAAAGCTGGCCAGTTGGGATGTTCCAGATGTGACCTTTAGATTGCTGTTGACACCATGAGACTTTTTATTGTTTTATAAACTTTGAGATTTCCTCCCTCAGGGCACCCGTTGGACTCCTTCCAAAATGATCCATCGGCTCGGCAAGGAGATCAATAATCCGGACTCGGTCTACTACTGGACGTACAAGGTCAGTCCTGGATTGTAATCATAATGACTTCATATTTAGGTCACGTGATGCGGTATCCATACATAACGTAAACATGCAGAACACACGTCTGTGCTCAGCACAGGTCATTCTGTCTGTGGGTTCATCTACATTAAATGGACACATTCTATAGTGCTGTGATTTCTGATCATCAATAACTAATAAAGAAATGCTGCATTTCTGACATATGGGGGAATGAGCAGCCTTGGAGGAGGACTGCGCTCTCTGAGTGCTTTTCTAGGTATTGGATATATGTATGCTTTTTCTAACTCCATTCCTCGTGTCTACTGCGTGTTTTTCACTACAGATGAGTTGAATAATTGTGTCTCTGTTTCAGAATAACATCCCGGTGTTCAGTCCTGCTCTGACCGACGGCTCTCTGGGCGACATGATCTACTTCCACTCCTTTAAGAACCCCGGCTTGGTTCTGGACATCGCTGAAGGTGTGAAGAACAACATCACTGCTGCAGAACAAAGATCACCACAGCAGCTTCAGATTGCCACATCATGACTGTGTTTGTTTATTCCAGATATTCGCAGGATGAACAACCAGGCTGTTTTTGCCAAGAGGACGGGAATGATCATCCTGGGAGGAGGGCTGGTCAAACATCACATAGCTAATGCTAATCTAATGGTAAATATCCGCTGTGATCTTTAGCTTTCTCTTCTATATGACTCATGAATAAATTATCCACATGTCCATTTAGTTAACACCTGTTTTATGTACATGTGCTTTCCTTGAGTATTTTCCAGGCTACTACACATTTCAGAAGGAAATTATGTAAATTATGCTCTACTACATTTCATTTGACAGCTTTAATTAATAACTAGTTACTAGATTAATGTAGCATTCATAACATGATGAGCTCATAAACTAAGATGCTCAAATGATATAAAATATTAACATCTTGCAACTATAACAACAAAAGCTTCCCACAGTACAAGTTAATTTGGAAAATTAACACGTAGAATCACACTCAAATATGCAGTATTTCCTAATTATGAATATATTTACTTGATGATTTAACTACATTTGATTAATATTAATAACTTTTTTAAAGTGCAGTTCATACAAAGATGGTTACCCAAAGTACTTTTGTCATATTTTTCATTTCTTCTCAATAAAATGGAGCTTTTTCCTGTGAAACTGCAAAATCATGATGAGGTTTGGTGAAATATAGTTTGATCCAGCAAAACCAACCTCCTCATAAACCTAAAACAGCATGCAGAATCAGTTTCCTGTCCCAATCCTCTCCTCTGTCCTCGGTTTCCCTGCAGAGGAACGGAGCCGACTACGTGGTTTACGTGAACACCGGTCAGGAGTTCGACGGTTCGGACGCCGGAGCTCGACCCGATGAGGCCGTTTCCTGGGGAAAGATCCGGGCAGACGCCAAACCTGTGAAGGTACCCAGCTTTATTTCAGCAACTTAGAACGAAACCACGACCCGAACAACAAGACGTCCGTTTGGTGCCGTTATGTTCTCAGATAACATCTGATCATTTGTTCGATTTTTGAGATGCCTTCCTTTTGTTTGTGTCACTTTTCATTTCACCTGAACGGTTTTCAAACATGGAGTTTTGATAGGATTTGTCAGCATTAGTCAAACAGAATCATCTAAAACGGACCCATGACAACATCTAACATGATGTTTTATGAAATTTAAACATCCTTCATGTACAGTGTTAAGTACAAGTAAATGAACCGTTTAGATCTTTCTGTATATAATATGCATACAATAGGGTCAGATAAAACACAATCTGCACTAACAAAGACACATAAGTGTTGTCTGTACATAATACACAGAGGCAGAGAAATATGTCCTAAAAATACAAATAGAAGTAGAAAAATATGTCTTGAAAATATAATCATAAATAGAAAAATATGACCTAAAAATGTAACGTAGAAAAATATTATCTGAAAATATAAATATAAGGAGAAAAAAAGTCCTAAAATATAAATATAAGAGCAAAATGTTATCTAAAAATATAAATGTAAGTAGAAAAATATAAACATAAATAGAAAAATATGTCCTAAAAATATAAAAGAAGTAGAAAAATAAGTCTTAACAATATAAACATAAGTAGAAAAATATGTTCTTAAAATATAAATATAGAAATATAAATGAAAGTAGAAAAATACTGTAGAAAAACCTTTTCCTTTGTTTTTATTGAACTTGCGCTATTTTTCCTCATTTCCTTCATTTGACATCCTTCATTCCTGTTGAAATCAGCTTCAGGGGGATGAAATGTGTTTAAAAATGATTTTATATCACATCTGAGTTTTCCACAAAGCAAGGATCCTAAATAACCGTTTGCTGTGGACACGTGAAGCAAGAAAAAAAGGAAGTTTAAAGTATTTTTTCCCTGTAATCATGAGCTGTGTGGCCCGTTTTGTCCTCAAGGTGGCAGCGTCTGCACAGCGTTCCTGCTCTGCGTGTTGACTGTGGCTGGCTTTAGTTGAGTGTGACAGAGCAGTGATCTAATAATCTGTTCTCAGGTGTACGCCGACGCCTCCCTGGTCTTCCCTCTCATGGTGGCCGAGACTTTCGCTCTGCAGGCCCACAAGCTGACCGCCGGCAACAAAACACAATAACTGGCCTCAAACGCTCCGTCACAAACAAGCAGCTTTGTTCCTTCTCTGGGTAACTGGACGCAGGGGTCTGAATCCTTTAGCTGAGAATAGCAGCCGGTTGTGGGATGTAGTGAAACTGTGAGGGAACAATGGTGATGGGTTTCCTCTTTAACGCCTTCCATCCCAGTGTTTTCCTTTCTGCTCAGACGGCTGACAGCAGCATCAGCACCAAAGAGACCGTTTGGAGGTTTTAGCTGAGGACAGAGACGAGGCAGCCAAGAGTTTTACTTTATTTCACTTGAACACACAGCGTGTTGCTGTTTTCATTCGTTTTACCTCACTGCTTCTATGTCTTTATTATTAACCTGTTAGATCAGGGGTGTCAAACTCATCTTAGTTCAGGTCCACATTCAGCCCAGTTTGACCAGTAAAATCACAGAATAATAACCTAGAAATAACCACAACTCCAAATGTTTCCTTTGTTTTGGTGCACAAAAGTACATTCTGGAAATGTTCATGTTACAAAACATCATGAGCAACTGGAAATGTCTTCAGAAAAATAAATTCAATTTCAACAACATCATGCCTCAGTTTATCATCTACACACTACAACTTAAAGATCACAGTTTATCTACAAATGCACAAGCATTTAGTCACAGCTATCTGGAACTGAACAATATAGTATTATACTTTATGATCAAAATGACAAAAACAAGACAACATACTACAAAAATGAGACACAAAGCAACAAAAAATGAGACAAAAAGAGACAAAAAAAATAACACAAAAAGTTACAAAGCAAACAAAAAACGAGACAAACGACATAAGTGAGACAAAAAAAGACACAAAACGACAAAAACGACACACAAAACAATGAATAAAGCAAAACACATAATGACAAAAACACAAATGAGACAAAAAGGAAACAAAACGACAAAAACAAGAAACAAAATGACAAAAACATGAGGCAAATGACAAGTCAAACAAAAACAAAAAAATCACAAAATATTACAAAAATGAGACAAAATGACAAAAAATAGACAACACAAGTGTTTTACAAATGTACAATCTGCACTTAATGTCTTCTCTGTAATTTTTACTCTACAAAGTCGTCCCACGGGCCGGACTGGACCCTCTGGTGGGCCAGTATTGACCCGCGGGCCTCATGTTTGACACCCCTGTGCTACTGGATTAAAGGTGGTCTGTGCAGTTCATAAATCAGGAGGTTCTTTCTGTGTTTAACGGAGGTTTGGTGAACTTCTACATTAAATACTCTGCTGTAGCTGCTCTGTGTTAAAGGCTCCATGTGTTGTTTTGCACTAGTCAGATGCATCTGAGAGAAATTCAGGAAAAACAAAGGCTTTAGCTGCAGAAAGTGGGCACTTTATTAGGTTAGAAATAAAGCAGCGTCTCTCCTTTACCTTTCAGTTTAAATGTGTGAATTCAGCTGTATTTTAATGACACGTTTACAGTTGAGGTGTTGTTTCAGGAAATGTCTCTTTCTGCTTCCATTTCTCTGCCACAAACCCCATCATTGAATGTAACTGAACGTTTTATGCCTCATAAAAGCAGATTTTACGGCAGAACAGTTGCATTGGGTTGTGTCATGTTGTAGCTAAAAATAAACTTCTCTTTATATAACCAGCTTTCTCTCTTTTTTTGTAATTGCTAGATGTGAGCGTCTTTCTGTAAACTCTGACTCAGCTTCCAAACAGTCGACATTCCAAACAAACAAAAGCCCGTCATGCACTTCATTTCTGCATCCAGTCATAGAAGAAAGTACAAGAAGCTGCAAACATCTCAGTGAGCTTCCACCGAATGACGCTGTAGAGCTCGGTAAGTGCAGCCAGACGGTCGGTGGGACTCCTTCCCTTTGAATCAAACACCGTGATAAAAGCATTTCCCTCTGCATGCTGTAAGGAATGGATGTTTCACTCAGCTCCACTTAGATCTGGACTCGTTTTTTCTATTAAATGTGTTTTTCTTTCGTTCACTGAAGCCTCATTTAGCTTCCTGGTCTTTTTAAAATCTCAGTTGAGTTTTTTTTTTTTACTGGTGACCTTTTCCTTTTTGGACGTGGAGAAGTGGAACTGGAGCTGGGATAAGGTCAGCTTTCCCAAAACCTCAGCGTCATGTGCTGCTTTTCCATTCAGTCCTTCTAGAGCAGGGGTGTCCAACATGAGGCCCGTGGGCCAAAAGAGGTCCTCCAGAGGGTCCAGTCCGGCCCTCAAAGTGTAAAAACTACAGAGAAGACATTAACTGCAGATTGTAAATTAGTAAAACTATAAATTTAGAATAATTTCTAGACCATGACAAGTTGTTTTGTCATAAAGTAATACTAAATTCTTCATTGTTCTGTCATTTTGTCTTATTTTTGTAATATTTTGTCTTGTTTTTTTGTCATTTTTTGTCTGACGTTTGTCGCTTTGATCATAAAGTCCTACATCATTGAATTCCAGATAGCTGTGACTAAATGTTGTGTTCCTTTGCAGACACTCTGTGATCTGGAAGTTGTAATGTGGAAATGATAAACTGAGGCTGAATGTTGTTGAAATTAAATTTATTTTTCTTGCCAAATTTAAGGTTGTTCATGATGTTTTGTAAAAAGATAATCCCGTAAATGTGAACATTTCAGATTGTACTCAATGTGTTCTCAATGTACTTTTTTGCACTACAACAAAGGAAACATTAGGAGTTGTGGTTATTTATAGGTTATTCTGCTGTGGTTTTACTAGTCTGAATGTGGACCTGGACTAAGATGAATTGGACTCTCCTGCTATCGTTTCCTACTGGCGGCGGCGGCTCTATCAGGCTGTTTACTCAGGGCTTGACAGTTAAAAGATTTTCCCCTTCAAAGGCACGGTGTACGGATCCTCAGCCCTATAGAAACGCATGTTTGCTCTGTGCTTAAGGTTAAGATTACAGAGAGACTGCGAGGCTGGAATAAAGCGAGCTGTGGATGAGCTGAAGTCACGCTATGATAATATTGTGTGGCGTCTGCACAGAGCAGACAGTGTTTCCACGCCTCCTCTGAGGAACAATCGGCACACTGTGATGTGCAGAGAGCTGCAGTCATAATGGCAATTATGTCTCCTCCCGGCCAGATCAGCAGCTTTTTCATGGTGAGAACCAAAGAGGCAGACAGAGAGGAAGAAGAACATGAGGGGAAAGACGGGGCTGACCAGCTGCAGGGTGGAGGGAAACAAATGTCTGCACGTTTACATATTTATGTCACATTTGGAGTTCATTTGTGTATAATTTCTAAGTCTATCCTGATAATAATATCAGCCACCACATTCCACATAATAGAGGAGTACTGATAGGATATGTAGGGCAACTTTAACTAATATAGAGCAACTTGTGTACACCACTTCATGTGCACTACCGTTCAAAAGTCTGGGGTCACTTACAAATGTCCTTGTTTTTGAAAGAAAAGCAGTTTAAAATAAAAAAGATAGCATGAAATGAATGATAAATCCAGTGCAGACATTGTTAATGTGGTAAATGACTATTCTAGCTGGAAAGGACTGATTTTTAATGGAATATCTGCAAAGGGGAGCAGATTTTAGGACGTATTTTTCTACTAATATTTATATTTTAAGGGCATTTTTCTACACTTGCATTATGATTATTTATAATTAGTATATATTATTTCTGCTGCTTTTATTTTCCTAGCACAATGTAGATTTTTTTTTGCTTTTCTATTTATGTTTCTATTTTTGGACATATTTTTCTACTCGTGTTTCTATTTTTAGGACATATTTTTCTTATGTTAATATTTTTGGGCAATATTTTTCTACACTAACTTCATTATTATTATTATTATTATTATTATTATTATTATTATTATTATTATTATTATTATTAGTAGTAGTAGTAGTAGTAGTAGTAGTAGTATATTTTTATTATTAGATTTGTATACTTTATTTTTCTATTATTATTATTATTATTATTAGTAGTAGTAGTAGTAGTAGTAGTAGTAGTAGTAGTAGTAGTAGTAGTAGTAGTATTATTTATTATTAGATTTTTATACTTTATTTTTCTATTATTATTATTATTATTATTATTATTATTATTATTATTATTATTATTATTATCATTATTTCTAAGAATTTGAATGGGAGCAGCTGTAACTTCAGCAATTTCCGTTTATAGATCAATAAATTATTAAGAAAGATGACTGTTTAGATGACTGTTTTCTTTTTCACTGTCATCTGAGCGCAGAAAAGGAGCTAAATGAATGTATTTAAGACTAATTATTAAACTATAATTACCATTATAAGACACATTAGTGTGTCTTCTGGAACCGAACCCACGGCCTCTCCTCATTCTCTCCTCCTCTCCCCGCCGCTTATCTCCACCCTTGTTTACCTGTTGTGTTGCCATGGCAACCCCCCACCTGCGGCGGCAGGTGAGAGAGTGCAAGTGCGTGGGCGGAAAAGAAAAAAAGAAAAAAGACGCCATGTACTCGGTGAGGAGGGGCCGGAAAGATAAACGGAGACACCGGAGGAAACGTTCCGGCTGTAGAGACGCTTCGGAGGAACCGGAGCGGCGTCGCTTCTCAGAAACGGGAACTGGTCGGTCGAACCGCCGCCTCCTGTGACGCAGCCGCTCTGTGATGACGGTCATGTGCCCCCGTTGCCATGGCGACCTGCCGGCAGAGGACAAACATCTGGGCGGCTGCCGTGTCACAGCGAAAACCGCGTTATCATGCGTCGCCATGGAGACGGAAAAACGAGCAGACCGCGTTGACAGGATTCAGTGGAAGATTAAACCTTTTCTAGATAAGAAAAGCACACTGTAAAAAAACCAAACATTTATTAATAGGTTTAAAGGCTGATTTTTCCTTTTCACTGAATTTACTGTAAGTCGACAAAAAAATCTTATTTTATTTTCTGTCATTCGAAAGAGAAACTGTATTTTAAGGCTAGATATTTTACAGCTATTTTTATTCAGAATTTTTTAAATCACAGGATAAAAGTATTAATTTACAAATTAGCCTTATAAAATCTCATCAAAATCTGAAAAATATACCATTTTACTGTATTTATTATCATTGTTCTATATTTTAGGATTATTTGCTGTTATTGAAAAGAATAATTTGGTATTTCAAGGAAAATAGTAAAAATAGCTTATAAAATCACACAAAAAACCATAAATTACCGTTAAAAAACAATCCAATACTGTAAATAATGTCCTCATCAAAAATCAGTATTTTTTAAATAAATGTTATTCATTAAATAATTATTATTTTCCAGCATTTGACTGTATATGGACAAGAAATAAAAATATATATTTTCCAGATACTTGCTGTTATTAGAAAGATAAATTATGTAGATTAGGATTAATCATTTTTCTAAACAGTTATTTCCCCCATTTTGTTAAATTACAGATCAAATATACATACACAGAATTTATTTTATAGTGTCGGAAACTCAGGCCTCAAAATAGCAAGAAAGTTGATCTAGAAAGCATCTTTTCACCCATAATGCTTATTTAAAGTTTGTTTTACAGGCAACAATAAAGAAAAAACTGAACCAAAACATGTAAAAGATAGAAAATAAATGAATTAAACTGAATATATGAAAACAGTACAGACATGTTGATAAAGTGCACACTTTATTGACAGAAAAATACAAACAGAACTTATAAAATAAGGCAGATAGCAGCGGTTATGTTTCTGTTGACCCCAGAATGAAGAATTAGTTCCAGCTTTCATGCGGTTGTTTAGCTTTAGATCCTCGTCAGTGATCAGCGTTCTGCTTCTCTGAAATAAATGATGTCTTTAGATTATCATCGTTCATGCATTAATGTGCAGTTTATCGCCGGTTTGAATTGTTTATTTCCTGTCACATTTAGCCACATTTCCACACGTTCCAATCTCAAAATGGTTACACATCATTTTAAAGTCAAATTAAATACAAAAACCTCAGATTTCTCAGAAAATTGAAAAAAAAAACCCAAAAAACTAAAAGTCAGCTTCAGTTAAAAAATGCACAAAAACAAACTTGGAAAATTGACTTTACATGTAAACAGGTTGTGTTATAGTTTTATTTCTGATATTTTTCTCCTGTATTTGCAGTTTTCATGAAGTTTTACTTTCTTGGCAACTCAGTATTTTAATGAATTTTAGAATAAAATATGTGGATTAAAGATAGTTGAAAACAAAAACAAACGTGGACCAGTTAAAATTCACTAAATACAACCTGGACTTTGTCTGGTAAACACACTTTGATGCACACAAAGTTGCATTTTATAGCTTCTCTTTAGATTAAATGATAGTTTATTATGTGCAGAATGTTTTCATGACAGTAAAACTCTCAGATTTTATAGAGAAGAGGTGAATTTGGTGACAATGTGGTTGAAGAAATGACAACATTTTTCTATTTGTGTTTATATTTTTAGGACATTTTTTTAATTTATATTTATGTTTTTAGCTCATATTTTTATGTTAATATTTTTTGGACATTTTCCTACTTATATTTGGATTTTTTTCAAATATTTTTCTATTTATGTTTATGTTTTTAGGACAGATTTTTCTACTCCTATTTATTTTTTTAGGACAGATTTTTCTACTTAGAAAAAGCTCGAGTCGTAACTCTGATTTTATTTCTTACAGGGTTAAATAAGTCTGTGAAAAATAAACATGCATTCAAAATGAGGCAAATTTAAACCTGTCTGATCTATAGTACACATATATTATCTTCTTTTGTCTCCTGTTTGATATATTTTATTGCGAGTTTGGCTTTGAATTCTCTTTTCCTGCCAGCTAGCACCACAACGCTGTGTTTTCATTCTTTTTTTTTTATTAGCACCACCATGAAACTGAAAGCTGGTTACGTCTGTCGGTTTTCTTGACGTTCTTCTTTGTAGTCTACAGAACGCCTCAAAGACTTTCAGCCACGTAAATGTGTGGAAATGTCTTCTCACATAGGAAGTAAAAGGTTAACGTTGTGTAACTGTACAGAAATCTGATTTAAGCTGCAGAACTTCCAAAATGACCCAACAACTCAGTTTCCCACCTGCAGACTTTAACTTAGGTAAAAATGAAAGTGAAGAAATCTCCTTTTGTAATTTTCAAACTGCAGCTTTTTTCTCACCCATCTGTGGCGTCTTTTATTTCCTGTTTCTAACCTCAACAGATCAGCAGACAAACAAGGTGATGGAGGGAACAAAGAGGTAAAGGGTGAACACTGCATTTGTGACATTTATGACACGATAATGAGTTCCTTCGCAGAGTTATGTGACGATAGGCGTTGGTTTGTCCGTCTGTCTGTCTGTTAGCAGCATTACTCAAAAACAGACACAGCTATAACCACAATGTTTGCATTTATGACATCCTGAAAACACGTACACTCATTCAAATGTTAGGGTCACTTAGAAATATCCTTACTATTGAAAGAAAGACAGTTTGTTTTTTTCAATGAAGATAACATGAAATGAATGATAAATCCAGTGTAGACATTGTTAATGTGGTAAATGACTATTGTAGCTGGAAACAGCTGATTTTTAATGGAATATCTCCATAGGGGTACAGAGGAACATTTCCAGCAACCATCACTCCTGTGTTCTAATGCTACATTGTGTTAGCTAATGGTGTTGAAAGGCTCATTGATGATTAGAAAACCCTGGTGCAGTTATGATAGCACATGGAGAAAAGTGGGAGTTTTGACCCCAAACTTTTGAATGGTGGTGTAGATTAAATGCTAAATTCACTAACTGCTGTGCTGATAATGCAAAAATGCTGTAATATTTATAATAGGTCACACAAATTAAATTTTTTATGGTATTTACGTGTACATTTTCAAGTAAAATTAAATATTTTTTTAAAGATCCAAACTTTTTTTTAAACTGTAAAATCAACAGTATCAATACATTTCTTTTCCGTAATTTTACGATAGTGTTCTGGTGACCACAGCTGCAGGAATTTTACTGTATAAATGACTGTGTTTTTACTCCGTCAAGGAACACAGCAGAGTTATGTGACCATCGGTTTGTCTGTCTGAATATGGATGAAATTTTCAGGGAAGGTCAGAAATGACACAAGGACCAAGTGATCAGATGTTGGCAGTGATGCATCTTATAGTCTGGATCCATGGATTAGTTAAAGATTTCTGTATCATTGCCAGATAGCGGCACGGCATCACTGTAACCATGACAACAAGTGAACACTACATCAGCTGCCTGCTGATGATCACATGATTGTGATCCTACTACAAATCCACCACTGAGGACTTATCAGGACTTATCCGTCAGAAATTATTCAAGGAACAACTGATTAAATTGTGGGGGTGTTTCTGAGTCCCATCAATTCCGCTACATATTTAGGTCATGTGATTCGGTATCCGTACATAACGTACACATGCATACAACACACCTGTGCTCAGCACAGGGTCATTTAGTTTGTAGGTTCATCTATATTAAATGGACACATTCTATGATGCTGTGATTTCTGATCATCAATAACTAGTAAACAAATGCTGCATTTAAAAAAAATATGATGCATTTCTGACAATGCCATATGTTGGAATGAACAGCCTTGGAGGAGGACTGTGCTCTCTGAGTGCTTTTCTTTTCTCGAGGTGAAGCAATGATGGGACACAACACAGGACACAGATGCTGATTTTTCTGAGAGCAATGCAATTTTTAATTCATCGAACCACATTTAACAGAAGACGCTGAATTTATACATGAAGCTGCAGCAGCTCGGTAACAACACAAAAACACTGAATTTATTGCAACAAGATGTTCATGTTTTTTACATTTATTCATTGCTCGGTTTGCGAACGATGTAGATTTAAAGTGCAGAAAAAAAGCATCTTAATAATACTGTCATTATGTGAAAGTGTGTGTTTGTGTGGAAATGAGAGCAGTCCCCTGTTCCTGCTGAACTGAGCCAGCCGACGTCACACACTGATTATCAGCACAGCAGGCACAGGAGACCGACCCAGCAGGGGCTGAGGACAGAGGCCACTACACAAACACACAGACACACACACAGACACACAAACACACAAACACTTAGACACACAGACATATGGACAGACATACAGCAGACACACAAACACAAACACACTGCCATGCTTCATGCAGAAAAGCAACAGCTTTCCTTGAAGACGACCCATCGGTCGCCCTACAGGAGCAGCAGCCTCCAGCACTAATGAGACAGCTGACATTTAGCGCACTGAAGCTAATTCAGCAGATTAGCAGCTATGATATACCTGCATCCCATAAAAAAACCTCACATGCTTTCAGCTGATCAGGTGAGAGGTCAAGCTGGAACAGCCTGATGTAATATTTGTATCTGACACTTTCTTTTATATTTTTAGATATTTCACTCTTTCTTCTTGCTGCTCTAACAGCAGAATTCCGCCCCGGGCATCACATGAAGTGTTTCTATTCTATTCTGTTCACAAATTACCGACATTACAGCACTTTCTGACACGCAGTTTTCACGTCAGCCGGGTTTCCGTTCAAGTTCAGCACAAAATTGCCAAATTTCCATCTGCTACAGTTACGTGAATCAAAAAAAAGAAATAAATGATGGCACTAATTTTCCACTCAGAAAGAAGGATCATCTGTAAAATCTGCATTTCTGCTTGCCTCATTTATTAAAGAAGGTCCTCATTAAAAAAAACAGATGCTTACAAGCTTCAAATTTGGCATCTCATGCATTAAAGAACATCGTCAGTGGTTAAAAAAGGTGCCTACAAATGCAATTAATATTAAGAAAGTTTCATATTTTGGGGGGTTTCATGTATTAAGAAGGTCCGTATTTAGAAAAGCACTTTATATTGAGTAGGTTTCATATTTTGGGGTCATATACATTAAAGAAGGTTCTAACTGATTAAGAAAGGTGTCTAAAAATGCATTTTATATTGAGAAAGCTTCGTATTTTGGGCTCTTATGCATTAAACAAGGTTCTCACTGATTAAAACAAGTGCTTTAAAAAGACCTTTATATTGAGTAGGTTTCATATTTTGGGGTATTATGAATTAAAGGATGTCCGCAGTGGTTAAAAAAGGTGCCTACAAATACACTTTACATTGAAAAAGTTTCATATTCTGGGGACTCACTCATAAAAATAAATGCTTATAAATGCACGTCATATAAGGATGTTTCCTGTTTCAGGGTCTTATGCATTAAAAAAGGTGCTTATAGAAGCATTTTATGTTGAGAAAGTTTCATATTTTGGGTTCTCATGTATTGAATGAGGCCATGAACTTACAAATACATTTTATTTCATGCGTGTTTGATATTTTGGGGGTTTCTGAGGGTGTGACTCGTACGCAGGAAGCAGTGGTGTAGCTTGTCGTGGTCATCTGAAGTCTGGTGATGATGTTGGGGAGGTGGTTTTGACGCAGTGCGGCCCCTCCCTGACCTTTACTGCCCCCCCGCAGGCTGCAGCCCTGTGGCGGCAGAACTTAACCACTGTGAACATGGAACACACTCACTGTTCACATGTGGGTTAAGTCCTGCTGCCGCACGGCCGGGTTCAGAGCGAGCATCTGGTGGAGACAGTTTGTGTGTGGATACGCAAATGAGACGTCTGAGCGAGCAGACTGGTGAGAAATAATGCCGCTTTCTTTCGTGTCAGCCATTGGAAATCCCTGGCAATGTGATTCAGTCCTGTAGTCTCAAAAATCACTCTGCCAGGAATTCCCCTGGCCGACAGAGAAGCTTCAGAGACCCGGCTGACACACGGACCTCCACCTCACGCCATCCTCACATCTGTACCGTTTGCATGTTAGTGCTGAACACGTTTGCCTCTCGTCGACTCCCAGACTTCCCGTGGCCTCTTATAAAAATAGCTTTTCAATGACAGAATGGAGAATTGGGTTAGGAGGAAGTGGCCAGTCGAGTGGCACTCCCTTTAAAGACGTTTGCCCTGCTCTGCTCTGCCTCTTTATCTGTGCCCCTTGTGTGGAAAAAAAAATAAATAAAAAAAGACCTGAGAGCGCCGGGCTGTGTTTCCTCTCGCTGCTAAATCTCCAAAGAAACGGTGAGGAGTTCTCATGTTGTGTAAAAATACTATAAAATCCAACATATACATCCAAATTCCTCCTTGTTGGATTTCACTTGTGTGGACGGGACACATTTAGATAACTGAATGAGCTCCGGAAGGCTACTTTGACGTCCTCTCCTTGAGTCGTTTTTATATTTAGCTGCATGAATATTCCGCCGTGTACAAGGTATGAGTCAGTGGGACGCTTTTGGGGAACTCCAGACTCTAAATAAGTGTTCTCCGGCTGCCTGTTGTCACCGTGGGCCTGCTGGAGATCAGTGCCAGGGACACGGTGAACTCAGGCGCTATCGCCAACGCTGCATCATTGTTGTCACAAACCACTGCAGTTTGGAAAGAGCTTCCGAAAAAAACCTCTAAAAACTCAGCTGTGAACAACACAGAAAATGTAAAAAACGTGCAGTTTTCTCCAGGCCAATGTTCTGTCTCTCCGTCTGTGGTCCAATCAACTGATAACACCGAATTAGAACCTGCTCAGAACACGTGATTTTAGCGCTACGGGGAGGAAAACAGGGTCCTTTTTTTTTGTTTTTCTTACATTCTGCCACAGATCAAAAGCATTTCTGAGGCCTCGGCTAAATTTGTGTAATTTAAAAATATCTACATAAAGTTTGCACGTACACCACTGTTCCAAAGTCTGGGATCATCCAGACAATTCCATGTTTTCCATGAAAACTCCCACTTTTATCCATGTGCTAACATAACTGCAGGGTTTTCTAATCATCAATGAGCCTTTCAACACCATTAGCTAACACAATGTAGCATTAGAACACAGGAGTGATGGTTGCTGGAAATGTTCCTCTGTACCTCTATGGAGATATTCCATTAAAAATCAGCTGTTTCCAGCTACAATAGTCATTTACCACATTAACAATGTCTACACTGGAGTTATCATTCATTTCATGTTATCTTCATTGAAAAAAATGCTTTTCTTTCAAAAATAAGGACGTTTCTGAGTGACCCTAAACTTTTGAACGGTGGTATTTTCTCCTGGATTTTAGCTGTAATCTCCTTGAATTCTGCTTGTCGCTCTGTCTCTACACGGTCACAACAAGACGCTTCAAGAAGCAAAAAAAAAAAAAAAAAGACAAAAAAGAAGGTCATTTAAGGTCCGCAGCAGCCATCAAAGACTTCACGCTAACTCCCCTTTAGCTCCTCTCCCCCATCAACCTAAAACCCTCCATCCCGCCACCCTTTCATCTGGCACTGGCTCATCTCGTGTGTTATTTTCTCTGCCTTTTCATCTTTTCCATCGGTTTCTCTCTTCCCCTTCGCGTTCCCCCAGTCGAACCCGCAGCCGTTAATGTCTATGAGCTCATTCCTTCCCTTCCCCTGTAATGACGGCATTCTGGTTGACGCAGGCCGTCCAACACCTCACCTCAAACACTCGCCGCTGCGAGGATCTCAACACGTCTCCCTGCTTTTTTTTCTTTTGCATTTGGCCTGCTTTTACTTTGACTGAGGAGACAGGCGATCCTGTTGTTACACTCTCCTCAAATTGGATGTTTATTATGGTTAGAAATAATCATACGGTTCTGGCATGCGGGCTTATTGGTTGCTCACCACTGTGCCAACATGTTGCATCCTGACGAGGCGTAGAGTCGGAAAATTAGTATCACCGAGCGCCGATCGCCAGCAGATGCACTCAGAATGTTTTCAGGGAGCGTCTTCATGTGTGCGGGTTCTTAAACGGTGTACAGTTTACACTATGTGTGTGTTCTGCTGTGTATACGTTCATGCACATGGAGGTCCATGTGTGGACGTGGCCACTGGCTGCTTTCTCTCCCCTTCAGCCGGAGTTCAGAATTGACTTTGCCGTTTATACAAGGGCACACAGTTAAGTGGAAAAGCCTCTGTTGAGACAGCTGGATCTCAAGCCCTTGTTGTTTCAACACATATCTTCTCTCTCCCTATGCCCTTGTGTGCTCAAACACACACACACACACACACACACACACACACACACACACACACACACACACACACACACACACACACACACACACACACACACACACACACACACAGCAGTGCACACATGATCCACCTTCTCCACACACAATATGCTCACTATCAATAAACAGCTATGCCAGTGAACACGGCATGTACGTTAGCTGGGTTTTTCACCGTCTCATAAAACAGGAATAGTACAAATACATACCAAAGTGACATCATTCACACCTCTGGGCTGTGAACCGCCTCACTGGACGCTCCGCCGGCTGCCATTGTGCACTTCATTAACAACTACACTACCGTTCAAAAGTAACTAATGCAGAGCAACTTTAATTCTTATAGAGCAAGTTTAGCTAATATAGAGCAATTATAATTCATCTACACTACCGTTCAAAAGTTTAGGGTCATTTAGAAATGTCCTTATTTTTGAAAGAAAAGCAGTTTTTTTCAATGATGATAACATTAAATGAATCATATATACAGTCTAGACATTGTTCTAGTGTAGGTCAAGTTTAACTCATTTAGAGCAATTTTAAATAATATAGAGCAACTTGAACTCTTTTTGGAACAACTTTAACTAATTCTTGAACAGCTTAAACTAATGTAGAGCAACTTTAATTCATGTCCACTATCATTGGAAAGTTTGGGTTCACTTAGAAATGTCCTTATTTTTGAAAGAAAAGCAGTTTTTTTCAATAAAGATAACACTGAATGGATCAGAAGTACAGTTTCGACAGTTGAAAGGCTCACTGATGATTAGAAAACCCTTGTGCAGTTCTGTTAGCACATGGAGAAAAGTGGGAGTTTTCATGGAAAACGTGGAATTATCTGGTGACCCCAAACTTTGGTGGCGTACTATGTATTGAAACGGAGTTATTTTGGTATCTTTCCACTGCATCACAGAATTTTACAGAAGGTGCAGTTTTTTTCCAGCCTGATGAGAAATCAGTGTGTTTAAAGTCTAATAATTCAAGACGCTGTGTCAACACTGGAGCTGAAGGGCCACAAATGCGTCTGAATTCTCTACTGAAAGTGTAAATATGCCGGGTTTGCTTTTGGTAATTGCTGTCGTATCCATTACGCCTCTCTGTGTGGGCTTGCAGTGGAATAAAACGTGGAAAAGTACACCAACACCTGAGTCCGAAAACACCGGGAGACGGGCGCCTGCCGCAATCACACCTGACACAGCAGAAAATGTGGATTTACTCAACAATTTAAACAGTCAAAACAGGATTCCCAATCATCAATCTGACTGTAAAGACTAAAATAACAAACCTCTTGGAAAAATGCTTCTGAGATCTGTTCTAAACCTGCAGTGAAATTGCAAAACACCGTCTGATCCTACACACCTTCTGCAGTTCCACACCTTGACCAAGTTGCCACACAACACAGTGTGTGTGTGTGTGTGTGTGTGTGTGAGAGAGCAAGAATGCGTTTGTTTCGTGTTGCGTGTGAGGGTGTAATTACTGCCAAGGCCGTGACATTCAGTGACATTCAAACGAGAACTCGGGCTCTACTATGGGCCTTCTTCTGTTGCAGTTTTCCTGAATTAAAGGCGGCCGTTCATTGGATGGCCTGGAATCAATGGAACGCGCCACATGTGGGACATTAGTCTGAGAATAAAAAGTATTTCCAGAGCGGATTCAGAAAAAAGAGAAAAGCTCAAAGTCTCTCCGGGCTGTAAAGCTAGCCTCAGCAGAGCAGAGCAGAGTGGAGCCCAGCCCAAGCCCGTGGTCCACTCCCTGTAGCCCGATGCGTGTAACTCTATCCTCAGCCTGATTCGCTGCCAAACACCCTCACCACCACCAGCCCTGTACTTAGTGTACAGCTGCCCCGCTGCCACCGAACCACACATGCACAAATGGATGCCCAAACCGTACGCACACACTTTTATTCCACTACGCCACGGTTTCCTGAGCCCAGGCCCAATCCTGCAGACTTCTGCTGGGCACACCCACCCACTCAACCAGCCGCCAAAGCCAAGAGCTCTGGATCCCCACCTTCCATCCATCCATCCATCCATCCATCCATCCATCCATCCATCCATCCATCCATCCATCCATCCATCCATCCATCCATCCATCCATCCATCCATCCATCCATCCCCAGTCACTGTAGAAGGCAAAATAACAACACCTCTGACCTCCGCCTTCTCTTTCCCATGTCCTTTGGTTTAAAGGTTATCAGTGGGATCCCGTTGGGTTAAATTAACTTGTCTTGCCCCTTCTCCGAGCCGAACCTCCTCCACCTCCAGTTTTCTGCCTTCAGCTGCCCAGATTGGCGTTGAGCAGGAAGGCAGAGACAGCCGGCCCTGATCTGTAGCTCTAACTGGGTTAGCTACAGTAGCCGCTGGATTCCCTTCCTTTCATGGAGGTTTGGGAGCTCGCAGACTTACAGGGCCTCTGAACAATGAGAGGAATGTTTGAGCGGCTCCGGCCTCGTTCAGCACTACCATTACGCCTCTCGGCTGCTTTTCTACGGCTTTTTATGACCTGTGTTTGCACTCTGAGCTGCCAGCGACACCCCACAGACTGATGGACGTGTAGACAGACAGATGACACACGGGCAGACGGATGACATACACACTGGAAGCAGACGGTTGCAAAGGAAAGCAGTCAAACAGGTAGAGGCCAAGTAATTACGCAGTAAATCACTCAGACGGGCGGTGATATAATCTCTGGATCAACAGGCAGGCAGAAAGACAGGCAGAAACGAAGCCATCCCGTTTAAAGGAACTATTTACATCTGACCTTTGTAATGGAGCCGGTCCACAGTGGCAGAGCTCACAACAGGCAATATTCCAACATCACAGTACATTAGAACAGCAGGCGGACTCTACTGGGCTCCTCTGTCCTGATCAACAGGTTGCAGAAAGTCTTCTCTGTGGAAGACCGGCGGTTCGAGATGTGAAAAAACAACAAAAAGTCAAAGAAAAGCACACAGTTCTGCCGGGTCATGAAGTCATAAAACAGTAATAAAAAAGGCAACAGTCATCTTCTGAGGAGAGGCGATGCTGCACCTACCTGACAACACTTTTTACTCCTTCTCTCAGTCTCACTTTCTTGACGCTCTCCAGTGTCACACTCTAAAGTTGAACTTCACACTCTGCCTCCCCTCTCTCCCCCACTGTCTCTCGGTGTCTCTCGCCCTTTTGTCTTCCTTGTCGGCCTGCCTCTCCTTCGGCTGTGCAGACAGGAGTGTGTGAACGCGAGTGTGTCTGGGAGCCAGACGGGGTGAGAGTAAGCGAGGGGGCGGGTCCAGCCCAGCGGAGGGGATTCCTTTATGACGATGTCAGAGGAGAGGAACCCTCCCCTTCTCTCCCCCGCCTCCCTCGCCTCCCTCCCTGTTGCTGCTGCTGCTGCTGCTGCTGCTGCTGCTGGTAGAACACAGGAAAGGGGGCAGGGAGATAATTGGACGCACAGCTGCTAATAAATGAGCAAAGGCTGTTTGAGTCAATAGCAGGCAGGAAGAGCATGAAGCTAAATGTGCAGAGGGACAAACACTGGGACGGTCTGAGAGGAAAGCTGCACAAAGTTTGTCCTGGAGAGTCTCTCTGTCTGTTGTTTGGATGCACAACTTTTCCCGATAGTGACGTGACGCAAAAGGAAGTTAAAAGTCATATTAGAAAGGTTAGAAATGTTGTTAGGTTAAAGCATGTCTTTAAAACTGAGCTTGAAGATGTCAAATCACAACTGCACATCTTGCTTTGTATGAAATAATGAAATGCAACAAGTGAGAAAATGAGGCATAAACCATCCATCCATCCATCATCTATACACTGCTTAATCCTCATTAGGGTCATGGGGGGCGGAGTCTATCCCAGCTGACTGAGGGTGAAGGTTCACCTGGACAGGTAACAGTCTATCACAGGTTCACCTGGACAGGTAACAGTCTATCACAGGTTCACCTGGACAGGTAACAGTCTATCACAGGTTCACCTGGACAGGTAACAGTCTATCACAGGTTCACCTGGACAGGTAACAGTCTATCACAGGTTCACCTGGACAGGTAACAGTCTATCACAGGTTCACCTGGACAGGTAACAGTCTATCACAGGGCTACACATACAGACAAACAATCACACTCACATTCACACCTACAGACAATTAGAATCACCAATTAACCTCAGCATGTTTCTGGACTGGAAAACCCACACATGCACAGAGAGAACATGCAAACTCCATGCAGAAAGATCCCAGGAAGGCCGGGATGCAAACCGGGGATCTTCTAGTTGCAAGGCAACGGTGCTAACCACCGATCCACCGTGCAGCCCAGGCATAAACCAGTTTATTAAGTTGGTATGAAGTTGTCTTGTCTCTTGTTTTAGTGGAGATTCAAAGTGCTTCTACACTGAGATTGGAGAGTAGGATTACCAGTTCATTTCTAGTTAGAGACAGATGTTTGAATCAGCAGATGTGATGCTTAATGTGGGAACATAATAATAATAATAATAATAATAATAATAATAATAATAATAATAATAATAATAATAATAATAATAATCTAAAATGCATTAATAGTAGTGATGGTTTCAAGACTTCTTATGAAAGAAAATAGCAAAAATCATTGTTTTCGCAGCTTCAAATGTCAGTAAGGTGGTTGTTTTTGTGCGTGCATGTGAGGTGTTGGTGTCCACGCTTGGTTTGATCTGCACCTGTCAAACGCTGGACCCCCCCACCTCAACCCCCCCCAGGCACAGGGACGGTAACCGGAGCTTCTGAGAGGGGCTATTAGGAGCTTTACAACTTCCCCTTCTTCCCCTGAAGCCTCTGGGTGTGTTTGTGTGAGTGGCAAAGTCCTGCACAGGCGACGGACCACGCCCCTGCAGACGTCACACATTCCACACACACACACACACACACACACACACAGAGCGCGTCTCCTAGCAACGCACACACTCAAGCTTAGTGAAATGACTATGCCAGTAAGACACATGACCGCGACACGTCGTTTATCTTCAGATGGGATAATGTTTTGTTTATGGACCTCAGTTTCTATGTTGTCCTCACGGGGGGATTTACAACTTTGCATAACGGCCAAAGTTTAATGAATGCCTTCGCTTTCTGATTGACGGTTAGCAAAGGTTGCATGACAGAGCTGCAAAAAGCCTTTTAAGATTCATCTTTTCCAACTCGTCTCGCTCTACACGTGCGATGAATCATCTGAGTGTGATTCCGTCGTTAGATGAGCTGAGAGAATATGAAGTTGAACACCTTTTCATCTCCTTTCTCTAAACCACAGTGCGTGCTGTGCATGCTGCCCTCTTACTTTGCCTTGCAGACATGCTAATTAGCATCGCCACACGCAACCCCAATACTGTAATGACTGAGATCTGAAACAGAGATGATCCACTTATCTCCAGAGCTGCTGACACAGCTTTCGGTTCAGGCCAATACCGGCTCTTTCACTCTGAAATATGAACTCAACGAAACGGACGTGAAACTGTAAAACTGATGCCATATCTTGCAACTTTTCCACCCGTGCCGGTTTACTGAGGGCAAACTAATGTTCAGAATTTTTTTCCTGCTGGCAGTGAGGGTGGCGGTGTTCGGAAAATGGAGCTGAAAGAGAGTTCTGCACTTCGTTTCCCCCTCAAGGCCGTAATCTAGACTTTATGTATCGGCACAATGAGACGTATACATGTGTCTGTGTTTCACCTGATGTCTGTTTAGTGTAGCATACTTTCACCTTCAGCTTCACTCCGTCAACGGTTGTGGTTGATTCTGTGGAGTCATGGTGGTGTTGTGTCATCTTTGGGTATAGTAGTCAACTGAGAAATGTTCTCCACAACATGTTCTGCTGTTTGGTTAGAGGTAACACCAACTGTACGTGTACGTACACCACCGTTCAACTTTAACTAATATAGAGCAACTTTAATTCATGTACACCACCATTCAAAAGTAAGGGTCACTTAGAAATTTCCTTATTTCTGAAAGAAAAGCATTTTTTTCAATGTAGACAACATTAAATGAATGATAAATCCAGTGTAGACATTGTTAATGTGATAAATGACTATTGTAGCTGGAAACAGCTGATTTTTAATGGAATATCTCCATAGAGGTACAGAGGAACATTTCCAGCAACCATCACTCCTGTGTTCTAATGCTACATTGTGTTAGCTAATGGTGTTGAAAGGCTCATTGATGGTTAGAAAACCCTTGTGCAGTTATGTTAGCACATGGATAAAAGTGGGAGTTTTCATGGAAAACATGGAATTGTCTGGGTGACCCCAAACTTTTGAACGGCTGTGTAGATATTTAGACTGTAGATTCTCTACAGTCTACTAGCCTGAACTTTACTAAGGAGCTATAGGTCTACTAGCGTATGTACATTTTTAAAACATGTTTTCGGTATTTTCTGACACTACATGTGCATTTTTGTTCACATTTTCCGTGCATACAAGTCTGTAAATATGTGTTTTCATGTCATGGATGTACTGTAAGTGTGTCTCGGTTGGTCACAGGGGACATTCGGCTCAGTGACCATCTTCGTCAGTGAGTCAGATGACAGTAAGTGGCTCTAATCTGGGCCACAGGGTCTGGGAAAAAAAATAAAAAATCAACTTCCATTTGGTTGTCATGGTGAGTCAGATCCAATTATGCAACAAGCAGTGGAAAATGGTTTTGGAGAGGGAAGGAAATTCAGGGAGACTGAGAGAAAGAGCCGCTAGCGGTGCCAGCTGATCTGAAAGGTATCAGCGTTACCCTTATTTAACCAGACATGCCGGCTGAGAGAACATTCCAGTTTACCAGCAACAGTTTCTCACATTCTCCTGTGGAGGTTTGATAGTGTTCTTCTGCTCTCAGTCGCCCAAAGGTACCTTGACAAAAACAACCTGTGCACACTTTCTCTGCATTTTTTACAGCCAGTCTTTGGAATTAAAACAATCCAGCCTCCCTTCACCACATGCAGATAATACCTGCCTGATCAGTTTTTCCCATGTATAAGCCATGCAAGACTTTCTGTCCACTGGGCAAAGATAGTTTTTGGATTTTTAACATTCTAGATTTTGTCATTTTTGCATTTTTGAGCCTTGCAAGGATGGATGGGGATGTCATTTTTTCCACTAAAAACAAAATCAGCAACAGAATATGTCATTTTTGACAGAAGACGATAAGTCTACTGACTTTCCATACGGTCACAGCAGCTCAAAGTGTCAATTTTGTTGATTTTTTTTGGTTTATGAGCAAACACGCTACCTGTAAAACTTTCCCCGGCTTGGTTTTTAGTGTTTAGTAGACTGCAGGTTCAAGCTTGCTACTGGCAATGCATTTCTCACAACTTTCTCCTTCACTTTTGCTGTCTACATAAGCTACACAAGCTAGCAACGTGCCACACTGAAAATTTCAAGTTTGCAGAAGATTTGGATCATGACAACCCTGTTATTTAGTTTTTGTTGCTGAATTAACCATTTTATTGACAGCAGTTGCTCTTCTGTGTACAAATGTTCTACCAAAACAGTCAGTGGAGACTATTGATGCATTATTAATTTAACTTCATCCAATACGATTTTAACTGCATTCTAACAATTCTGTGTACAAAACATCTGCACAGTGGGTCAAAGCCCCACTGTGCTTTAGAGACCATAAAAGTCTCAAGAAGAGCAGGATGCTGTCTTTAAAGATGCCCCCGTTCCCTCATGAAAGCTTTTTGTCGACAAAGCGACTCCACATTTTGGGAGCTTTTTCTAGGCGAGGTGGTTTTAAATGTGGATGTTTTCGTGTAGCTGAATGAAATAAGTTGACATCCCACTCAGGGGATCTCCAGCAGTATTGGTATGGTTGCTAGGGAGGATGGAACCTAATCAACCTGTCAACTCTTCATCCCTCTCATCATCCTCATCTCCACCCTGAATTAGCACCCTCAGGCATTTTCCTCTCATTCCTGGCCTCCATTTTTCCCCCCATCCACCCCCTGACCCAGTCCTGGGACATTTGAAGTCATAACTTTTCTACACCTCATCCATGCTGGACCC